>VXBD01012197.1:209019-219506 GCA_013399975.1 Indicator maculatus | reverse complement strand
GCTGCGCTTGGCGCCGGGAGGGTCTGCAGGCTGCGGCGGGCGGGTGCTGCCCGGTGACTTCGGCGGGAGTTGGACCTACCCCAGAGGCCTCAGGTGAGGCGGTTTGTGGGGTGACAATTGAATCTCTCGCTACAAGGATATTGAGGGGCTGAAGCATGGCCCGCGAAGGGTCTGGAGAACGGGGCTGGGAAGGAGCAGCTGAGGGGTGTTCAGTCTGGAAAAAAGGAGGCTGAGGGGAGACCTCATTGCTCTCTATAGCTCCCTGAGAGGAGATTGCAATGAGGTGGGGGTTGGTCTCCTCTCTCTAGTAACAAGTGATAGGACAAGATGAAATGGCCTCAAGTTGTGCCAAGGGAGGTTTAGGTTGCAGATTAGGAAAAATTTCTTTGTTGCAAGAGTGTTCAGGGATTGGCACAGGCTGCCCAGGGAGGTGGTGGAGTCCCCATGCCTGGAGGTGTTCAAGAAATGTGTGGCCATGGCACCTGGGGACATGGTTTGATGGCCATGGTGATGCTGGGTTGATGGTTGGAGTAGATGATCTTAGAGGCTTTTCCAACTGAAACAGCCCAATGGTTTTCATGTCACCTCTGTGTTTTACTGCTTTGTACTTTGCATTATTGTTATTGTTTTACTGAGATAAACGGAAGGAAGGTGCAGGTAGTAACAAGGTAAACTTTGTAGAGCATTTGTCATTTTCCTTAAAAGCTGGACATAGCAGCCCACTCCCATCAGGGCTGTGGAGCTCTCAGTGCCTCACAATGTGTTTCCTTAAGCTCAAGTGAAACCTCCTGTGTTCCAGTTTGTCCCTGTTGCCTCTTGTCCCGTCACTGGGCACCACGGAGAAGAGCCTGGCCCCATCCTCATAACCTCCACCTTTTAGAATACCTTATTGATCAGCATTGACAAGATCCCCTCTCAGGCTGCTCAGTTTAACAGAGGCAGGGGCAGTGCTGGCTTTTCCATAGCTATGACCAGAGAGACTGCTGCTTGGAGAGGAGAGTTTTCTCTTTATGGCCCATTCAGTCTTATCTTTTCCTTGCTGAAACTGCCAACAAATGAAATGGGCTGCCCAGGGGGGTTGTGGAGTCTCCCTCTCTACAGATACTCAAGACCCACCTGGATGTGTTCCTGTGTGATCTGCTCTAGGTGATCCTGTTCTGGCAGGGGGGTTGGACTGCATAAAATCATAGAATTGTTAGGGTTGGAGTTGGAAGGGACCTCAAGGATCATCCAGTTCCAACCCCCCTGCCATGGGCAGGGACACCTCACACATGATCTCTTGGGGTCTCTTCCAGCCCCTAACATTCTGTGATTCTGTGAAATGTCCCACTGATAAAAACGAGACTTTGATGATGCTGAGAAGCCTGCTGAAACTGGGAAGGTGTCGAAACTGGCACACTTGTTTCCATGAGTCCACAGGAAGCCTGTGTCTGATCAGAGAGATCAGAGTCTGATTAGCAGAAGATAAAGGGAAGTACAGTGTGTCACCCTGGATGGAAGATAACTGTCACACCAGGAGCCTATGCCAAAGGCAAGACCTGAACTGAAATACAGCCTTTCTTTTTATTGAGGTACTTCCTTCTCCCTCAGTAATGTTGCTTATCATCCTGGCTTTAAGTCCAGATGTCACCTTAGCTCCATGGGTAAGAGCACTGCAGATCCAGCTGCTTACTATTGAATGCAAAATGAGAGTGTTTTTTGCAAGAAATCACAAAATCCACCACCTTCTCTGTTATTGTTTGTGGTGTTTTTGCCTCTCACCCCTCTCCTCAAACTTCTAGATGAACACCACTCTCCCTGCTCCTTGGGATGCCTTCTGCATAAGGATCTGTGTCTCTGAAATGGGTCAGTTCTCCCTTTCAGTGCAGGGCTGCCTGGATACATGGCTCTAAGCTGCAGTTGCTTCTTAGCCCCCAGAGGCCCCCAGATGCATGAGCACACTCCTGAAGGCCCTTCTGTGTCCTAGAAACGTCTCCTGTGGTGAAGCCATGCTGTTAGGAGCAGTGATCTCATCAGCTTCCCACTCTGCAGCTGCTGCTGGGGACTGCTTCCTGGGTAAACTTGGGACATTGCTATGTGAGTAATGGTGATCCTCCACAAGCTGTGCTGATGAGGGGTGAAGGGAGTGCAAGGGGGGAGGAATGTGAAAACCAGTCTCCTTTCTTTAATTATAGCATATCAATGTGTATGTTAAAGCTGCACACCACAGGAGGACCCCCACGGTGAGTTGGCCTCAGTTCCACCCCAGTACTGCTGCTACTCTCCAGGCTGTGCACGTTTGCCATTAGCTCATTGAACTGAG
The DNA here is from genome assembly GCA_013399975.1 of Indicator maculatus. Lineage (NCBI taxonomy): Eukaryota > Metazoa > Chordata > Aves > Piciformes > Indicatoridae > Indicator > Indicator maculatus. The sequence goes on along the minus strand of VXBD01012197.1, from coordinate 217,204 downwards.
ATTCTGAAGGACACTTCTCTGCCCTTCTGCTGTGCCACTCTAACTCTGAACCTCAATTCTGTTTCCTCTGTCTTCATTAATCAAGATCTTGTTGTCCTGGTGAACAACAGGATGGCCAGGAGCCAGCAATTGCCTTTTTGGCCAAGAAGGCAAATGGCATCCTGGGGTGCATCAGAAAAGGCTGTGGCCAGCAGGTTGAGGGAGGTTCTCCTGACTCTCTACTATGCCCTGGTGAGGCCATATCTGGAATACTGTGTCCAGTTCTGGGCTCTCCAGTTCAAGAAGGACAGAGAATTGCTGGAGAGGGTACAGGAAAGGGCTGCAGAGATGCTGAGGGGACTGGAACATCATTCTTGTAAGGAAAGACTGAGAATTGGGGCTGTTTATTCTGCAAAAGAACAAACTGAGGGGGATCTCATCACTGCTGATCAATACTTCAAGGGTGGGTGTCAGGAGGATGGGACCAGCCTTTTTTTTCAGTAGTGCTCGGTGACAGGACAAGAAGCAACAGGCACAAACTGGAACATCAGAAATTCCATCTGAACATGAGGAGGAACATCTTTAATTTAAGGGTGATGGAGTCCTGGAGCAGGCTGCCCAGAGAGGTGGTGGAGTCTCCATCTCTGGGGACATTCAAAACCTTCTTGGATGTGTTCCTGTGTGACCTGCCCTGGGTGAACTTGCCTTGGCAGGGGGAGTGTACTTGTTGATCTCTTGAGCTCCCTTTCAGCCCTTAGCATTCTGTGATTCTGTGATCCCAGCTCCATGGTTGTGATCCATCTGCTCCCTCCTGCTCTGGCTCCCCAGTGTATTCCTACTTCTGAAGCGGGAGAGATTGGGAATATTATTTTGATGGGGGAAGGGAGGGGAAGGAAAGACCTTTTGTTATTGTTTGGTCTGTTGAAATGCAAACAAAAACTTTTCTGAAACATTGTAATATTCCTGTGGGATTGGGTTTTTGTTTGCTGTTTTCTAACTACTTCCCTTCATCATCATCATTCCCAAGATAGTGCAGTGCTGCATGGTAATAACAGAGCAGACTCCCAGAACTGTGTAGTTCTGAAATATCTTCTGGAGATGCAGTCTTCCATTATGCTCTGCACAGTGTGTAATGTACCAGTTCTGCCTTCCAGATTGTGTGTTTTATCACTGCTGTGAAGTTGGAACTTCCTTTGCCTTTTTAAAAATACCACAGTAAGAACAGCTTTCAGCATCTAGGTTAGCATCACTCTGCCAACTTGAAAACTTTGTAGTTTTTGCCAAGGATCAAAATAGTGGAAAGGCAGTGCAGTACAGTGCCAGCTGTAATGCAGCAGCCCTTTTGGAAAGCTTATCCTGGGCTGCATCAAAAGCAGTGTGACCAGCAGGTCAAGAGAGGTGATTCTGGTGAGATCCCACCTGCAGCACTGCCTCCAGTTCTGCTACCCTCAGCACAAGAAGGACCTGGAGCTGTTGGAGAGGGTCCGGAGGAGGCCATGAAGATGATCAGAGGGTGGAGAACCTCTCCTGTGAGGACAGGCTGGGAGAGTTGGGGCTTTTGAGCCTAGAGAAGAGAAGACTCAGGGAGACCTTAGATCAGCCTTCCAGTACCTGAAGGGGCTCCAGGAGAGCTGGGGAGGGACTTTTAACAAGGGCTGGGAGTGACAGGACAAGAGACAATGGCTTTGAGCTGGGAGCTTGAGACTGGAGATGAGGAAGAAATTCCTTCCAGTGAGGGTGGTGAGATACTGGATCAGGTTGCCCAGGGAGGCTGTGGATGTTCCCTCCCTGGCGGTGTTCAAGGCCAGGCTGGATGAGGCCTTGAGCAACCTGGGCTGGTGGGAGGTGTCCGTGCCCATGGCAGGGGGTTGGAACTGGATGAACTTTGAGGTCCCTTCCAACCCAAACCATTCTGTGATTCTATAATCTGTGCTGAATTACTAAATTACTATTTTTTTTTCACAGGCATTGAAATTAATGCATGTCAGAGATGGCTTTGAAGGGCTGGGGAAGCATGGCCCTGGTACATCCTGGGAAAAGCAATACACTGGCTGTGCTCCAGGCAGAGTGGCATCCTAGGGGAGGACTAGACTTCCTAACCATTTATTTTTTTTTTCTTCAGGCATACAAGAAGTCTTGCTCCCTAAGACTTAAGAATTTTACTGATCTAATAGTTTGTTGAGCTACTTTTCTGTTCTCTTTTTTGTTTTGCTTTTTTGTTTCCCCTTTCAAGGCACAGTGAGGCTGTGATGTTTCCCTTACCTTCCTTTACCTTCCCTTACCTTTGGTTCACTAGGCTAAATCTAGAACAGCTTCAGTGTGATTTCTTCCAAGTTTGACAGTTTAGGAATATTGCCTTGGCAGTGGTGATGCACAGAAGTGCATCAGAGGGAAATTTATTTGACATTTTAAAGTAGTGGTTAAAGGAACAGCTTCCGTGGCTGTTGATTGTGGGTGAGTTCTGTAGTATAGCTGAAGTGCTTATCCAAGACTTCCTTAGAGGAATCACAAAAGCAGATAGCCCAGTATCAAACTCAATTTTAATAGTTTTTTTTTTTTTAATCTGTATTGCTACAGTTTTCTCACTTCCCAGTTGTAATGCATTAATGCTCTATTGGCTGCATACTACTTGCATTTTGGTGTCATCTCCTTTTCTCTATGATGTCCATGCACAAGCTTTTCATAGAGTAATAGAATGGTTTGGGTTGGAAGGGACCTTCAAGATCATCCAGTTCCAACCCCCTGCCATGGGCACGGACACCTCCCACCAGCCCAGCTTGCTCAAGGACTCATCCAGCCTGGCCTTGAGCATCTCCAGGGAGGAGGCAGCCACAGCTTCCCTGGGCAACCTCTTCCAGTGTCTCACCAGTCTCACTCTAAGGAATTTCTTCCTGATCTCTAGTCTCAGTCTGCCCTCTTCCAGCTCAAAGCCATTGCCTCTCATCCTATCACCACAGGCCCTTGTCAAAATTCCCTTCCCAGCTCTCCTGTAGCCCCTTCAGGTACTGGAAGGCCACTTTCAAATAATTTCTTCTCATTTTTTTGCATGAAACCATTTGTTGTTAGATGAACTGTGGAAACTAAGAGTGAATCAGGCTTCAGTCCAGGGCCCTGTAGACAGATCACACTCATCCACGTGAAATCCTCACCCTTAAGCACAGAATTCCAGTGCCTTCTAGCTTTCTTCCTGGGGAACTTGACTCCATCTGCTGTGGCAGAAAGGAGTGCAGGGCCTGTGGCTTGTTTGCCAGCCAAATTTCAGGTATTGGTCATTTCCTCATGTGGCTTTGTGGGCAGAGAACCATAGAATCACAGAACTGCTGAAGATGGAAGAGACCTTTGAGATCAAGTCCAAGCACTCCCCCAGAGCTCACAGCCCCACCCCTGCTGCTGAGCCACTGCCACTGCCCCATGTCCCTCAGCACCACATCCATGCAGCTGTGAAACCCCTCCAGGGATGGGGACTGCAGCACCTCCCTGGGCAGCCTGGGACAGTGCCTGAGAACCCTTGCTGGAAAGAAGTTTTTCCTCACAAAATACCATTCAGAGTCCTCCACAGATTACAACCTCTCTGGATTCTCAACCACTAGAACAGGCTGCCCAGGGAGGTGGTTGGATCCCCATCCCTGGAGGTGTTTCAAAGAAGCACAAAGAGATGTGGTGCTGAGGGACATGGGTAGAGCCTTGGTAGAGTTACAGAGTGGTTGGACTGGATGGTCTGAAAGGTCTTCTCCAACCCAAGCATTCCTCTGCCCTGCAGAGTGGTCAGTCTGTGTGTATAGCCTATAGATACGGTGTGCATGTGGATAGAATCTGTAGGAAACAGTTTACACATGTGGTCAGGGTCCAAGTGTGGAGCATCCAGTGGCTGAGGAACAGACTACAGCAAAACCACAAATGACTGCATGCAAAGTACCTCTGCTTGTCGTGGTTGTGGGGCAGTTTGGGGGTCACTTATGGGTCCAAATGAATCACTAATGGGGGGGGGGTCCCAGGGCATGAGGCAAAGAAGCTTCTGCCACTGAGCGTTTTCAGGAGCCTCAAATGCAAACCATGTAGTAGCTAAATGATTTCAGAAGGGGTGGCCACTGGAGGCTGTTTTTGCTTTTCTCTCCATACCTTTTTCCTGCCTGGGAGGTGCTGTTGTGTGCTCTCTCCCCCGCGCTGCAGCAGGTTGTGGTGTGAGTCACAGCGTCCCGTGCCTGCTCCCAGTGAGTCACTGCTTGCTCGCCAGCAGCCAGCCTGTGCTCCTTGGCTGACACTCCATGTGCACCTCTTTACCTTCCATCAGAGGAGCAGTTTGAGTTTTGAAGCTTTGCAAGCCACTGCCTCTTTGTCATCATGCACTGCTGGCTCTTCATATTGCTAATGACTTGTTAAGAAGGACTCCAGCTTTTCATAGAGTCTATGACATGAGGAAAAATTTTTTCCCTGTGAGGGTGATGGAACACTGGAACAGGCTGCCCAGGGGCATTGTGGAGTCTCCCTCTCTGTAGATACTCAAAACCCACCTGGATGTGTTCCTGTGTGACCTGCTCTAGGTGACCCTGCTCTGGCAGGGGGCTTGGACTGGATGAGCTTTTGAGGTCCCTTCCAACCCCTGACACTCTGTCATTCTGTGACGCCCTAGGTTGGGTTTGTTGTAGGGAAGTGCCCTTTTCTGTGGGTTGCTGTGTAAGTCTGCATAAACCAAAGTACTCATTTTTCTGTATCTTTGTCAATATGGGCTCTAGTAACTTAGTAGTGGTAGCTTCTGTGTTCTCTCTGGGAATGGTGACAAGTGAGGGACATAAAATACTTGGTGCTTTCTACAGGCAGCTGTGGTCTGAAGCACTCATGGTTTGATCTCCCTGAGAAAGAAACCAGATGACAGATGACCTTTGAGCATGGGAGAATAACAAAGACTGCTGCTCTGAGTTCCTCAGAAAATATGTTTTTTTCAGATGCTGACCACATTACAAATCACACAAACAAGAGGGATTTATTCTTTCCTTACCACAATAACCTGCCTCATTCTTTGTTCAAACATTTGCTCAGTTTAATCTGAAGACTCAGTAGTTTGCATCTGAAGCCGAGAAGAAATTTAGTAGTAAGCATGAATTTCAAGGGCAAGTAGTAAGCCTTATTTCAAGGGCAGTTTCCATCTCCACTCTTTCAGAGAGAAAAGCTCTTCCTTTTCCTCTCCTTTCCCACCAGTGACTCACTCTCAGAACTGAAATCCAGTGAAACCCGTTATGCAGGGCTGCAGCACTGGCAGATACATGTGTATAAGCTCTGTGTACAAGCAGGGGAGCAGCAAGCTCACATGCTGCTTAGTCACAACTGGCTTGGGTTGCTGGAGCATTCTGCAGTTTCATTTGCAACCTGGTGGCACAGCACAGCTTTCAGGTTCTCCATATCATCACAGCATTTGTTGTCCCTAACCCTTCTAACCTCTCTTTTGTGGTGCTGGTATGGATGGCTCAGTAGAGTACCTTCCACCTGTTGCTTCATCTCTGCAAAGCAAGATCTATCATGCTGGGGCTGAATTTACAGAATCATAGCAATCATAGAATGGTTTGGGTTGGAAGGGACCTTGAAGATCCAATCCCCTCCCACCAGCCCAGGTTGCTCAAGGCCTCATCCAGTTTGGCCTTGAACACCTCCAGGGAGGAGGCAGCCACAACCTCCCTGGGCAACCTGTTCCTGTGTCTCCCCATGCTCACTGTTGAGAATTTCTTCCTCATCTCCAGTCTCAATCTCCCCTCTTCCAGCTGAAAGCCATTGCCCCTCAACCTGTCACTCCCAGCCCTTTTATCTTGTCTTCTAAGCTTGCAGGCTCTGCAGGAGCACAATCTCTGTCTGACATAGATGACAAAAAACTTTCCTGCCTTGGATTTGCCTTCTGATTTGAACAGCATGTCTGCCACCATCTTCAGGCAGAGCTGATGGGCAGCAGTGCATTGATTACTTTCTTTAGAGTTGCTTTTGTGTCTTCTGCAGTTCCTGCAGGTGTTAATGCACAGCATACTGCAGACCTTTCATGTGTTGCTTCCTTACTGCTGTAATCCCAGTAACTTGATCTATTGACAGCAAGATGTGGTAACCCAGCACTTCCTGCTTCTTTCATTCCAGATCCCTGCTCCATGGGGTTCCTCCTTCCCCCAGCTTGCATCTTACTTCTTGTTTGAATTTGCCTTGCTCCTGCCTTTGGCTCTTGCTGTATCTTTCGGATCTATTGGTCACCCCCACCAGTGCCTGGTACCTCTTGGCAGCTTGCTGCTCAGTTTTATCTTGGTAGGTGGAGCAAGGAGCAAATAATTATCTTGTTTTTTTCAGTCTGAAAATCTTTTTTGTGACCCTTCAGCATTTTCAGCATCCTTCTTTCCACTTATCCTGCCCTGCTGCTTTGCTTCTCACAGAATCACAGAATCAATAGGGTTGGAAAAGACCTCAAGGATCATCAAGTCCAACCTGTCACCCAAGACCTCATGACTACTAAACCATGGCACCAAGTGCCATGTCCAGTCCCCTCTTGAACACCTCCAGGGATGGTGACTCCACCATCTTTCTGGGCAGCACATTCCAACCTCTAACAACTCTCTCCATGAAGAACTTTCTCCTCACTTCAAGCCTAAACTTCCTCTGGCACAGCTTGAGACTGTGTCCTCTTGTTCTGGTGCTGGTTGCCTGGGAGAAAAGACCAGCCCCCACCTGGCTACAACCTCCCTTCAGGTAGTTGTAGACAGCAATGAGATCACCTCTGGGCCTCCTCTTTTCCAGGCTAAACACCCCCAGCTCCCTCAGCCTCTCCTCACAGGGCTTGTGTTCGAGGCCTCCTTCAATCCCAGCCTGAATTACAAACTGTACTTAAGTGTCAGTCTCATGAGTGCCACCTGCACAGGTGGAATCACTTCCATGCTGCTTCCTTCCCTCCAGCCAGTACCTGAAGGGGGCTGCAGGAAAGCTGGGGAAGGACTTTTGTATAGGGCTTGTAGTGCTAGGACGAGGGGCAATGGCTTTAAGCTGGAAAAGGGGAGATTGGGACTGCAGATTAGGAAGAAATTCTTTAGAGTGAGGCTGGTGAGACACTGGAACAGGTTGCCCAGGGAGGCTGTGGATGTCTCTTCCCTGGAGGTGTTCAAGGCTTTGGGCCTTGAGGAAGCTGGGCTGGTGGGAAGGTGTCCTTGGCCATGGAAGGGGACTGGATGATCTTTGAGGTCCCTGCCAACCCAACCCTTTCTATGAATCTATGAGTGTATGGATTGTCACCTGAGCCTGCTGTCTATGCTGCAGTTGAGCCATCTTGCTTTTCTCAGTGTCCTGGTGAAGCTCACTGTGAATTGCCCTAGATCTGCTGAAGCAGTGCAGTCCTTATTGCACAGACACAGGCACTGCTGCTTGCACTTAGACCCCCATTTAGCATTTGCCACGATGATTAAACACCATTAATTCAACAAGCCAGTAATCTGGTTGACCCAGGTTATTCCACATCGTGGCTGTGGCTTTGATTGAATGCCCTTCAACTATCAGTGCAAACAGTCTGTGCAGTTCTGCTCTGAGTCAGGCCCTTCAGCAGGTACAAAATGCAAATCACTGCTGATTCAGTGGAGATAGATAGCAGAAAGGAGGAAAATCAGGGCCCTCTGCATGTAGGCTGCCTTTTTTTTTTTTTTTGAATGGCACAGAGAGTGAGTTCTCATGCTTGTCTGGCTGCAAGGAATGTGAAGCATAAAGCCCTTTTGAACATTTTAATTATGGGCTTCCTCTTTCTCCTGTGAGTGTGGACAAATCTAGACGATTCCATGGTAATACAGTGGATTGCTGTTGTGAGCATGGAGACTTCATGCACAGCTGGAATGGAACTGAAATTGAGCCAGGGAAGTTTTAGGTTGGAGATCAGGAGAAATTTCTTTGCTGCAAGAGTAGTAAGGAATTGGAACAGGCTGCCCAGGGAGGTGGTGGAGTCCCCATCCCTGGAGGTGTTCCAGAAACCTGAGGCCATGGCACTTTGGGACATAGTTTCATGGCCCTGGTGGTGCTGGGTTGATGGTTGGACTCAATGACATCAGAGGGCTTTCAAGCCAAAACAATTCTATGATCCCATAGAATCACAGAATTGTTAGAGTTGGAAGGGACCTCAAGGCTCATCCAGTTCCAACCCCCCTGCCATGGGCAGGGACACCTCACACCACAGCAGGTTGCTCACAGCCACCTCCAGCCTGGC
>VXBD01012197.1:165309-208944 GCA_013399975.1 Indicator maculatus | reverse complement strand
TCTCCAGACTGCACAACCCCAACTCTCTCAGTCTGTCTCTAGAGCAGAGCAGCTCCAGCCCTCTGCTCATCCTCATGGCCCTTCTCTGGACACCTTCCAGCACCTCCAGATCCTTCCTGACAGAGAGGCTCCAGAACTGGACCCAGAGCTCCAGGTGTGGTCTGAGCAGAGTGGAGCAGAGGAGGAGAATCACCTCCCTTGCCCTGCTGGCCACACTTCTCTTGCTGCAGCCCAGGCTGTGCTTGGCTCTCTGGGCTGCAAGTGCTCACTGCTGGCTCTTGTTGAGCTTCTCCTCCCCCAGCACCACGAAGTCCCTCTCCTCAGGCCTGCTCTCAAGCTAATCCTTCCCCAGCCTATATTGGTGCTTGGGATTGCCAATCACTCAGAATGGTAGTGGTTGGAAAGGACCTCTGAATATCTTGGGTCCAGCCCCCCTGCCAGAGCAGGACCACCTAAAGCAGGTCACACAGGAACATGTCCAGGCAAGCCTTGAGAGTCTCTGGAATGTTTCTCTAAGGTCTTTTCCTTTGTAGAGCAGCACTGTTGCACTTGTTTTCCAGTAAGACTGTTGGCATCCTCAGTCTGCTGCTGCTGGCCCTGGCCTCAGGACTGCTTTAATCTGCTGCCCTTGCTGGTGTTGTGCTCGTTTCATAACTGTTACTATGGGGCTGGAGCTGACAAAGACTACCCCTGGGTGTTCTGGTGAAATTTGCAATGCCAGCATCCTGCTCCACTGTTAGAGCTTTTTTACTGCAGTTACTGAGTGTGCACTTTGTTTTTGTGACTCAGAGTCCTGTGGCTGAACAGAGGCCAGAAGCACAGCGAAGTTCTTGCTGTGAGTGACGCTGCAGAGTCCTGTTAGCCGGAATGCTCTGGAAATCAGAGAATCAGAGAATGATAGAGGGGTTTGGGTTGGAAGGGACCTCTGAAGGTCATCCAGTCCAACCCCCTCGGCAGTCAGCAGGAACATCCTCAACTAAATCAGGTTGCCCAGAGCCCTGTCTAGCCCCACACTGAATATCTCCAGGGATGGGGCCCCAACCACCTCCCTGGGCAACCTGTTCCAGTGTTCCACCAGCCTCATGGTAAAGGACCTGTTCCTAACATCCAATCTCAATCTGCTCTGCTCTGGTTTGAAGCTATTGTCCCTTGTCCTGTCCCTGCAGGCTTTTGCAAACAGTCTCTCTCCATCCTTTCTGCAGCCCCCTTCAGGTACTGGCAGGCTGCTATTAGGTCTCCCTGGAGACTCTTCTCCAGACTGAACACCCCCAGCTCCCTCAGCCTGGCCTCATAGCAGAGCTGCTCCAACCCCCTGAGCATTTTCATGGCCCTCCTCTGGACCTGCTCCATCAGGTCCATGTCCTTCCTATATTGAGGGCTCCAACCTGCACACAGCACTCCAGGTGAGGTCTCTCCAGAGCAGAGCAAAGTGTCAGAATCACCTCTCTGATCTGCTGGCAATGCTGCTTTGGATGCAGCCCAGGATGGGATTGGCCTTTTGTGCTGCAAGCTCACACTGTCTGCTCCTATCCAGCTTCTCATCCATCAGCACCCCCTGATCATTGTCCCTGCCCATAGAGTTGTTTGGCTGGAAAAGACCTCCAAAATCATGGAGCCCTATCTTCAATCTAAGGCCACCATGAAACCATGTCCCAAAGTGCCATGGCCACACATTTCTTGAACACCCCCAGGGGCCACCACCTCACTAGGCAGCCTTTTCCAGTTCATGACCACTCTTTCCAGGGGTTGGAGCTAGATGATTTTTAAGGTCTCTTCCAACCCAAACGTTCTGTGGTCATTATATGTGCTAATGAAATTATCCAAGCATCTAACCACTGAATCACATTCTGCTTGCCTTCTCCTTTCAGAGAATCCTGGAGTCATTTTAGTTGGGGAAGCCCTTTAAGCTCATCCAGTCTAACCATTCTCTAACTCTACCAAGGCTGGGGCTAAACCATGTCCCTCAGCACCACATTTCTGCCTCTTTGAAACACCTCCAGGGCTGGGGGGGATGTTTACCCTCTGGTACTTGTTCTTTGAGGTGAAAGCTAGGATAAAGGCTGATTTTTTTTTCCAGCTTTTTCTGTGCATAGTGCATGCAAGAACAAACTAAACCATGATTTCTTTCTTTTCTCCTGGTAAGCAGGAGCAGCTCGTGAAAGTTTATAGGGAACTTTATGAGCTTCATGCTGTGAAAGCTGGTGTTTGGCAGGTTGTGTTTCAAAGCAGAAAGCAGCTAATGAAGATGTATGGTGTTATAATCTGTGTGGTATGGCACAGTGGTTTGGTTTTGGGGCCTTGCCTGGGCTTTTGAAGTGATTGTTAAACAAAGTTTAATCATCTTGTCACAGGGAGTGTAAAGGAAATATTCACTGACAGGTCTGCACTCCCTGCCCATTGGCTGCAGCGTTTGGTGCTGGTCTCACCTCAGGGCAGGTTGTTAGACTCTTCAGAAGTTTCATCTTTAGGCTGTGCATGCATTTCACTCCTAAGTATGGATAAGGCACAGGTTCAGGCTTTGCTGTGTACTTCTGGAGCAGGTGCTGAAGGAGATGCAGATAGTTAGCAGGAGGGAGCTAGCAGCCAGCAGTTAGCTGAGGTGAGTGCAGCTGGAGGCAGGCTGTTGGCCAGCACCTCTCCATGGGGCCATGCCAGAGAGAAGTGGGGCTGGGAACAGGGCAGCATGGGACAGGGTTCACAGATACACAGATTGCATCAGCTCTGAAGGCACCCTCAGAGGTCATCTTGTCCAGCACTTAGGAAGGTGACTCCACCACCTCCTTCCAGGGTGCTGTAGAGAGCCTCCCCTCAGCCTCCTCTTCTCCAGACTGAGCAACCCAGGTTCCCGCAGCTGCTCCTCACCAGCCCTGTTCTCCAGACACTTCACCAGCATTGTTGCCCTTCTCTGGCCATGCTTCAGGCCCTCAGTGTCCTGCTTGGAGTGAGTGGCCCAAAAGTGAACCCAGGACTTAAGGACTCACCAGTGCTGAGTACAGGGGCATGGTTGCTCCTGCTGGCCACAACATCGGTGATCCAGGCCAGGATGCTGGTGGCCTTCTCAGCCACCTGGCTACACTATTTTGTACTTATCCTTTGTTTTATATTTAAGATGAATTCCCCATTTTTAATTGAAAGCCATGTTTATGCCAATCCACTCTTCACATCATTACTGAATCATTTCTGTCTGGTTCCAAGAACCTTTACTGCACTTACCTGTAGTTTAAGTTACAGCAAGGTTTTTCTGCAAGCTGATGAGATTTCTCTGAGTCAAAATGTTAGTGGGAAATCAGATGGGTTTGATTTAAGCTGGAAAAATAAAGCTGTTCAGGGAAACATGCCCTGAAAGCATGAAATTCTTCTGCAAGCAGCTTCCAGTAGCCAAGGAGGGAACTGCAGTGTTTTAAAGCTGGGATTTTTAATTAACTCTGTAACTTTGGCTCTGCAGCTTGTTTTGAGCTATCAGAGATGAGCCTTTGTCCCATTTCAGGCTTCTGCTGTCACAAGAAGCCATTTCTGGTACTTTAATCAAGGAAATGACTTCCAGTGGCTCCCAGAGGGTCATGTCATCTTCCAGATCAAGAGCAGAACATTCATTTATTGGTATGTGAGCTGCCTTGTGGTTGGCCTCTTTAGCTCTGGGGATACAGAGAATGTTTCCCAGCCCTGCATTCTGATCCAAGAGTATACATCAGTGATATTTGTCCTCCGGGTTTGTTTGTTTTTTTTTTCAAACAGAAGCTTGGCAACTTTACCTCAGGAAGTTCAGCACCTCCGTAAAGGTCTTGAAGCTCCATTGCCATCCAACCTGCTTCCAACCTGTTGCCATCTGACAAGTGTGGGAAAGTACTCTTGCAAGGAGGGGTGATGTGGCAGTCAGCTGGGTCAGTTTGCTGAAAGGAGAAGGCAAAGCTTCAGGGAGACCTTGTATGGGCCTTCCAGTACCTGAAGAGTGCCTACAAGAAGGTTGAAGAAGGACTTTTGGCAAGGGCTTGGAGTGACAGGACAAAGGGCAATGGCTTTGAGCTGGAAGAGGGGAGATTGAGACTGGAGATGAGGAAGAAATTCTCTACAGTGAAGGTGGTGAGACACTGGCACAGGTTGCCCAAGAAGGCTGTGGCTGCCTCTTCCCTGGAGGTGTTCAAGGCCAGGCTGGATGAGGCCTTGAGCAACCTGGGCTGGTGGGAGGTGTCCCTGCCCATGGCAGGGGGTTGGAAAGAGATGATCTTTAAAGTCCTTTCCAACCCAAACCATTCTACTATTCTGTGACTGTCCTAAAGCATTTTGGTTCCTAAGGAGGACACCTTTGACCTTTACAAGCAGCAGAGGGTATTGCTTTAATCTTTGTCTTTTTCCATCCCTGAAGGTCTCCCATGCCACAGGTTTTGCTGTACTAGCATCACCTGCTTTGGTCATAACCAACCTGCTGCTGCTAGGCAAGTGGGAGTTTGCCTGCTCTCTCTCTGAGTGAGCTCCCCATAACACTGAGGACATTGTTGAGGATATGAGGAGAATCTCATAAAGGGCACCTCAGCTGGTGAAGGATCTTGAGAAACAGGTCTGGTGAGGAGCAGGTGAATGAGCTGGGATTGGTTAGTCTGGAGGAGGCTGAAGGGAGACCTCTTGGCTCTCTACAACTCTGTTGTAGTGTGGTGGGCTGAAATTTCCCTCCCACATTAACCACACCAGACTAGCTTAGTCTAGAAGCAAAGGAAGCTGTATTTACAAGCAAAAACTACAGTCTGCAGTGGGATGCAATGAATATGTACAAATATACAGTACATACAGTATTTGCAGATATATACAATTAACAGAAGCAGCACAAACCCCTCCTGGCCAAAGCCAGGGAAGCTGCCCCTTGCTTCCCCCTCCCCTGCCTTCCCCAGGTCCCCCTGGCAGAAGGAAGAAAGACAAGAAGCAGAGAGGGTGTTAGGACTTTAGTGTTTCATGGTCAATATCTGGTGTGCAAAGCAGCAAAGCCAGAAGAGAAGAGGAGAAACACCCTGCTAGAATGCTGCAGAGAGAACTGAACTTTGTTTTGAGAACTGAGTCTTAAAGGTTTCTTTCTCCCCAATAGAAGTGTTCAGAATAATCATTAGTTGTCATTCTCACACCCAATTGTGATTTATTTACATTCTTTTACTCTTCTGCTCAGGCTCTGTGAAAAAAAATTAAAGGCATAGCCTTAAAACAACCACAAACTCTCTGAGAGGAGGGTGCAGTGGGGTGGGGGTTGGGCTCTTCTCACAAGTCACAACTGATAGGACAAGAAGAAATGGCATCAAGTTGCACCAGGGCAGGTTTAGGTTAAACATTAGGAAAAACTTTTGTACCCAAAGGGTTTGCAAAGACTGGAGCAGGCTGCCCAGGGAAGTGGTTAAATCCCCATCCCTGGATGTATTTAAAAGCCATCCAGATGTGGTGCTCAAGGATATGGTGCAGTAGTGGCCCTGGTAGAGTTAGATAATGGTTGGACTTGATGGCTTTTCCAACCATAGTCACTCTGTACTACGAGCAAGATGTCTTGTGTGTTCCTTCTGCTAGGTACACCCAGGTCTGCTCCTGATTCTCTGACTTGCCAGCTTGGAAGAAGGGCAGGGTGGTTGGCACGTGCACCTGGGGCGGGCTGGTGGTGGGCTGACTGATGGGCAGCTGGGTGAACCTTGCAGGTGTCCACCAGCTCACTATGGGCCTTTAGGATTGAGGAAGAACTAGATGACAAGGGCAAATCTGAGTCCTTTGTAGAGTTCTGGGAATCCAAGGCTTCTGCTGTGTCAGGTTGGATGAGCAGTACAAACCCAAAGCCGTGGCACTGGGGCTCGTTTGTGGGAAGTGGCTGAGCTGTTTGAAGGGTGGCTGTGGTACTTTGGATGTCTGCTGGTGACCTCCAGCAGAGGAAAGCCTGGCTGTTGGCTGGAGGTGCAGTGCTGAGATGATGCTGATGCCCTTCCCATGGATGTAGTCCCATTGCTGTTTCTGAACAGAGTTGCTTTCTGCTGTGGCTGCAGTGGGTGGTGATTTGCATTGGGCTGGTGGCCTTCCTGAGTCATGCATCTCATTGGCTCTCATTATTCATAGAGTCATAGAATGGCTTGAGTTGGAAGAGACCTTAAAGATCATCTGGTTCCAACCCCCTGCCATGGGCAGGGACACCTCCCACTAGCCCAGTTGCTCAAGGCCTCATCCAGTCTGGTCTTAAACACATCCAGGGATAAGGCATACAGTCCTCTGACAGGCCTGGCAGCTGGAATGTTTCCATGTGTTCTCCTGGCAAACAGGGATGCCCTTTCTGCTGCACAGCACTGGGGGTATGACAGGCTGGCTGCCTTCTTGCTTGTGCCCTGCAAGGGTCTGCCTGTAAGGATGGAATGCCCAAGGTCTGACGCATGGTTGTTTTGGGGTGTGGATTAAGGCTGCTCTGAGAAGGGTGCTGGAAAGGGTGGTGTCTGCCTCCTGCAAGTTCTAAAGGGTGTGGTGGCCTTGAGGTGTTGCCCTTGGGGGCATCACCCTGGGACATTCCAAGGTTGCATTGATGTGAAACCAAAGCACTGGGAGCCAAAGGGCATTGCTTGGGGCAGTGGTGTGGAAGAAGCTGCTTCAGTGTATGACCTCTTTTAAACCAGTAACCTAAGTGCTTGTAATAAAAAGTCATCTTTACTCAGAGGTGTACAACTGGTTGGCTTCCAAACGAGGTGCTGTGAGACAGTAAGAAGGGGAAAATGTGATCAGTGAAAATATCCCTCAAGTCCTCCCTGCACCTTCCTGCCTGCAGGCATCTGAGCAGCTCTGCTGAGCACACCCAGCAGGGTGGCAGAGGCTGTGACCTAGACGCAGTGCCTTTGCTTTTAGAGAGCTGAATGGGCGTTTGTCTGGCTTTGAAGGCTCCTTCCCACCTTTGTGTGCAAGTGTGTTGTACATTTTCTGTTACAGAGTTCCTCCTTCCCTTGCTGTGCTCTGTTGGCTTCCACTGTAGATTTCAAACCCTTTTTGATGGGGACAAGTGTGTTTCCATTTCTGTGCCACTCTCACAACTTGTCTACTCTCTGGAAATGGAAGGCTTTTTTCAGCAGCCTTACTTTGGCATGGGAATTATTTTTCATTCTCTGAGATCACACCTTGAGTACTGTGTCTGGTTCTGGGTTTCTCAGTTTAAGAAGAACATTGAGATGCTTGAACATGTCCAGAGAAGGGCAACGAGGCTGGGGAGGAGTCTGGAGCACAGCCCTGTGAGGAGAGGCTGAGGGAGCTGGGGGTGTTTAGCCTGGAGAAGAGGAGGCTCAGGGCAGACCTCATTGCTATCTACAATTACTTGAAGGGAGGTTGTAGCCAGGTGAAGGTTGGTCTCTTCTCCCAGGCAACAGTGACAGAAGGAGAGGACACAGTCTCAAACTGTGCCAGGGGATGTTCAGGCTCAAGGTGAGGAGAAAGTTCTTCCCAAAAAGAGTAATTGGCCATGGGATGTGCTGCCCAGGGAGGTGCATAACCTTGCTCTTTCTATCCTGTACATGGTTTGTGCACCTGCTCAAAGGAAAAAGTGGATTTGTATTTATGGAAGCATCTGCTTATGGCTTGTGTCTTATTTCAGGTTGAATGTGTTGTGTGGTGTTTCCTTGTCCTTGATTATCCCTGGGCTCTGCAATCACAGCTGCTTGGTGCTGCCAGTCGGTGCTATTGTTACCCTCTTTACACAAAGGAGTGCATCTGAGTTCACCAGGAGGCAGCAATGTGCCCTCATGGCAGAGGAGGCCAAATGCTTGGTCTCCTGGGGTGCATGGAGTGTGACCAGCAGGTCAAGGGAGCTTCTCCTCTTCCTCTGCTCTGCCCTCGTGAGACCTCACCTGGAATACTGCATCCAGTTCTGGGCTCTCAAGTTCCAGAGGGACAGGGATCTGCTGGAGAGAGCCCCACAGAGGGCTGCAAGGATGCTGAAGAGACTGGAGCACTGCCTGGTGAGGAGAGGCTGAGAGTCCTGGGGCTGTTTCATCTAGAGAGGAGAAGACTGAGAGGGGATCTGGAGTACTGGGTCCAGTTCTGAGCTCCCCAGTTCAAGAGAGACAGGGAACTTCTGACAGAGTCCAGTGGAGGCTACAAAGATGCTGATGGGACTGGAGCAGCTCTGTGAGGAGGAAAGGGGGTGCTGGTTGACAGCAGCTGAAGATGAGCCAGGGTGTGCCCAGGTGGCCAACAAGGCCACCAACATCCTGGCCTGGATCAGCAATGGTGTGGGCAGCAGGAACAGGGCAGGGGTTGTATCTCTGTACTCCATACTGCTGAGGCCACACCTCAACTCCTGGTTAGGATGGTAAGAGCTGATGCTTTTAGAGAGCTGATTGCTTTTAGAGACACAAAAGAGCCTCCAGTCCCATTTCATGGCTGCAGGTTTCCTTTACTAGAGGGTGCTGGTATTTGCCCAGGGAGCTTCAATCAGGCTTTGCTGCCATGCTTATATTTTTTTTCCGTTGAGAAAAGAAAACTAAATTATTTAAATCTTTCCTCCCTGTGCCTCTCTATAATGGAATTACAAATAGTGTATCTGTTTCACTTCCTGCTTTATTCTCTTTGATATCTGTGGAGCCTGAAGTAATCTCACTCAGGCTTTATTCTCTTCTTTGGGAGAAGATTAGTTCCAGTGTTTCTTTTAGAAAATTACACAAAACAGTGTTAGTTAAAAAAAATTGTGATGGCCTGTTGGAATGCTTTTACAGTAAGCAGCATGAGAGCTGTTACTGAGCAGATACTTTGCATCCATTGTTGTAATTGATATGGATGGCAGAGAATGAAAAGACTCAAAACTGCAGAGGGAAACTTCTGTCTGCATGTGAAGCCAGGTGATGTAGAAGGCGTTTGGAAGGAATGGATGAGGCCTTGAGCAACCTGGGCTAGTGGAAGGTGTCCCTGCCCATGGCAGGAGGGTCACCTGGGTGATCTTTAAGGTCCTTTCCAACCCAACCCATTCTATGAATCTATGAAATGAGAAAGACCAACTGGCCATGGGTCAGAGCCAGAGCTGCGGCAAGGGACGGCTGAACTGAGGCCATTCTTTTCCTAGCTGTGAACAACATATTTTCTTTAAAATTGGAGCTATAAACACAATTAGGGCTGTGTGTAAGAGAAATCTGCTGGGTGTCTGTTCAATTTGGACACTCCTTTATATTTTACAGAATCATAGAATGGGAGGGGTTGGAAGGGACCTCCTTAGAATATTGAGTCCAGCTCCCCTGCCAAGGCAGGATCACAGAGGAACAGGGCCAGACAGGTCTGGAATGTCTCCAGAGATGAAGACTCCACTACCTCTCTGGGCATCCTGCCCCAGTGCACCGTCACCTTTAAATGAAAGAAGTTCCTCCTCATGTTCAGATGGAACTTCTGATGTTCCAGTCTGTGCCTGCTGCCCCTTGTCCTGTCACAGGGCACCACAGAACAAAGCCTGGCTCCATCCTCCTGACAGCCACCCTTTCAGTATTGATCAGCATTGATGAGATCCCACTCAGGCTGCTCTTCTCCAGGATAAAAACTCCTAATTCTCTCAGAGGGATGTTTCAATTTCTTCAGCATCTTCATACTTAGATGGGACTTAGAGTTCTATAGAACTTGCAGCTTTTCCAGAAGCTTTGCACAAGCTGCAAACCTGATTCTAAGACAGTGCCACCTGTGTGATTGTACTCATGCAGGTCACTCAGCTTCCCTTGTCCCCTTGTTTTCCTTTCTGATCTGTTTTGCCCTCCCAAACTGTTTCTCTTTCTAAAATGTCTGTGTTTGACCCAGAAACTTCTGTGTAGGGGTAAAAAACAGGAATGTTTTTGCAGAGCCTTTGAGAGTCTTTATTCAAGTGGGATGAGAATTAAAAAGGTCAGGATGGCAGGACCTGGGACAGCACAGCCTACTTCATTTTTTCAATACAGAATTGAAAGCAGAGCTGATTTCTTCTGCTCTTGCTTCTCAGTTTTGCTAAATGTGATAATTTTATAGCCAGAATGACAATGCCAGATGTTCAGTTGAAAGCCTCTGAGTCTCTGAGACTCACCTCTCACTAAAGGAAAGAAGCAGGCTTCTATATTCTCTATCAATACAGACTGGGAATGAGATGTTAGAAAGCAGCCCTGAGGAAAAGGACTTGGGGGTGCTGGTGGATGAGAAGCTGGCCAGGAGCAGGCAGTGTGAGCTTGCAGCACAGAAGGCAAACCACAGCCTGGGCTGCATCCAAAGCAGCATTGCCAGCAGAGCCAGGGAGGTGATTCTGACACTTTGCTCTGCTCTGGAGAGACCTCACCTGGAGTGCTGTGTGCAGGTCTGCAGCCCTCAGTATAGGAAGGACATGGACCTGATGGAGAGGGTCCAGAGGAGGGCCATGAAAATGCTCAGGGGGTTGGAGCAGCTCTGCTACGAGGCCAGGCTGAGGGAGCTGGGGGTGTTCAGTCTGGAGAAGAGAAGGCTCCAGGGAGACCTAATAGCAGCCTGCCAGGACCTGAAGGGGGCTACAGGAAGGCTGCAGAGAGACTGTTTGCAAAGGCCTGCAGGGACAGGACAAGGGGCAATGGCTTCAGACTAGAGCAGAGCAGATTGAGATTGGATGTTAGGAACAAGTTCTGCACCATGAGGGTGGTGGAAGACTGGAACAGGTTGCCCAGGGAGGTGGTTGAGGCTCCATCCCTGAGATATTCAAGGTGAGGCAGGGCTCTGGGCAACCTGATGTAGTTGGGCATGTCCCTGCTGAGTGCAGGAGGTTGGAATGGAGGAGCTTTGGAGGTCCCTTCCAGCCTGGACCATTCTCTGATTCTGTGTTTTCAATTGTTGAAGAAAAAAGCTGAAATCGTGAACTGAGCAGCTCAGAGGCTGGAATGCAGCAGTCCCTGCAAACCCAAGGAAACAGCTGGGGCACTCCTTTGTGGGGGGCAGGTTTTGTGGCTGCAGCTGGCAGCCCTGCATTCTTTCTGGCGTTGTGTGGAGTGGAACTCCATCAGGTTTAATCTGAAACAACCTGGGGTGGAATAGCAGAAAGCAATCTTCTTGCTGCTGTTCTGCACTGGACTTGCTATAGTTCTAATAACTTTTTTGATGAGAAATTGGTTCACATCATCAGGCATACACAGGGGCCAACACTCTTCCAGAGGAGACCACCAAGATGAACATCTGTTCCAACCCAAACTGATCTATGAATCTATCAATCTATGCTCAGAGGGCAGGAGCATCCTTTCCTATGGGGAAGGCTTACAGAGTTGGGGCTGTTTGGCATGGAGAAGGCTCCACGGAGAACTGAGAGCAGCCTTTCAGTGCTTGAGTGTGGGTACAGGAGAGCTGGGGAGGGACTTTTGACAAGGGCTGGCAGTGATGGGATGAGGTTGTGGATGCCCCTTCCCTGGAGGTGTTCAAAGCCAGGCTGGATGTGGCCTTGAGCAACCTGTCCCTGTTGTCCCTGGGAGGGACTTTTGACAAGGGCTGGCAGTGATGGGATGAGGTTGTGGATGCCCCTTCCCTGGAGGTGTTCAAAGCCAGGCTGGATGTGGCCTTGAGCAACCTGTCCCTGTTGTCCCTGCTTTGGAGGTCCCTTTCAACCCAAACCATTCTGTACTCTGTACCATCATTTTAGACAGGGTGTGTATGTGTAGTTCACCATAATTCATCTAATCAGAAGGATGAAATAGGATCCAAATGGCAGTGTAGGAACATGAGGCCCTAGTGAAGGAAATGGCATGAAATATTTTAATCTTCTTAGCAGTGCTGCATATAGCTCAAGCAGATTAAGTTTTGGCATGGTGTCTGGAATCTCCCTGGTTCTGGTGCAGTGGATTAGAATATTCAGTGCAGTCTGTGTCATTGCCATGATTTCCTTCCTGTTCTCTTCAGTGGCAGGCTGGGGTTGGCAAAAGAGGAAGGTTATGTTCTCTGAGGTGAAAAACCAAATCTGACATAACTAATGCTGAGGATGTGGCTGGAAGCAGGACAGTGCCTATATGACAGAATGGCTTAGCTTGGAAGGGACCTTAGAGATCATGTACTCAACCTTCCCTGCCACAACATTAGGCTGCTCTGCATTTGTTATTAGTGGAGGGCTTTAAAATGCCACTTTGTGGAGGATTCCGGGGTTTTGGGGTTGGTTTGGTTTTGTGTTTTTCTCCCTTTGTTTTAATCTCCAGAGCAGTTTTGAGCAGGTATTAAGAGCAGCTGATGGTATTACAAAACAATCCTTAAGAGACCTGATTCTCTCTGCTCAGCCTTTTTCATGCTCATTTAGCAAGTAGGTGCTGGTTCATACCCTCTCTGCACTCACTTTGTGCTCTGTTGTGGGAAGGAGAACAGAGCTTTGCCTCAGTTCCCACTTCTCTGGCTTTTCTTTGGAGCTTAAGGAGGATTTGGGCAAGTTTGATTGCAATTGACATTCAAAATGTCCCATGAGGTCACAGAGCAGCCAGAAGAAAACTCTTTAATGGAGAGGAGTGCTGTCAGTTCCCCAAAACACTGGCCATGATGTAAATTCATGTAGGGAGGAAGTTCTTCAGTATGAGGGTGGTGAGACACTGGAACAGGTTGCCCAGGGAAGCTGTGGATGCCTCCTCCCTGGAGGTGTTCAAGGCCAGGCTGGATGAGTCCTTGAGCAAGCTGTGCTGGTGGGAGGTGTCCTTGCCCATGGCAGTGAGGTTGGAACTGGATGAGCTTTGAGGTCCCTTCCAACACAAATCATTCTATGGATCTAGGATTCTGTCCCTTTTGGTTATCCTGTTTGACTCTCTTGAAAAGACTCAGTTGCAGAAAAATTTGCAGACAGTCAGGGAGAGCAGAAAGAAAAGGAAAGGTAGTAAGGAAAGGA
Organism: Indicator maculatus; assembly: GCA_013399975.1. Classification (NCBI taxonomy): domain Eukaryota; kingdom Metazoa; phylum Chordata; class Aves; order Piciformes; family Indicatoridae; genus Indicator; species Indicator maculatus. The sequence continues at coordinate 196,142 of VXBD01012197.1, read as the reverse complement.
TGCAGTTGTTGCACGGTAACAAGATCTAGGAGCTGGGATGAAAAGCAGAAGTCCAAGCCCAAGCTAAAGTTTATGTAATGCCCTCTAAAAGTTACAAAGAACTTTATAAGGGGTGAAAGATATGTTTATGTTGTTCTGGACACTAAAATGTCCATCATTAAACTGAGGGAGAGTAGGTTTAGACTAGATCTTAGGAAGAAGTTCTTTAGTGGGAGGGTGGTGAGACACTGGAACAGGTTGCCCAGGGAGGTTGTGGGTGCCCTATCCCTGGGGGTGTTCAAGGCCAGGTTGGATGAGGCCTTGAGCAACCTGTGCTGGTGGGAGGTGTCCCTGCCCATGGCAGGGGGCTAGAGTAGATGATCTCTGAGGTCTCTTCCAGCCCAAGCCATTCTATGACTCCATGATTAGGATGCCTTTCTGGTAGGCACTGTGGCAAAAGGAAAGTCTGACAATCATTTCCCCATCCAGTGTCCCAGCCAAGACCACAGAGCTCAAGCCAGGCAGCTGCTGCAGCCATTACACTGGAGCTTGCTTGGCTAATTCAGCTAAGAACTCTTTGGACCTTGTGGTGCTGCTTGACTCCTGGAAAGGAGGGGAGGCATGGGGGCAGCTTTGGGCTTAGGAGCTTTACTTATTCCCACACTGCTGTAGCTCAGCCTTCAGGATGAAAAGCAGGACAGGAGACCACATTGTTTCCCTGTCCACATCTTTGTAAATTGTTTAGATTTGAAGGGATTTGGGAAGTCTTGAGTTTATGTTTCAAAGCACAGCACTTCAGGTGTGGGATTGCTCAGGGAGTAGATTCCAGAATGAGCCACGAAGGCATCCTTTGGTTGTTTAAATCTGCTTGGCCTTTGTAACTCCTGTGTCAACAGGATAATTCTGTTTTGAAATTGCCCCTTATTTAGAGTCATAGAGCTGAAGTCTGTCACAAACCACATTAGGATGTCAGGAAGAAGTTCTTCCCCATGAGGGTGGTGAGACCCTGGAAGAGGTTGCCCAGGGAGGTGGTGGAAGCCTCATCCCTGGAGGTTTTTGCAGCCAGGCTGGATGTGGCTGTGAGCAACCTGCTGTAGTGTGAGGTGTCCCTGCCCATGGCAGGAGGGTTGAAACTGGATGATCCTTATGATCTTTTGCAACCCTAACAATTCTATGATACTATGATCAGCAAAGCTTCCTTTTATCTGCCTTGCAGTTTGCTGTGGGTCAGACCTGAATTGTTAATGCCCAGAGATTCAGTGGCAGAGGGAGTGTGTCCAGAGGAGGGCAACCAAGCTGGGGAAGGGTCTGGAGAACAGGGCTGGTGAGGAGCAGTTGAAGGACCTGGGGTGTTTAGTCTGGAGAAGAGAAGGCTGAGGGGAGACCTCATTGCTCTCTACAGCTCCCTGAGAGAAGGTTGCAGTGAGGTGGGGGTTGGGCTCTGCTCCCTGGCCTCAGGCTTAGAAGGAGAGGGAATGGCCTGAAATTGTGCCGGGGGGGGGTTAGGTTGGACATTGTGAAGTTGTCCAGTGCTCAGTGAAGTACCCCAAATCTGATGTCTTTCCTTGTAACCATAACAAATGCTGTTCCTTACAGGAACTGCTTTTAATGGCTCCCCTCTAGTCACTCTGGAGTGCTGCTTCTTACATCCTTGGTGTTTCTAGTAAATAAATGTACCTCTGGTGGGGGGGAGGGGCAAGAGGATTAGCTCTGGTAAGACACTTGCAGTAATTAGGTTGAGGAGTAAGTTCTACACCTTGGGGCTCAGATCTGTACAGAGATAAATAGGCAACACTCTCATCAGCTGCAAAGGGCAGGTGTCTGAGCAGCAGGGGTCAGAACTGTGGAAATGAGAGTATTGTACTGCTCCCTGTAAAGCTATTGGAAGAGTAAACTGCTTATTGGTGACTGGAAATAGACATTAATAAGATCTAAAGAGAGTCTGAGGGCGTGTTAGCAAAGACCCTAGCAGAAATGCAAGTTTTCTGAGGGCTGGAGAGGAAACTTACTGCACAGTAATCTTGAAATGCTGCAGGGGTAAGGCTTGAACACGACTTTAGGTGGCTGTGGAGGTTAGGAGGAGATGGCCTTTTCTCAAAGTGTCCCCTGTGGGGACAGTCTGGGAGACTTGGAGATGTTCAGGCTGGAGAAGGCTCCAGGGAGACCTTAGAGCAGCCTCCCAGGGGGCTACAGGAAAGCTGGGGAGGTACATTTGACAAGGGCTTGAGTGACAGGATGAGGAACAATGGGTTTGAGCTGGGAGAGAGGAGACTGAGACTGGAGATGAGGAAGGAATTCTTGAGTGAGGATGGTGAGACACTGGCACAGGTTGCCCAGGGAAGCTGTGGATGCCTCCTCCCTGGAGGTGCTCAAGGCCAGACTGGATGAGGCACTGAGCACCCTGGGCTGGTGGGAGGTGTCCCTGCCCATGGCAGGGGGTTGGAGCTGAATGATCTTGAAGGCCCCTTCCAACCTAACCCCTTCTGTGATTCTATGAATCTCTGAAAAGTTTAGAATGTGCTGCAAAAGTAACCTCTTCCCTGCAAGCCCAGGAACAGCTTTCCTTGTAACGAAGCCTCCTTGTTTCCTGCTGGTAGTTGTTCTGCAAAGCAATCTCCTACACGAGTGTAAAGCTTGTCACACAGGCCTTTGAAAGGCCTGTAAAAGAACTTCTGCTTGTTTGGTTTTTGAATGAGTCTGTCTGGGAATGTGGGAAGTCTTATTTTTAAAAATATATCTCTCTTCCAGATTCCTTATGATATTTTACAGACCTGCCAGCAGGCCTACAGATGTGATCCTTCACCTCTGCTCTGCATTGGGGAGGCCTCACCCTGAATATTTGGTTTAATTTTGGGTCCCTCTCTCCAAGAGGGACATTGAGATGCTGGAGTAGGTCCAGAGAAGAGCAACAAAGGGTCTGGGGCACAGGGCTGGTGAGGAGGAGCTGAGGGACCTGGGGGTGTTTAGTCTTCAGAGGAAGAGTCTGAGGGGAGAGCTCATTGCTCTGTACAGCTCCCTGAGAGGAGGCTGGAGCCAGGTGGGGGTTGGGCTCTTCTCACATACAGCGACAGGAGAAGAGGAAACAGCCTCAAGCTGTGCCAGGGGAGGTTCAGGTTGGAGATTAGGAACAATCTCTTCCCAGCAAGGGTTCTCAGGCACTGTCCCAGGCTGCCCAGGGAGGTGCTGCAGTCCCCATCCCTGGAGGGGTTTCACAGCTGCATGGATGTGGTGCTGAGGGACATGGGGCAGTGGCAGTGGCTCAGCAGCAGGGGTGGGGCTGTGTGCTCTGGGGGGGTGCTTGAAGATCTTAAAGGTCTCTTCCAATTAGAACAGATCTATGGTCCTAAGGTTCTGATATCACCAAGACTGATTTTTTGATTGATTGATTGATTGATTGATTTCACCCTTCTCTCTGTTTTGGTTTTTATTTTGTTCTTGGCCTTATCTCATTGCCACCTGTGTGTTTTTATTGTGTGATATGCAACCAGTGCTTCCCAGCCCAAATCATTCCAGGATTTTATGATTGTGTCTGGTCAAAGCACAGCAGGCCTGTGGCTGGGGATGGAAGGGGAGGGTGAAGTCTCTGGGGGTTAATGGAGTGGTTTTAATGCAGAGCAAATGCTCACAGGACCCTGAAAATGGCCTTAAGTGCTCCATGCTGAGAGTCAGCTGTGCATTTCAGGACAAAGATTTGACAGGGTGATGGAAAGGGAGGGCTTGGAAGGGACCTTTGAAGATCATCCAGTCCAGCCTCCCTGCTAGAGCAGGATCCCCCAGAGGAAATCACACAGGAACATGTCCAAGCAGGCCTGGAATGCCTCCAGAGAAGTNCCTGTGTGTTTTTATTGTGTGATATGCAACCAGTGCTTCCCAGCCCAAATCATTCCAGGATTTTATGATTGTGTCTGGTCAAAGCACAGCAGGCCTGTGGCTGGGGATGGAAGGGGAGGGTGAAGTCTCTGGGGGTTAATGGAGTGGTTTTAATGCAGAGCAAATGCTCACAGGACCCTGAAAATGGCCTTAAGTGCTCCATGCTGAGAGTCAGCTGTGCATTTCAGGACAAAGATTTGACAGGGTGATGGAAAGGGAGGGCTTGGAAGGGACCTTTGAAGATCATCCAGTCCAGCCTCCCTGCTAGAGCAGGATCCCCCAGAGGAAATCACACAGGAACATGTCCAAGCAGGCCTGGAATGCCTCCAGAGAAGGAGATTTCACAACCTCTCTGGGCAGCCTGCTCCAGTGCTCTGCCACCCACGAAGGGAAGAATTTTTCCCTGTATTTCAGTTTGAGTCCATTGCTCCTTGTCCTGATGCTGGACACCACTGAGAGGAGTCTGGCTCCATCCTCCTGACACTCACCCTTTAGATTTTAATCAGCACTGAGAGGATCCCCACCTCAGTCTCCTCTTCTCCAGGCTAAAAAGCCTGAAGAGTTCTCTGAGCCAAGGCTCAGTCTGGGGAGGGTACCGAGCCTGGAAGGTGAGGAGGAGCAGCCCCCTGAAGTGTGGCACAGAGCCACAGCCTGCTGCAGGGTGTCCCCCTCATCCTGTGCAGGGTGTCCCCCCTCATCCTGTGCAGGGTGTCCCCCCTCATCCTGTGCAGGGTGTCCCCCCTCAGCCTGCTGCAGGGTGTCCCCCCTCATCCTGCTGCAGGGTGTCCCCCCTCATCCTGTGCAGGGTGTCCCCCCTCATCCTGTGCAGGGTGTCCCCCCTCATCCTGCTGCAGGGTGTCCCCCCTCATCCTGTGCAGGGTGTCCCCCCTCAGCCTGCCAGAGCCCCCAGCAGAGCAAGCTTTTAGCGTATTCAGTCTGTTAGTTTTCTCCTGTGGGTGGTGTGCTGTGGTGGTTAAACTTCAGCTGAGGTGGGTCAGTCAGAGCAGGTTGTTCCAAAGGTGAAAGGCCACCAGAGAACTGCTGAGGGGTGATAAGGTGAAATCTGCCCTGGCTCAGCCTGCAGTTCCTGTGCAGAGGCTGCTTGAGATGGGCCCAGGCTGCCCTGAGCACCGTCAGCTGCAGGAGAAGCAAAGCCTGGGCAGGGGCTGGGAAGCCCAACTGGCTTGGGCCACACTCAGCAACTGTGCTGGCTGCTGGAGATGGTTCTGGTGCAGCTGCATGTACATCCTCCTGCATTGATTAGCACTGGATTCACCAGCAGCACAGCTCACACCTTCCAGAATCTTAACAACTGAGGTAGCTACACAGAGAAAATGCATTTATTTGGTACAGAATCATAGAATTGTTTTGGTTGGAAAAGACCTCTAAGATCATTGAGTCCAACCATCAACCTAAGACCACCATGGCCATTAAACCATGTCCCCAAGTGCCATGGCCACGGGTTTCTTGAACACCTTCAGGAAAGGGGCTGTCCACCACCTCCCTGGGCAGCCTGTTCCAATCCCTGACCATTCTTGCAGCAAAGAAATTTTTCATAATCTCCAACCTAAACCTTCCCTGGCTCAATTTGAAGCCATTTCCTCTCCTTCTATCACCCGATACTAAAGAGTCCAACCCCCACCTCACTGCACCCTCCTTTCAGGGAGCTGTAGAGAGCAATGAGGTCTCCCCTCAGTCTCCTCTTCTCTATTTCCACTCCTAGCAAGGTGTAGTTATTGCTGCTGATGCAGAAGCCGAATCCTCCTTTATATCTACTTTTTCCCCCCTCCTTTCCTTGCTTTCAAGTAAGGGCAGGTTAAGGGATGATGTTGGGGTGCATATCAGCTGGGTAATTCACTGTCATTTATTAACTTGCAGCTGGAGCAGAGAGGCAGGAAGGGTGGAAACTCCTAGTCCTTCCATAAGGCTCTTTACCTTTAAAGGCAAAGTCCACAGCCTTGGTATTTCTTATCAGAGAATCAAGCACATATGGTGTGAAAGGATTTGTGACCTGGCACACAAGAGACTTACCTGCAGAGACAAAGGTATGGCTCTGGTGGCTTGGGGGCAGCTAGCAAGTGGCACTGGGGCCAAGGGAAAATGCAAAGGACGGGGGCCTCTTGTTTTCATTCTAGATAAAGCTGCAAAGTCAGCCAGCTGGCAAGGGAGATGTTGTAACAGGCTGCCCAGGGCAGCGCTGGAGTCACCAGCCCTGGAGGTGTTCAAGCAGCGTGGACCTGGTGCTTAGGGACGTGGTTTAGTGCTGACCCTTCAGTGCTGGGTCAAAGGTTGGACTGGGTGAGCTTGGAGGTCTCTTCCAATCAGATGTTTTCTGTGATTCTGTGCTTGCCTTGTAATAAATCCACAGTGCTTGCTATCTGCTATGGCTTTCTCCCAGAATAAGTGATAGCTTGAGGAGGAGAGATTTAGACTGGGAGTTAGGAAGAAATTCTTGAGAGTGAGGGTAGTGAGACACTGGAATAGGTTGCCCAGGGAGGTTGTGGATGGGCTTCCTCCCTGGAGGTGTTCAGTAAACCTGTGGACATGGCACTTGGGGACATGGTTTAATGGCCATGGGGTCTTAGGTTAATGGTTGGACTCCATGATCTTAGAGGTCTTTTCCAACTGAAAAGATTCTATGATTCTGTGCCAAATAAATGCATTTTGTCTGTGTAGGTACCTCAGTTGTTAAGCTTCTGGAAGGTGTCCCCCCTGTGTGAGCTGTGCTGCTGGTGAATCCAGTGCTAATCAATGCAGGAGGATGTACATGCAGCTGCACCAGAACCATCTCCAGCAGCCAGCACAGGTGCTGAGCGTGGCCAAAGCAGGCTTTGAGCAACCTGGTCTAGTGAGAGGTGTCCCTTGCCTGTGGCAGGGGGATTGGAACTAGATGATCCTGAAGGTCCTTTCCAACCCAAACCATTCTAGGAATCTATAAGTATTTATTACTTAACCCCAAACCATGCCTTCTTTTTTAGGCTCTGGTGGCAAATTCAGACATAAAAGACATCTGAAGCTCTTCCTGAGGTGTTAACGACTTCACTGTTTTTTAATGCAAGGAAGATTTTCTTTTTTTATATACTGTCATAACAGGAGAGTAGCTTAGTTTAGAATGGACCACTAAGAATCATCTTGTCTGATCTACTCCCCACTCAACTCTGTGCCAACTCTGAAGTCAGATCAGGCTGCTGCTCGTGATCCACTGATGGTCAGAATCAGTTTGTGGCTGTTGGTTTGGTCTCCTTGCTGGTAAGGATGACCTGCAACTTCAGTGACATCATTGGAACCTTTGCACTTGTTCAGAGGAGGTCTTTCCTAGGGCAGTGATGATTTTTGCCAGTGACTTCATGAGGTCAAGATGAGACCTCGAGGCTTCAGCATATTGGTTTCTTTAGTCACAGCTGTGTTTAAGATGAAGGATCTCTTCTGAAAGCCTTAGCAACATCCATTTGGCAGGGTGAGTGAAATGCTAGAACATCAAACTATAAAAGCAGTAAGCTTTGAGTCAAAGAGAAGGCAGGACAGGAACAGATATGGCCTTTATTAAACATTAGGACTCACCCCTTTAGTTCACAAGCTCAGGAATTCTACTTTGTCCTTGTGATAAGGTCATAGCTACCAGACTAAACATTAATTAAAACTAAAAGAATAGCAAAGGATAAAAAAGTAGGAATACTGCCAAGCTCTATGAATTTAGTCTGGCAGAAAGGCTCTTTGGAAAAGCTCTTTATGAATGGTGATGCTAGGAAGAGATGTAAGGTGAAGGTTGTGGAATTGACTTGGGGGTGCTGGTGGGGGAGAGGCTGGATAGGAGTCAGCAATGGACACTGGCAGCACAGAAGGCCAAGGGCAGCAGTGTGGCCAGAGATGGAGAGAGGAGATCCTGCCCCTCTGCTCTGCTCTGGGGAGACTTCACCTGCAGGGCTGGGTCTGGCCCTATCACAAGACCCTGATGGAGAGAGGGTCCAGAGAAGGCCATGAAGATGATCAGAAGGTTGGAGTACCTCTGCTATGAGGACAGGCTGAGAGAGTTGGGGCTGTTCAGCCTGGAGAGAAGGCTCCAGGGAGACTTTAAAGCTGCATTTCAATATCTGCAGGGGACCTACAGGAAGGCTGGGGAGGGACTGTTCAGAAGGGCTTGTGGGGATAGGATGAGGGGCAGTGGTTTGAAACTGGAGCAAGAGAGATTAAGTTCTGCACAATGAGGAGGAAGTTCTGCACAATGAGGCTGGTGAGACGCTGGAACAGGCTGCCCAGACATGTGGTGGAGGCTCCATCCCTGGAGACATTCAAGGTGAGACTTGGTGTGGCTCTGGGCAGCCTGCTGTAGCTGGAGGTGTCCCTGCTGACTGCAGGGGGGTTGGACAAGATGACCTTTGAGGGTTCACTCTCCCAACCCAATGCAATCTGTGAACCTGTGACTGTTGCAAGTTGAATCAGAGGTTTGGTGTGACTCAGATTAGTAGAGCTTGGGTTCATTATTTCCTCCTTCATACAGGCTCCTGTGCCAGTCCAGGCTGGGAGATGCTTATAGCAGCAATGTTAAATATCAATACATCCCAGATAAGATATTTTTTTAATATCCTGCTTGACCTGTGGACAATAATTTTCTCTGACCCTTTGGCAGGATCCATCAGTAGCTGCCTTCACAGACACTGATCTGCACCTCAGAAAGCTAACCAAGCCTTGCCCTTTGGTTTGTGCCTGCAGCCGGCGGTCTGGCCAGTACACAATGAACCATGAGCACTTCAGGAAGACCCCTGACGGAGCAGCCTTTGACCGCTCCGGATCCCAGGACTCCCTGGATGAGCTGTCCATGGACGACTACTGGAAAGAGCTTGAGAACATCCACCAAACCAGAGGCACTAATCACGAGGAGCGAGTGGTAGTGAAAGAGCCAGATGGTAACGAACCCATTGCTGGCACTGCACCCAGCAGGCCTCTGGGGGGAGGGGGCTTTGCAGGTGTTACAGCAAGCAAAAAGGTTTCAAATGCACGGAGTCCAAGTGAGGGCTGGAGCACCTCCCCTGTGGGGCAGGCTGAGAGACTTGGGGTCGTTCAGCCTGGAGAAGAGAAGGCTCCAGGGAGACTTTAGAGCAGCCTGCCAGTACCTGAAAGGAGCCATAAGAAATCTGGAGAGGGACTTTTGACAAAGGCTTGTAAGTGGCAGGATGAGGGACAATGGCTTTGAGCTGGGAGAGGGGAGATTAGGACTGGAGATGAGGAAGAAATTCCTTCCAGTGAGGGTGGTGAGACACTGGAACAGGTTGCCCAGGGAGACTGTGGATGCCTCCTCCCTGGAGGTGTTCAGGGCCAGGTTGGATGAGGCCTTGAGCAACCTGGGCTGGTGGGAGGTGTCCCTGCCTGTGGCAGGGGGTTGGAATTGGATTATCTGTAAGGTTGCCTCCAACCCAAAGCATTTTATGAATCTATGAAACACACTTAAATCACATAGGAGGTCACTGCTGAACATCCATTTCTGTTGCCTCTGGTGGTATCACCAGAAACAGGCAGTGCCCTGGAAAAGAGCTGGATCAGAGCTAAGGAAAAGGCTGGGTTTCCTTTAAGTGGTGTTTGCAGAAGATGAGAAAGGTGGCTGTACTTGCAAACCCCAACAATTGGAGCTTTCTTTGCAGTTTTCTGTTAAACTGACTTAGTTTTTGTGCTTGTTGTTCATTATGGTAGCTGTTGTGAATAGGAACCTCATGGTCTAGAAGAGAAGCTAATGTTTAACTGGGTTGGGTTTAGTGAGTAACTTTCTAGGCTTTTAAGTGTTGTGACTGGTCAGGTGTGTTAGTTTTGTTTCTCAGAAGCACCCTGAGGGCATGATTTTAGAATCTAAGTGCTTTCTTTACTCCTCTGTTGTCTGATAGGACAAGAAAAAATCATGTCCTTAATTCCAGTAAACAAAGCTTTTTCTCACACCTGCCTCTAACAGTGCAGTGCCTGCCTCTCTCCCTTTCTTGCAGGAGGCCCACAGGCTCAGTAAGTTGAAGTGGTGAGATTTGCATTTTGGATGGCCTCTGCTTGATCAGAACAATGTGCTCCATTTGCTTGCAAAGGGATTTGCACTTCTGCCCCCCTGGGCTTTGAAGAGCCATGGAGAAAACATGAAGGCTGCAAGCCCAGGTGCCCTGGGATCATGGCATCTGACAGAGCTCCAGAGCAGCAGAGCCTCCTTCAGCCTGGGAGCCTCTGCTCTTCCCCTGCTCACCCATGCTGCTGTGCCCTCAGGCTCTGCACTCCAAGATGCTGCTTTTCCTTTGGTTATTTGTGGGTAGCCTTCTTCCCCTAGTCACTAATCCAGCTCTGCTGTGAAGCCCAAGGGAGTCAGCACAGTTGAGCTGCTGACCAGCTGGGGCAGATGTTGCTCTGCCCCACACAGAATCACAGAATTGTTCCTGAGGCTGGAACAGAGCTCTGAGATCATCCAGCCCAGCCTACGACCTACCACCACCACCTTGACCTGAGCATGGCACCAAGTGCCACATCCATTCTTTCCTTAAACACCTCCAGGGACTCCACCACCTCCCTGGGCAGCCCATCCCAGTGTCTGATTGCCCTTCCCCCTCACGTGGCTGTGGAGCACACCTGAATGTGTGGAACACTGCACCTGGCTGCTGGGCCTGCCTGAGTGGGGCTTTACCTGAGTCAGGGCCATGAGAGGCAAGGAAAGAGAGAAGTGAGAGATACCTTAGTCACATCTGAAGGGGGCTACAGGAGAGCTGGGTAGGGACTTTTTACAGGGGCTTGTAGTGACAGGATGAGGGACAATGGCTTTGAGCTGGAAGAGGAGAGATTGAGACTGAAGATGAGGAAGAAATTCTTTAGAGTGAGGGTGGTGAGACACTGGAACAGGTTGCCCAGGGAAGTCATGGAAGCCCCTTCCTGGAGGTGTTCAAGGCCAGGTTGGATGAGATCTTGAGCAACTTGGGCTGGTGGGAGGAACTGGATGGTCTCTGAGGTGCCTTCCAACCCAAGTCAGTCTGTGTTCTGTGATCTGCTCTGGTGAATGGGTGCAGCCATTCTTTCCAGCCCCAGTGACAGAATCAAAGAGAGCTTTGTCAGAAGCTCAGGGTTTAGCTTTTAGTACAATTTTGTGTCTGTTTTCTGAGAGCTGTTAGTATTCAGATGCCCACTTGGATGTTCAGTGGGCATGGTGGGCAGCTACAGTCAGTAGTGAAGCTGCCATGGGTGCTGTTAGATATCTGATAAATGGAAGTGTGGCTTGAATGGTTGAGAGGGTTACTGGCAGTCACCACAAGACAGGACTTGGTGTCAGGAGAGGGATACTGAGTTCAGAAGCAGAAATGTTGGCATCAGTGAGGGGATTTGATAGCTTTCTCCTCTGTCATGTGCTGTGGTCTGTCAATAAAGGAAACCTTATCAGCTCCAAGACTAAAGCAACAATTGTTCTGTGGGCTGGCAGTGTGCTGGAAACCATGACATAAGAACTGATTAAAAAAATGGCATTAAGGTGACTCCTGCAGCCTGGTTTGTCCTTCATTAAGTGGAGCTAATGGAGGGCTGTGGGATCACTGTAACAAGAGTGGACAGAAGCATGTAAGGTGAGGGAGCTGAAGAGACTGAGAATTGAAAATCAATGAAGCAGCAATGATCAGAGGCTTTCAGCTCCCCCAGGCACATTTCTGTCTAGGTGCATGTACAAAATGGCTGATGGTTTAAGAGAAGTGCTGTAGATTATGACAAAGCTTGCTCCATAGCTGCCTCTACTGAACTAACTGCTTTAAAAGCTTTGGTATCATGTTGACCCTTTGGAAGCTCTGTGGAAACAACAGCTTTTTCCATGTCATGGTAGTCTAAGTCATTGTTCTTGTTCAGCCTGGGGACTGAGCTGTTGGAGAGCAGCTCTGGGGAAAAAGCCCTGGGAGTACTGGTGGGCAACAGGATGGCCATGAGCCAGCAACATGTCCTTGTGGCCAAGAAGGCCAAAGGAATCCTGGGGTGCACTGAGAAGAGTGTGGCCAGCAGGTCAAGGGAGGTTCTTCTCCCCTTCTACTCTGCCCTGGTGAGGTCCATCTGGAATATTGTGTCCTCAGTTCAAGGGCAGAGGCTTGCTGGAGAGGGAACAGCAAAAGGCTACAAAGATGCTGAGGGCCCTGGAACATCTCTCTGGTGAGGCAAGGCTGAGAGAATTGGGGCTGTTTAGTCTGGAAAACAGCAGCCTGAGGGGGATCTCATCAATGCTGATCAATACTGAAAGGGTGGGTGTCAGGAGGATGGAGCCAGGCTTTGTTCTGTGGTGCCCTGTGACAGGACAAGGGGCAGCAGGCACAGACTGGAACATCAGAAGTTCCATCTGAACATGAGGAGGAACTTCTTTCATTTAAGGGTGATGGTGCACTGGAGCAGGCTGCCCAGAGAGGTGGTGGTGTTTCCATCTCTGGAGACATTCCAGACCTGTCTGGCCCTGTTCCTGTGTGACCTGCCCTGGGTGATCCTGTTCTGGCAGGGGGTTTGGATGAGGATGATCTCTGGATCCTTCCAACCCCTCCCATTCTGTGTAATTCTGGATCCCCTTTGTACCTTCCCTGTGAACTGCATTAACAACCCCATGTTGTGAGCATCCAGTGTGATTGACAGTACCCAAAGGCCAACATTTATGCCTTTTTTTTCTCTTTGCTTTGCTCAGAGGGAGAACTGGAAGAAGAATGGCTGAAGGAGGCAGGTCTGTCAAATCTGTTTGCTGAGAGCTCTGGTGACTCCCTGGAAAGCATGGTGTTCCTGTCCACCCTCACCAGAACCCAGAAGGCAGCAGTGGAAAAAAGAGTGGAAACTGTCACCCAGACCATGAGGAAAAAAAACAAACAGCACCACATTCCTGATGTCAGAGATATCTTCAGGCTACAAAACGACTCAAAGGGAAAAGTAAGTTCTTAGCCATCATCATTTCTTCACCAAAAGAGTCATCAGGCACTGGCTCAGGCTGCCCAGGGAGGTGGTGGAGTCACCATCCCTGGAGGGGTTTCAAAGATGTTTGGATGAGGAGCTTAGGGCCATGGTCTAAGAGTTATGTACAGGGAGATGTTAGGTTATGGTTGGACTTGGTGATTGATCATAGTATGGCTTAGGTTGGAAGGGACCCCAGAGATCATCTACTCCAACTCCCTGCCTGGGGCATGGACCCTCTCAACTAGACTTGGCTGCCCAAGGCCTCATCCAGCCTGGCTTTGAACAGCCCCAGGGAGGAGGCAGCCACAGCCTCCCCAGGCAGCCAGACTCCCACCACTCTTCCTAACTTCTTCCTCAGCTCCAGTCTAATCCTACTGTGCCTCAGCTTCAAACCATTCCCCCTCATCCTGTCTCTAGACACCTTCATGAAAAGTCCCTTTGCTGCCTTCCTGTAGGATCCCTTCAGGCACTGGCAGGCAGCTCTAAGGTCCCTCTGGAGCCTTCTCTTCTCCATGCTGAACACCCCCAGCTGCCTCAGCCTGGCCTCACAGCAGAGCTGCTCCAGCCCTTGAATTATCTTTGTGGTCCTCATTGGGACTCACTCCACAGCTCTGTGTCCTTCTTGTGACCTTAAGGCCTTTCCCAGTCAGGTGATTCTGTGATTGTATGGTTTTGATTCTGATGGGGAGAAGAGAGGGACACACAGGGGTTGGGGTAGAGAAGGACACACAGGCACAAAAGGAGTATTCCCAGATTTGTGTCTAACTTTTCCCTGATTTCCAAGGGGGTTTTCAACTGACTTTCTGGCAACAGTGTGGGTCTAGACTTGACACTGCATTAAGCAGTTTTAGTAGGTAGATAGAAGCATGTGTACTGGCCTCAGGTCACTTAAAGGTGGTGACTAAAACAACCACTCCATGGTCAAGATACAAATCTGAATTAATTTTAACTCCAATGCAAAACTCAGGCCAGCAATCACCCAAAGAGCTGCCAAAAGCCTACTTTGACCTTTGGGTGGTACTGCCCTGCTGCCCTCCTGACCCAGGTAGGGTCAGTACCTCTGACTGACTGCAGCTCAGAGGGACACCAGCCTGGCCTGCTTTATTCTGTCTAGGTCTTTCTGGGGACTTAGAGCTCATGCGACCTCCCAGGGCCTGTATGTGTCATTAAACTGTGTGGGGGAAGTTGCTTTGGTGGGTCCTGAAGGGTCCCAGTTTCCCCTCATGGGGTGTTGAATGGGATGGTTCCTCCCTTCTGTGCAGGAAAGAGGAAGGAGGGAGATGGAGGCTGAGTAGCATCTCTCTGCTGTGGAGAAGTGTGTGCCCTGTCTGCTCCCCCCAAGGCCACAAGCTCCTCAGCCATGAGAAGACTGAGCTGGTGGAGGTGCCCAGCCAGCTTAGCTGCCCTCAGCCCCATCCCTCCTCACCAGAGCAGTGGTAGTGGTGGTGGAAAGCACAGCAGACTTGGAGGGGCTTTAACTTCCTCCTTTCCCCCATCAGCTTCCTTTCCAATTCGGTGGAGAGGAAATGTAGGGGGTGGAATTTGTAAGCTCAGATGTTGTGTTCTGGAGGCACAGCTTCCCTTTCACTGTTCTGCTTTGCATGTGGTTGCACAAGTGCTGAGCTCCATAAAAGCTAAAAGCCACAAGATCTGCAGAGCCATAGAGGTCAGATAGCAGAGCCTCAAGCAGCAAGATTGCCCTTTCCAGGTTTATCAATACAGGGAGGCACAGGCAATACTCCTGCCCTTGGATTGAAATTACACATGGGAATGTTTGAAAATCATGGCACAGGCTTCAGTGGACTTCTGGAATGCCATGTCCAGTTCTGGGCTCCCCAGTTCAAGGGCAGGGACTTGCTGGAGAGGGTACATCAAAGGGCTACAAAGATGCTGAGGGGACTGGAACATCTCTTTTGTGAGGAAAGACTGAGAGAATTGGGGCTGTTTAGTCTGGAGAAGGGCAGCCTGAGGGGGATCTTATCACTGCTGATCAATACTTAAAAGGTGAGAGTCAGGAGGATGGGATCAGGCTTTTTTCAGTGGTGCCCTGTGACAGGACAAGGGCTGCTGAGAGAGATGTCCTGACAAGGACAGGACAACAGGCACAAGCCTGAGCATAAGAAGTTCCATCTAAGCATGAGGAAGAACTTCTTTAATTTAAGGGTGACTGGAACAGGCTGCCCAGAGAGGTGGTGGAGTCTTTATCTCTGGAGACTTTGAAAACTCTCCTGTGTGACCTGGCATGAGTGACCCTGCTCTGGCAGGGGGGTTGGACTCCAGAGGTCCTTCCAACCCCTACCATTCTGTGATTCTGTATATCTTAAACTGCATCTGTTGATACTGATGACATCAGTGAGAAGTAATGCAAGCAGACTGTAGGCATTTTAAGATTTATAAACCAGGAGGTTACAATATTTATTAAGTATAGAAATAACTAGAGAAAAAAAATCTTTCTAAACCTGTCTTCATGACTGAAGTAAAATAATACCAGTGCAGGCTCTCAAATCTGTCCTTGCATTCTTTTTTCTAAAGCAAGATCACAGAATCACAGCATGGTAGGGCTTTGAAGCAACCTCCAGAGATCAAGTCCAACCCCCCTGCCAGAGCAGGGCCACCCAGGGCAGGTCACACAGGAACACATCCAGATGGGTCTTGGAAGTCTCCAGAGCAGGAGACTCCACAACCTCTCTGGGCAGCCTGCTCCAGGGCTCCAGCACCCTCACACCAAAGAATTTTCTCTTCATGTTGAGATGGAACTTCCTGGGTTCCAGTTTGTGTCCACTGCCCCTTGTCCTATCCCAGGACACCACTGAACAGAGCCTGGCCCCTTCTTGCCCCCAGCCCTCAGATATTTGTAACCATTGATCAGATCCCACTCAGCCTTCTCTTCTCCAGACTAAACAGCCCCAGGGCTCTCAGCCCTTCCTCCTCACACAGATGTTCCAGGCCCTTCAACATTCTCATAGCCTCCTTTGGACTCTCTCTAGCCTTCAGCAAACACAGTGCTTATTCACCTCCTCTGTCACAGAAAGTCTGTGATGAAGGAGCTTCTACAGCTTCCCTGTATAACTTGTCTCAGTGCTTTGCTGCTCTCCCATCATTACACAGCTTTATATAACAAAGGAGGACTGAAGCCATCTGCAGCTGTATTGAAGTCTTTCCAGGTTAATAATAGCCTCTAAAATCCTGGAAGCTCCCTTCACCTGCAGGAAAGCAGGAGGAAAGGTCAAACAATGGGGTTGATGTTTCTCATCAACACAGCAGTTGTGTTCTGTTTCTCCTAAGTTTCCTGCCACATTCCCAAGGAGAAGCTAGACTTGACAGCTTCCCAGTCTGCTTCTGCTGCTCTGTGCAACAGGAATAATTTTCTGGGCAGTTGTGTTGCCTTTTTCCACCTCTCACAATCCCTGGTTTTATAAAAGGGAATACACAGATTTGTGTCAGTTCCTAGAAAGGGAGAGGTCTGGAGCCTGGGCAGAAGGGAGAGAATTGTTCCAATAGTTCCCTGTTCGGTTGCCTCTTCGAAATGTCTGAGTTTTGCTGTTGGGAACCCAAGCTGTGAGCATAGATCCTGATGCCAGGCCACCCTGCAGAAAGGATAGGATTGCTCTTTGGGGATGGCAGCTGTTGTGGGTTGGATTTGGACCCCAACAAATGGGAGATTCATTCCCAGAATGGAGATTTACCCCTGGAGTAGATCACCAGACAAACTCGGGACTCAGAAGCAAAAGTGAAGTTTTATTTACAAAAATGGACTCAATATGAAATTAGAAAAGGTAATAAGACATGTGCAAAATGGATTTACAGCTCAATAACAATCACAAGTACCCCCTGGGCATATTCACCCTGCCCTGGGCAGCCCAGAAGGAGACTGTTTTGCTTCTCTTCCCCCAACCCCTTCCCTGTACCTCGCAGACACACCAGAAGTCAGTTCAGAAGGTCCAAAGGGAGATGAGGCAGCCAAGCAAGCAAGAAGCTGCAGAGAGGAAAGAAAAAGAAAACTTGTGTTCCCAAACTGTCTAGGAATGTGCAGAGCCAATGAAATGAAATTAATTTATCACTATTTACTTTTGCTTAGCCTCTTAGAAAAAATTTATCCAGCCCCTTAACTGAATTCTCTGGAAGGATCTAACTCTTGTTTACAATTTTAAGCATAGCAACCATGTCAGATTTTGCAGGAAGGAGGGATTTGGACTGAGGCAGTCAAAATGCCTCCTCCAGATCCCCTTTCTGTATTCTTCCCAGTGCCAACTGTGTTCAGGTCACAGACTGCATTTTCTTATTCTTTACAGCTCAGGAAAATGAAGTCTTACACCCACCTGGCCTGTTAGGGGGGTAATAGACTTAATTATTTCTGTTTTAATTACCTAGATTTCAGATCCCCTTAGACTTTGGTGCAGGGTTTACTGCTGAATCATAGAATCATAAAATTGCAGGGCTGGAAGGGACCTCAAGGATCATCCGGTTCCAAGCCCCCTGCCATGGCCAGGGACACCTCACACCACAGCAGGTTGCTCACAGCCACATCCAGCCTGGCTGCAAAAACCTCCAGGGATGAGGCTTCCACCACCTCCCTGGGCAACCTGTGCCAGTGTCTGACCACCCTCATGGGGAAGAACTTCTTCCTAACATCCAATCTGAATCTCCCCATTTCTAGTTTTGCTCCATTCCCCCCAGTCCTATCACTCCCTGACACCCTCAAAAGTCCCTCCCCAGCTTTCTTGTAGCCCCCTTCAGTTACTGGAAGGCCACAAGAAGGTCTCCTTGTAGCCCCCTCTTCTGAAACACAGAGCTGTGCTTTTGCATGCCCATGCCCCTGAATAGCAGGAGGACACACCTGAGTCCTGCACAGAGTCAAAGGAGTTCCCACAAGCAGCACTTGGTTTTTACAGGAGGACACATTTGAGTCCTGCACCAGAGTCAGAGGAGTTTCACAGAATCACAGAATTAACCAGGTTGGAAAAGACCTTCAAGATCATCAAATCCAACCTATCACCCAGCACCATCTAGTCAACTGAACCATGGCACCCAGGGCCTCATCCAGTCTTATTTTAAACACTTCCAGAGATGTTGACTCCACCACCTCCCTGGGCAGCACATCCCAATGGCCAGTCTCTCTTTCTGGGAAGAATTTCTTCCTATCATCAACCTAAACCTCCCCTGGCACAGCTTGAGACTGTGTCCTCTCCTTCTGTCACTGTTGCCTGGGAGAAGAGACCCCCACCTCACTACAGCTTCCCTTCAGGTAGTTGTAGAGAGCAGTAAGGTCTTCCACTCAGCCTCCTCTTGTCTGAGCTAAACACCCCCAGCTCCCTCAGCACTTGGATTTTACAGGAGGACTCATCTGAATCCTCCACAGAGTCAAAGGAGTTTCCTACAACCTGCATTTGGGTTTTACAGGCATGCTGCTTTGTTGTTCCTTTCTTAGGTCTGTGATGGAAGTGAACCCTCAGCTGTGCCAGCAAGTGAAAACAAAACTGAAGCACAGGATGGAACAGAAGGTAATGCCAAACAGCTGCCTGCCTTTTTTCTTTCTTCTTTATTTTTCTTCCCTTTTAATCTGTAGGCTTTCAACTACACAAGCTCTACATACATTGCAAGGGGGCCAACTCATTTCAGCTAGAAAGGTTGGACCCAGATGATCCTTGGGGTCCCTTCCAAGCTGACACTCTGTGATTCTGTGACTTTGATCACAACAAAATGGAAATCTTAGGAGAAAGCTGCTCTGGCCTGTGTTGTTGCAGTATAAAATTGTTGAGTGTGAGTATGACTTCAAGCCAGCTGGGAAAGCTTGTTTGTTACCAGTGATCAGCTCACAATCAAGTCATCTGGAGAAGTCTTCTCTCAGAGCTTGTGCTAAGGTCTTTCTGAGCCTTAATTTAGCTCATCTGGTTTGTTTGGTTTTGCACCTCAAACCCTGTGTCTAGTTTAGGGTTCCTCACTCCAAAAAGGACACTGAGGTGCTGGAGAGTGTCTAAAGAAGGGCAACAAAGCCGGGGAAGAGTCTGGAGATTGTTCAGTCTGGAGAAGAGAAGGCTGAGGGGAGAGCTCATTGCTCTCTCCAGCTCCCTGAAAGGAGGCTTCAGTGAGGTAGGGGTTGGTCTCTTCTGCTTAATATCAGGTGGTAGGACAAAAGGACATGGCCTGAAATTGTGCCAGGGGAGGGTTAGGAAAAATCTCTTTGTTGCAGCAGTGGTCAGGGATTGGAGCAGCCTGCCCAGGGAGGTGATTGAGAAAGAGCCCACCTAGAGCACTGCATCCAGTTCTGATGCCCCCAACACAAGAAGGATGTGGAACTGCTGGAGAGGGTCCAGAGGAGGCCATGAAGATGATCAGAGGGCTGGAGAACCTCTGCTATGAGGACAAGTTAAGGGAGTTGGGTTTGTTCAGCCTGGAGAAGAGAAGGCTCCAGGGAGACCTTAGAGCAGCCTTCCAGGGGCTCCAGGAGATCTGGCTTTTGGCAAGGGCTTGTAGTGGCAGGACAAGGGACAATGGCTTTGAGCTGGAAGAGGGGAGATTGAGACTGGAGATTAGGAAGAAATTCTTTAGAGTGAGGGTGGGGAGACACTGGAACAGGTTGCCCAGGGAGGTTGTGGCTGCCTCCTCCCTGGAGGTGTTCAAGGCCAGACTGACCATGCCTTGAGCTAGCATGGCAGGGTGGTTGGAACTGGATAATCTTGAAGGTCCCTTCTAACCCAAACCATTCTGATTCTGCTGCTTTTCATACCCAGCAGTAAAAGGATGGCTTCCCTGCACTCTTAGGTGTCTTTGGAGCAGGGCTGCCCCATGGCTCTTACACCCCCACACCTAGCACTGCAGAGATCAGGATATTAAGTGGCCACCAGTTAAGCTGTAAGATTCTCCACTGCTGTCCTGCCT
Organism: Indicator maculatus; assembly: GCA_013399975.1. NCBI lineage: Eukaryota > Metazoa > Chordata > Aves > Piciformes > Indicatoridae > Indicator > Indicator maculatus. Next base: position 176,501 of record VXBD01012197.1, on the reverse strand, counting down.
TGTTTGACTGTTGGGGTTTTTTCCTTCATCCAGGGGACTGCATAGCCCAGAGGTGTTACGCTGAACCCTGTAGCCACTTAGGTAGTCAAGCAGGCAGATCGAGTTCCCTGCCTCCAGCAACTGATCTGTAATTGAGCCAGCACTAAAATTGTGCTCCAGTTCCATGCTCAGCAGCAGGCTTCTGCAAAAATTGGTGCCTTGGGGTTAGACTTAGAAAACAGCACAGGATGTGGATGGAAGCTGAAGTGGGAGAGATGAATACAAAGCAGCCCTGAGGAATACCCAACCTGTGTGCTTGCAGAGGTGCTGTAAATCCTCCCCTCCCTCTCAGCAAACCTCACTCCAGCAAGAACAGCAAAAAAATTGGGAGAGCTGCCAGAGTGCTGGTTCAGCACAAGGGAAGGAAGAGATGCCTGCTGCTTCTATCAGTAAACTGCACTGCAGGCTTCAGAGCTGGAACATTCCCAAGCAATTATGGCAGAGTTTTTATCACATCTGGTTCTCTCTTTCTTTTTTTTTGCCATTGGCCCTGATGAACCCTTCAGAATGTGAAGCTCTGAAAGGCAAATCCCAGGTGCTAGCCCTCCACAGCACAGCCTGCATGGAAAGCCTACTTACATCCTGCTGCACTTCTGCTCCTGTCAGCCTGCTCCAGTGGGCTCTGCTCCCAGGATTGCAGCAGGAACAACAAAATCAGCTCAATTTGTAGCCAAACCACACAGGTGGAGTGATGTCAACAACACCACACTGTTTCAGTGCTGTGCTGTGATCTTTCCTCCACAAAGATGAGCAAATCAGTGTTATACAAACAGGGAGGGCAGACCAAGTAAACAGTGCCTGATGGAATCAGAGAATTGTTTGAGTTGAAAACCTCTCTAAGATCATCCAGTCCAGCCAGCAGCCCAGCACCATGGCCACACATTTCTTGAACACCTCCAGGGATGGGGACTCCACCCCCTCCCTGGGCATCCTCTTCCAATCCCTGACCACTCTTGCAACAAAGAAATTTTCCCTAATCTCCAACCTAAATCTCCCCTGGCACAATTTCAGGTCATTTCCTCTTGTCCTACCACCTGACATTAAGCAGAAGAGACTAACTCCCACCTCACTGCAACCTCTTTTCAGGGAGCTGTAGAGAGCAATGAGGTCTCCCCTCAGACTCCTCCTCTGCACACTAAACACCCCCAGATCCCTCAGCTGCTCCTCAGCTACTCCTTATTCTCCAGACCTTTCCCCAGCTTTGTTGCCCAGTAGTTCAGACATACTAAAAATTGATGAAATCCAAGTCCAAAGACAGTATTTTAAAATAGAAACCCTCTTTGAGAGAGAAATTATGCAACTTTTACCCCCCCCCAAAAAATGAGCATCATCTCTGGCATTAGGGAAAAAAAAGTCATCCAAAGCTTAAATTGAGTTGCTGGGCCAGGGGAGGGTTAGGTTGGAGATGAGGAAAAATTTCTTTGCTGCAAGAGTGGTCAGGGATTGGAAGAGGCTGCCCAGGGAGGTGGTGGAGTCCCCATCCCTGGAGGTGTTCCAGAAAGGTGTGGCCATGGCACCTGGGGACATGGTTTAGTGGTTTGGGAGTTGTGGGGTAGAAGGTTGGACTGGATGACCTTAGAGGTCCTCTCCAACCTTTGTGCCTCTCTGTCTTCTGACTGTTACCATGAATGACTCTCTTTGGCCCTTTTCCAAAGGTGATGACTCTCTTGCTCATTTGAATGCTGCATTCCAGAGTGCTTCTGGCAGAGTGAAGGATGACTCTGGTTTGCCCTTAAAGCAATCTGTGCTCACTCCTCCTTTCTTTGCCAGTCCAGCACACTTTGTTGCTTGCATAAACAGTGTCAGCAAGCTCAGGGAATAATGTGAAACCCTGAAGTTCTCATTGTTTTCTGCCTCATCCTCCTCAAACAGAGAAGTTCAGCAGTTTCTAAGATTATTTTTTTCTTGGTTAGTTTTTGTTGGAGTATTTTTGGTCCTGTTTAGTTTTCACAGGTTCACAGATTGCATTGGGTTAGAAGGGACTCAAAGGTCATCTTGTCCAGCACCCCTGCAGTCAGCAGGGGCGTCTACAACTAGAGCAGGCTGTCAAGGGCCATGTTAAATCTGTTTTTGAATGTCTCCAGGCATGAGGCCCTCATCACATCTCTGGGCAGCCTGTTCCAGTGCCTCACTACCTTCATTGTGCAGAACTTCCTCCTGATGTCCCACCTGACTCTGCCCTGCTCCAGTTTCAAACCATTGCCCCTCGTCCTATCCCCACAGGTCCTTCTGAACAGTCCCTCCCCAGCCTGCCTGTAGGTCCCCTTCAGATATTGAAATGCAGCTCTAGGGTGTGCCTGGAGCCTTCTCTTCTCCAGGCAGAACAGCCCCAGCTCTCCCAGGCTCTCTTTTTAGGAGATCTGCTCCTACATGCTCTAGGTTCTCTGGCCAGACTAAGGTTGACACTTGCAATATTTCCATATCCAAAACCTGTTTCCCACTGCACTCCTGAAGAGTTCTCTCCACTCTCTGCCATCTCTCAACAGCCCTGTGACCTAAGGACAAGGCACAGGAGTGCTGCCAGAGATGGTTTCCCCATCCTTACAGACAGGATTTACATTCTTCTGCTTTGCACTTGCATTTTGCTCATGAAATTTTGCATGTTGGTGGCAGAACACCAAAGCTGCTTCCTCTCACAGCTGCTTCCTAGTTCCTGAATGCACAAAAATAGCAGCAGGGCTCTACCACTGAGAAGAAACTCTCCCAGCAGCAGCGTTTCCAGACCTTTCAGATGTGCACAGCATTCCCTAGGCATCTGCTTCACACAGCACCTTCATGTGACCAGAGGAGTGAAACAGGAGCCAGTGCTTTATTGTTTGTTAACACCAGATCCCTGCAGCCTGGCAGGAAGGATGTAGGTCAGGTATAGGCTGCATTAGCATGACAGAAGTCTGGAGGGGGCCTGGACCTGCCTTCCTCCAGCTCAGATGCATTAAATAGTTTACATGAGCCATACAGATAAACACAGGAGGAGGCCAAAGCTGGAAGCCAAGGATGAATTTAACCTTGCCTATGTTTGGCTGCTGAGGTCTCGTGTATCTCTGTACCCAAAGGAGAAGCTCTGGTTTCAGGATCAGCTTAATCTTTACTGTATGCCTCAGGCATCTTTCAAGGTCATGGAAAGAGAGCAGAAGCCACTCTGGAAAGAGCAAGTGGTGAGCAACCTACACAACGTTTTGGAAGTGTTTTATTCTACTTCTTAGAGTATTCCAATGAGGACAGGCTGAAAGAATTGGGGCTGTTCAGCCTGGAGAAGAGAAGGCTGTGGGGAGACCTTAGAGCAGCATTTCAGTATCTGAAGGGCACCTACAGGCAGGCTGGGGAGGGACTGTTGAGGAGGACCTGTGGGGATAGGACAATGGTTTGAAACTGGAGCAGGGCAGAGTTAGGTTGGACATCAGGAGGAAGTTCTGCACAATGAGGCTGGTGAGACACTGGAACAGGTTGCCCAGAGAGGTGGTGGAGGCTCCATCCCTGGGGACAAAGTCAGACTTGAATGTGGGCCTGGGCAGCCTGGAGTTGGAGATGTCCTTGCTGAGTGCAGGGGTATTGGATATGATGACCTTTGAGGGACCCTCCCAAGCCAATGCAATCTGTGAATCTGTGAATTGCTTGGTTTTAAGCAGAGTCAAATTGTTAACTCAAATCCACCTTCTGTCCCTGGAAGCCTGAGCTTACATCCATTGCACTGACCTGGGAACAGTTGTGTACAGCCCTGTGCCCTACCAGAGAGTGGCTGTGGTGGTTGCAGCTGGTGGCCTGTCTGTGACATCCCCTGAGACTGACCTCAACAGACTTAGACCATTGTCAGGACTCACTGTAGAGAACATCAGAGCCTTGGATTGGTGTCTTTCAGTTGGACACAGATAAGGATTCACAGAATCATGGAATTGTTTGGGCTGGAAAAGTCCTCTCAGATCACCCAGTCCAACCATCAACCCAACCCCACCATGGCCACTAAACCATGGCCCCAAGTGCCATGGCCACACCTTTCTTGAACACCTCCAGAGATGGTGGCTCAACCACCTCCCTGGGCAGCCTGTTCCAGTGCCTGATGACTCTTGCAGCAGAGACATTTATCCTAATCTCCAACTTAAACCTCCCCTGGCACAATTTCAGGCCATTTCTTCTTCTACAGGGACAAGACACTAACCCCACCTCACTGCAACCTCCTTTCAGGGAGCTGTAGACAGCAATGAGGTCTCCCCTCAGCCTCCTCTTCTCCAGACTAAACAACCCCAGTTCCTTCAGCTGCTCCTCATGGTTCTCTTCCAGCCACATCCATTTCATAGTCTCCTAGAGTTGCTTCAGTTAGAAAGAGGCCTTGAAGATCATCCAGTTCCAACCCCTCTGCCACAGGCAGGGACACTTCACACTAAGCCCAGGTTGTTCAAGGCCCCATCCAGCCTGGTGTTAAACACTTCCAGATACTCCATCCCACCTTTCTGGCTCTTCTGGTACCTGAGCTTTCAACAGGCTACAGTTCCCTGTGAGCAGGATCCAGTGGCTGAGTCATGCTCCTGCTGAAATGAGGAGATTGCTGGGTTTAGGTTTACCTTGGTGTTAAAGTCTGAATTTCATCACAAGCAGTTGCAAAGTCTTCTACAAGGAACCTAGACCTGGATGGGTCCTTTAAAAAGTACCACATCATAGAATCATAGAAAGGAAGAGACCTTCAAAGCTCATCCAGTCCAAGCCCCCTTCAGTCAGCAGGGACATCCTCCACTAGATCAGGTTGCCCAGAGCCCTGTCCAGCCTCAGTTTGAATATCACCAGGGATGGAGCCCCAAACACCTCTCCAGGCAACCTGTTCCAGTCTTCCACCACCCTCATGGTACAGAACTTGTTCCTAACATCCAAACCAGATCTGTTCTTCTCTAGTTTAAAGAGACAGTGGAGAGATCCAAATCTTTTTTCTGACTAAATAACTTTTGATACTTTCTCTAAAATATTATTTACAATCTCCTTTCCCTCCTGTTTCTTTCTTGATATATTTTAATTTCAGACTGCAAAGCAATGGTTGATTTGCTATAAAATTAGACTTCTTTGCTGAAAAGCAGAACTGTCTCTCCCTATTTTTCCTTCTGTTGTGTTGGTTGGGGATTTTTTTAACAAAAAAATGTTCTATATTTCTGTAGTGTTTGATTCCTTTAAGGAACAAAGAAAGAGAAGTTAGGCCATTGCTCTATGTTGGATCACAGAGTGGGTTGGGTCAAAGAGACCTTGAAGATTATAGAATCACAGAATTGTCAGAGTTGGAAGGGACCTCAAGGCTCATCCAGTTCCAACCCCCCTGCCATGGGCAGGGACACCTCACACCACAGCAGGTTGCTCACAGCCACATCCAGCCTGGCTGCAAAAACCTCCAGGGATGAGGCTTCCACCACCTCCCTGGGCAACCTCTGCCAGGCTCTCACCACCCTCCTGGGGAAGAACTTCTTCCTAACATCCAATCTGAATCTCCCCATTTCTAGTTTTGCTCCATTCCCCCCAGTCCTATCACTCCCTGACACCCTCAAAAGTCCCTCCCCAGCTTTCTTGGAGCCCCCTTCAGATACTGGAAGGCCATAAGAAGGTCTCCTTGGAGCCTTCTCCTCTCCAGACTGCACAACCCCAACTCTCTCAGTCTGTCTCTAGAGCAGAGCAGCTCCAGCTCTCTGCTCATCCTCATGGCCCTTCTCTGGACACCTTCCAGCACCTCCAGATCCTTCCTGACAGAGAGGCTCCAGAGCTGGACACAGAGCTCCAGGTGTGGTCTCAGCAGAGTGGAGCAGAGGAGGAGAATCCCCTCCCTGGCCCTGCTGGCCACACTTCTCTTGCTGCAGCCCAGGCTCTGCTTGGCTCTCACTCATTTCTTCCTCATCTCCAGTCTCAATCTCCCCACCTCATGGAAACATGTCCAGACTGTGAGGAATGGAGCAGGCTCTTCATGAGATGAGGACAGAAATGATGGGACCATGACATGATTAGTGTACTGCCAGTTATTCTCAACTGGGAAAGCTCTGAATCCCAGAGCAAACAAGCTCTTTTGCTTTGGAATCTTTAGCAGCAGAAGGAATTGCTGGTGTGGTTGCAGCATGTTACAGTCTTTGAGGCTGGAAGGTGTTGGAGTCAGGAAACCAAAGCTGTTTGGCTCTGGAAGGTTCTGGGAGTCTGCCTGGGTGTGAGATGGGCTGCTGTATCTTTTCATAACAGGGAAATATAAAGCCTCATGAACAGTCCTCACTATCAATACAGACTGGGGGTGAGGTGATAGAAAGCAGCCCTGAGGTAAAGGACTTGGGGGTGCTGGTGGGGGAGAAGCTGGACAGGTGCCAGCAATGGGCACTGGCAGCACAGGAGGCCAAGGGCAGCCTGGGCTGCATCCAAAGCAGTGTGGCCAGAGCTGGAGAGAGGAGATCCTGCCCTCTGCTCTGCTCTGGGGAGACCTCACCTGCAGGGCTGGGTCCAGCTCTGGAGCTCTCAGTACAGGAAGGATATGGACCTGATGGAGCAGGTCCTGAGGAGGGCCATGAGAATGATCAGGGGGCTGGAGAACCTCTCATACAAGGACAGGCTGAGGGTGGCCTGGAGAAGAGAAGGCTCCAGGGAGACCTAATAGCCACCTTCCTGTACCTGAAGGGAGCTACAAGAAGGCTGCAGGGGGACTGTTCCCACAGGCCTGCAGTGACAGGATCAGGGGCAATGGTTTGAAATGAGAGCAGAGCAGATTTAGATTGGGTGTCAGGAACAAGTTCTGCACCATGAGGGGGGTGGAACACTGCAAGAGGTTGCCCAGGGAGATGGAGTTGAGGTCCTATCCCTGAAGATATTCAAGGTGGTGCTCACCAGGGTTCTGGGCAGCCTGATCTAGTTGAGGATGTCCCTGCTGACTGCAGGGGTTTTGGATTGGCTGAGCTTTGAAGGTCCAACCCAGACCATTCTATGGTTCTGTGGCTTGGCAGAATTATTCCTTAAAAACAACAAAAGATGGACCCTTGTAAGAAGCTAAATTTTCAACAACCATTTAAAGAAGCAGAAATCTGGGAATTTGCAAGCAGAGAACCCATCCCTGGCTCACCATTAACTTGTGCTTGGCTTTAGAGTGAGTCTCATGCACTGAGTGGTGCTTAATTATGCTGCTAGGTAAAAAGAAAACAGTGATGTAATGATGGTTTTTTTCCTCTATTTTCAGGTACAAAGTTCAGTCTGGGAGCAGATGAAAAGAGCCCTCTGGAAGATGTGCCATCTTCAGACACTGACATCAACCTGGAGATATCATTTGCAGAACAGGCAGCTAATCTCAAAGACCTCTCAGGAGGCAAAATCTGCAGGGGTGGAGCTGGGGACACTCTGCTCCCGGTAGGTGCTGCCTGTTTCTGGCTCTTTCTTGGGGCTGCTGGCTGGGGTTTATCTGCTAGTGGGGGAATTAGATTGAGAAGAACGTTGTGAGATGCAGCTTTGTGAAGATAGAGCTCATCTTTGGGAGTCCAGCAAGGCCAAGTATAGAATCTTGCATCTGGGAAAGGACAAGCCCAAGGACCAGCATAGGCTGGGGAGTGAGCTGTTGGGAAAAGGACCTGGGAGTGCTGGTGGACAACAGGATGGCCATGAGCCAGCAATGTGCCCTTGTGGCCAAGGCCAAGGGCATCCTGGGGTGGATTAGAAGGGCTGTGGTCAGTAGGTGAAGAGAGGTTCTCCTGCTCCTCTGCTCTGCCCTGGTGAGGCCACATCTGGAATATTGTGTCCAGTTCTGGGCCCCTCAGATCAAGAAAGACCTCAGGGAACTGCTTGAGAGAGTCCAGCACAAAGCCACAGAGCTGCTGCAGGCAGTGGAACATCTCCTGTGAGGCCAGGCTGAGGGAGCTGGGGCTTGGAGCAGAGCAGCCTGAGGGCTGCCCTCATTGCTGGGGATAAAGATGTGCAGGGCAGTGTCAGGGGGAAGGAGCCAGGCTGCTGTCAGAGATGGTTGCCACATCCTTACAGACAAGATTTACATTTGTCTGGTTTGCACTTGCATTTCTCTCAGGAAACTTTGCATGTAGGTGGCAGGTTGACCTTGAATGTCTCCAGAGATGGGCTCTCCACCACCTCTCTGGGCAGCCTGTTCCAGTATTTCACCACCTCATTGTGAAGAACTTCCTCCTGATGTCCAACCTAAATCTCCCCTGATTAATGCAAATAAATACACAAGAAGAACCTCTAAAGCATTTTGTTGTTGATCCTCAGGATCTCTCTCTATCTAACAGTTCCTGAACATGCACCAACTTCTGACCTGTAAGCTGGTGTGAAAAAGTTTTGGTTTGGTTTGTTTGTTTTCCCTCTGACAGTGTCTGCAAAGCTGTCTGAGCAAACCCAGGCTGAAGCCATCCTGTTTCCCAGCTCTGCAGACACTTCTGTAGATAAGGACAGCTGCAGCTCTTCATGCCCCATGCATCCTAGTTTGAACATCAGCAGCCTGACACTAATGGAGATTTAGAAATGGCTTCCAAAGGCCTTGGGAGATGTTTCTCTAACACAAGCCTGTACCAAGGAGGTGCTAGCTGTGCTCTGGTTCACCTCAGGTCATATGCATCCTGTATACAGTAGCTGAAGTTTCAGCTGGACTGCTCTTCTCCAGGCTACAAAGCCCCAATTCTCTCAGGCTTTCTTCACATGAGAGATGTTCCAGGCCCCTGACACAGTGGCCCTGCACTGGACTCTCCCTGTAGTTCTTGAGCTGGGGTGCCCAGAACTGGACACAGTACTCCAAGTGAGGCCTCAGCAGCACAAATCCCTCTCCCTTGCTCTCTCAGCTCAGTTCCTTACATTGGTCTCTGACTGCAGCTGAGCTGCAGTGCAGGAGAAATGAACCATAATGAAGGATCCTCCTGGTATGATTTCTGTGGCAGCCAAGTTGCTGTTCTCTGTGCCTGAGTGCAGTTGTTCATGACAGCCATTTCCACCAGGGGTGATTGCAGAAGGATGTAGAAGGGTGTGGGCTGTGGTGGGAGGTGGTTACAAGCAGGACAAAGCCAGGCTTCTGGAGGTGCACAGCAAAAGGACAAGAGGACAAGGGGCAATGGCTTCAAACTACAAGAAGCTGGATTTGGATGAGACATTGGGAGGGAATTCTTCCCCATCAAAGTGGTGAGGCACTGGAACAGGTTGCTCAGAGAAGTTGTGGTGGCTCCAAGCCTGGGAGTGTTGAAAGCCAGGTTGGATGGGGCCTTAAAGCAAGCTGGTCTGGTAGGAGGTGTCCCTGGAACTAGAAGATCTTGAAGGTCCCTTCCAACCCAAACCAGTCTGTGACTGGTTGACCACAAAGGAAGTTCTGTTATGCAAAGCAAAAGTCCCCATGAGAGCATGAAGCACTGGAACAGGTACCCACAGGGGTTAGAGGGAGCTTCATGGTACCACAGTCCATTAGAGGTTGGAAGGGACCCCCAGAGACCATCCAGTCCAACCCCCTGCCAGAGCAGGAGCACCCAGGGTAGTCTGCACAGGAATGCAGCCAGGTGAAAGTCTCCAGAGAAGGAGACTCCACAACCTCTCTGGGCAGCCTGCTCCAGGCCTCCAGCACCCTCATTAAAAAGAAGTTTCTACTCATGTTGAGGTGAAACCTTCTCTGTTCCACTTTGTCTCCATTGTTCCTTGTCCTGTCACTGTGCACCACCCAGCAGAGCCTGGCCCCCTCCACTTGACCCCCACCCCTCAGATATTGATAGACATTGATCAGATCCCTCTCAGCCTTCTCCTCTCCAGACTAAACAGCCCCAGGGCTCTCAGTCTCTCTTCACAGGGAGATGCTCAAGTCCCCAAATCATCCTCATGGCTCTCTGTTGGACTCTCTCCAGCAGGTCTCTGTCTCTCTTGATCTGGAGAGCCCCAAACTGGACACAGGATTGCAGCTGTGGTCTCAGCAGGGCAGAGTAGAAGGAGAGAAGAACTTCCCTAGCCCTGCTGGCCACACTTTTCTTGCTGCAGCCCAGAATCCCATTGGCTCTCTTGACCACCAGAGCACATTGCTGTCCCATGCAGAACTTGCTGTCCAGCAGGATTCCAAGGTCTTCTCCATGGAGCTGCTTTCCAGCAGGGCTATCTCTGACCTGTCCTGGTGCCTGCTGTATTCCTCCCCAGGTGCAGGACCCTTCACTTGTCCTTACTGAACTTCATGAGGTTTGCCTGCACCCAGCTCTCAGCCTGTCCAGATCTTCAAAGTCCAGTTGGACAACACAACAGTAACCTGATCAGACTTTGAGTTTAGCCTTGCTTTGAAGAGAATTAGATGACCTCCAGAAGGGAGCAGGAACCTAAATCCTATGAGCCTATGATTTTAGGCTGGTCTGCCTTTCAGCCTGTCTGGGGGGGTCTCTGGAGATGTAGTCAGTGGCAGCAGGCTGTGTGATGAAAGGCTGTGCCCTGAAGGGGGCTCAGTGGTTTGTGGTGGGATGGATGCTTCACTCTGCTGCAATCTCTGCTTCTAGAATTACAGAGTGCCGAAGGACAAAACAGGCACCACCAAGATTGGTGACCTGGCCCCTCAGGACATGAAGAAAGTCTATTCCTTAGCACTGATTGAATTAACTGCTCTCTATGATGTACTTGGGACAGAACTCAAGCAGCAAAAAGCTGTAAAAATCAAAACCAAAGGTGAGTTGGTGTTTCATGCTCTGAACCATATGGGTCTGGCTTCATCCCATAAAGCAAAGGCATCTGCTTCTTTATGATTTTCCAGCAGAATACTTTTATTAATGAATGAACAGTAACCAGTCCTGAGCAGCATTTGGGTCTATGGTGAATGAAAGAGTGGTCAGGGATTGGAACAGGCTGCCCAGGGAGGTGGTGGAGTCCCCATGCCTGGAGGTGTTCAAGAAATGTGTGGACATGGAACTCTGGGACATGATTTAATGGTCATGGTGGAATCACTGGAAGTGTTTAAGACCAGGCTGGATGAGGTCTAGTCCCTGTCCATGGCAGGGGGGTTGGAACTAAATCATAGAATCATAGAATTAGTCAGGGTTGGAAGGGACCACAAGGATCAGCCAGTTCCAACCCCCCTGCCATGGCCAGGGACACCTCACACTACATCAGGCTGCCCAGAGCCTCATCCAGCCTGGCCTCAAACACCTCCAGGGATGGAGCCTCAACCACCTCCCTGCACAACCCATTCCAGGCTCTCACCACTCTCATGG
>VXBD01012197.1:145593-165106 GCA_013399975.1 Indicator maculatus | reverse complement strand
TCCCCCAGCACCCCCAAGTCCCTCTCCTCAGGGCTGCTCTCCAGCCAGTCCCTGCCCAGCCTGGATTTGTGCTTGGGATTGCCCTGACCCAGCTGCAGGACCTTGCACTTGGTCATGTTGAACCTCCTGAGGTTGTCTTGTGCTCACCTCTGCAGCCTGTCCAGGTCCCTCTGGATGGATCCCTTCCCTCCAGCCTGTCTGCTGCACCACACAGCTTGGTGTCATCAGCAAACCTGCTGAGGGTGCACTCAATGCCTCTGTCCATGGCACCAACAAAGATGTTGAACAGGACTGGTCCCAGGACTGATCCCTGAGGGACTCCACTTGTCCCTGGCCTCCACTGGGACATGGAGCCATTGACAGCCACTCTTTGGGTGCACCATCAAGCCAGTTCTGTATCCATCTGGTGGTCCACCCATCAAACCCATGTGTCACCATCTTGGAGATCAGGATGTGGTGCAGGCAGGTCTTTAAAGTCCCTTCCAACTCCAGCCACTCTGTGATTGTATGAGATGGATGTGGCTTGAGGAGAACCAGGAGCAGTGCCCATGCTTTGCTGTGAGAATATTTTGTAACATCATAGAGTAATTTCTTTATACCACTGTGAGAAAGCTGTGGATGGTCTGCAGTAGCTGTGCTCATAGCTCCTGTTCCCAGGGAACTGTCCCAGGGACAGCAACATTTGGCTTTGAAGCAGGGGAAAGGCTGCAGGTGGCTGGTTAAGAGAGACAAAGTGACAGGGAATTGCTGTTCTGCACTGCTAATTTGAGTGATCTGCAGAAGAGCTGAGCTGCAAGCACCCAACCCAACAAACTGTATGAAGCATCAAGTCTACAAAGGAAAAAAATTACACCAGCTCCAACTTTTTTAATGAATAAACATCTGGACATGGCACTTGGGGGCATGATTTAGTGGTCATGATGGTGTTGGGTTGATGGTTGGACTTGGTAGACTTAGAGGCTTATCCAACCAAATCAAATCTGTGATTCTCTGATCTGTTGGCTGTTCCCCTATGTGCTTGAGTGTGTGGAGACAATGAAAACAGAATTCTCCTTAGTGCTTAGTGCCCAGCCCTGCCTTTCTGCTGACCTCTTACCCCTTGTTTCTGCAACTTTATCTCAGTGGAAACTTTTCTGATTGACAAGATCTTCAAGGTGATGAAAGTGTGGGGTGTGGATGTTGACTGTGTGTCAACTCCCTTCCTATTTTATAGGCAGACTTGCTATGCTAATAGTGATGCAGAACTCCCTGCTTTGGCACTGGAACTGCTGTTTCTTTGACAAATACCAGAGTCCCTCAAGGGCTGACAGCTTTTAGTCATTACAGCTGTTGTGTGCTCAGCCTTGGCACAGCATCACCCCAAGAGCAGCTTTTAGCTCTGTGCAGTGCTGTTGCCGGAGGAGTGCACAGACAGCAATTATCAGTGCTCCTGAGAGCAGCTCTGTGTCAGCAGGCTTTGGGCACTGCTTGCCAGTGCTCATTCACTTGTGTTTGGCTGGACCATAAACACATCAAGTCCCATCTACTTGAAACCAACTTTCCATCAAGGCCAGGTTCACTCAGGCTTCATTCCATTTCTAAGAGCTTGCCTTGCCTTAGCACTGCTGTGGAGGCTGTTTTCTGACCATGGCTTAACTGTGCTGTTATTTCAGTAAAAGAGCAGACAAACCCCCTTTAGCAAGATGGTGATCTTGCTGTCCTGCTGCTTGTGGGTAGTGCAAAAGCACAAGTGTGGGAAAGCTCTTCTTTCCAAACCCTCAGAGAGGAACTGCTGGGTGATTCATAGAATGCTAGAATGGTTTAAGTTGGAAAGTCCTTAAAGGCTCACCCAGTTCCACCCCCCTGCCATGGGCAGGGACACCTCCCACCAGCACAGCTTGCTCAAGGCTTCATCTAACCTGGCCTTGAACACCTCCAGGGAGGAGGCAGCCACAGCCTCTCTGGGCAAGCTGTTCCAGTGTCTCACCACCCTCACTGGAAACAATTTCTTCCTAATCTCCAGTCTCAATCTCCCCTCTTCCAGCTCAAAGCCATTGTTCCTTGTCCTGTCACTCCCAGCCCTTGTAAAAGACCCTGCCCAGACTCCTGTAGCCCCCTGGAAGGTTGCTCTGAGGTCTCCCTGGAGCCTTCTCTTCTCCAGGCTGAACAGCCCCAACTCTCCCAGCCTGTCCCCACAAGGGAGGTGCTCCAGCCTCTGATCATCTTCATGGCCTCCTCTGGACCCACTCCAGCATTACATCTGTTTCATTTTCGTAGCCAAGTTTCTAGATAATTTCCTCCTGCCATTTGCCTGTTAATTGCAATAATGTGCAGTGAGTGCTCTCCAGCTCTGCAGAGCAGGGTGATCAGCATCACCCCCAGTCTGCAGCCTGGAACCACAGAGGTGCTTCACTGTGCTGCAGGACATGGGGCTGGCAGTTTGAAGTCAGACCAGAAGACTCCTGATTTATGGCTGCAGGAAAAGATGAATGAACCTTGCAGCCAGAATGCTTTGTGCAAGTAACTTGATTGGCAAAGGCATTCAAACACTGAACAGAAGGTCTGAGTGTACTGAACAGGCTTAGCTCTGCAGGGCTGTGGGGGTTCTGCCATCATCACAGGTGGGGATAATATCTCTGTTTCTTTTGCTTTGTTCTTCAGACTCTGGCTTGTTTGGTGTCCCACTGTCAGTTTTACTGGAACAGGACCAGAAGAAGGTGCCAGGAACCAAGATTCCACTGATTTTTCAAAAGGTAAATGTGCACAAGAGAGGATGCCTCAGCCTTGCTGTCTCTGTCATTGATGAAGATACTGAATAGCACTGGTCCCACTACAACCCAAAAGTTTCCCATTCCTTTTACTTGTTCTCCCCAGCAAAATCTTTACAGAAGTTCAATCAAGGACTTTTCTGTGCAGGCTGCTTTTAAAATGTTTAGCACTGAAATGAAGCAAATGAAGCCAACAGGAATGCTGCTTATTTAAAAAATAAAAGAATAAATATCCTTAATCCCCAGCATCTCTGTGTGCAGCAGGTGGAGGTGGCAGCCACTGCTCTGATTGTAGCTGGGTACAGTGAGAGCTAGATGCAGCCACTTGGTTTTCTTTTAACCAAAGAAAATACACCAGAGGAGAACTTTCAGTGCTGTTGTGGCTTTTTCTGTCTGCTGGTTTTCATGGCATTCATCAATTCCAGCAACCAATGGTAGGTGAACACTCTTTAGTATCTGTAACTGGAGAAAACACCACTGGGTTGCCTCAATTTTCTGACTGGAGAGCTGGGCCAGGATGATATTTAACCAAGGCACTGCCCTAGTTAAACAGTGTGAGAACAATTGGTGCTAAAATGATGTCAGCAGCTCTTGGCATTTACAGATTTGGTTTGGATAAATGCTCTTAGATCCATCCTCCATACCTTTCAAAGAAGCAATACTTAGGACTCCTAAGTGTTTGAAGGAAATTTCCATCATTGCTACTAACTGAGCCACGTGCAGGATTGCAGACTGTTGAGTTTGTTTGGAGAGTGCCAGCATTTGCTAAACTGGGGCTTCCTTAAAGCCTGAAGTTAGAATGATACAATCATAGAATGGCTTAGGTTGGAAAGAACCTCAGAGATCATCTGCTCCAACCTCCCTGCCATGAGCAGGGACATTTCTCAACTAGACTCAGCTGCTCAAGGCCTCATCCAACCTGGTCTTGAACACCTCCAGGGATGGGACATTCACAGCCTCCCTGGGCAACCTGTTCCAGAGTCTCACCACCCTAATACTGAAGAACTTCTTCCTAAGATCCAGTCTAAACCTATTCTTCCTCATTTTCATATCATTCCACCTTTGCCCTGTCTCCAGACACCCTCAGGAAAAGTCTCTCTGCAGCCTTCCTGCAGGATCCCTTCAGGTCCTGGCAGGCAGCTCTAAGGTCCCCCCAGAGCCTTCTCTTCCCTAGGCTGCACACCCCCAGCTCCCTCAGCCTGGCCTCACTGCAGAGCTGCTCCAGCCCTTGGATCAGCTTTTTTGGCCTCCTCTGGACTCACTCCACAGCTCTGTGTCCTTCTTCTGCTGGGGACACCAGAACTGGAGGCAGGATTTGAGGTGAGGTCTGAGCAGAGCAGAGCCAAGGGGCAGAATCCTCTCTCCTGCCCTGCTGCCCACACTCCTCTGGCTGCAGCCCAGCACACAGCTGCCTGCTGGGCACACAACTGCCTGCTGGGTTACAGGAGGGCACTGCCAGCTCCTGTGGAGCTGCTCAGCACCCAACACCCCCAAGGCTTTTACTTGGTTCTTCTTTAGTAAAGTCCTAAAGAAGAGTATTTGTGAGAAGGTTACTTAGTGCTTCTCTAGTGTTACTCCAGTTGGTTTGATTCAGAGACACTTTAACAGGGGTAAGAACTGGGATTTATTTTTGAAGCCAGACTGATTTTGGAAAATCATAGAATGGTCTGGGTTGGAAAGGTCCTCTGAAGGTCATCCAGTCCAACCCCCACTGCAGTCAGCAGGGACATCCCCAACTACTTCTCACTGCTTCTGTCTGTGAAGGAGACTTGAGGGAGCTATAAAAGATGCAGTTTTCTTTTGTATTGAAATAGACAACCTCTTCTTTAACAATGCTCATAAACCAGGTAAGAGCCATCTTGAAGGTTTTGTCCTGCACCTACAACTGCAATCCATTTGTAAGGTGTTTGTCTGTCTCTGCTTGTCAGCAGTGTGCAGGCACAAGATGCTCCCAGCCCCAGATGCAGGTGAGGGCTCCACTACTCAGAGCTATCCACTAACCATTTTTAATTGGCATCTTTGTTCATGCAGTTTGGTTTGTCTTTGACAGCTGATCACCCAGATAGAGGAAGCAACTCTGGAGACAGAAGGGCTTCTTAGAATACCAGGAGCTGCAACAAGGATAAAGGTGAAACACTGCACAGGCTCTCAACACCCCCCAACACTTCTCTGTGTTTGCTGAGTTCGGGTTGCTGTGCAAATAAATTTTAACACCAGGCTGTTACAAAAACCCTAAAAAACAGAGAGCAAAATCTCTTCACGAAGATATCTGAGTTGTATCAGCTAGAAAGGTGATGGTTTCACTCTGGAGTTTTGAGGAGAAGACTGGAGTGCAAGTCTGAAGGAGAGTCAAGGCTGTGCTTTAAGTTCAGTTGTGCCAAACTCTCATTAATTCTTGGCAGGAGCTTTTGCTTTTTCCATGAACCATCACCCAGTTCATGCAACACTTCATCCACAGTCTTTACCCCTCAGGAGGAAGCTTTTCCCAGGCATTGTGAGCCTGCTTTGATAGCCTTACCCTGTGTTTAGGGCAAGGTAGCAGCATGCACTGCAGCACCTCTCACCCTGATGTTTGTGAGCAGCAGCAGAACTCCTCAGCTTGCTGCATGCCACCGGCACCTCCCTGCACACCGATGCTTGGCAGTGAGTGCCAGCTACAAACAGGCTCTGCCTTGGCTTTTGCCTGCATCCAGGAAACTAACCACAGGCTATGAGTCATGCCAGGAGGCAGTGTGTTATGAAGATGGTCTGAGCTAGCCTTAAATTCTGAACAGAAAAGACCACTGAAGTGGATTCAGCTGTCTGAAGACATCTGCCAGCATCTGCTGGGTAGCCCTGGGTCCAGCAGCTGCTACATTACAAACAGCTGAAAGAAGGGAAGATTGTGGAAGTTGGGTTTGTTTAGTTACCACTGGCTACTGCTTTTTTGCAGTTTTCATAGATTCATAGAAGGGTTTGGGTTGGAAGGCACCTTAAAGATCAGCCACTTCCAGCCCCACTCCCACCAGCCCAGGCTGCTCAAGGCCTCATCCAGCCTAGCCTTGAACACCTCCAGGGAGAGGGCATCCACAGCCTCCCTGGGCAACCTGTGCCAGTGTCTCCCCACCCTCACTGCCAAGAATTTCTTCCTAATCTCCCCTTTTCCAAAGGGGAGCTCAAAGCCACTGTCCCTCATCCTGTCACTCCCAGCCCTTGTCAGAAGTCTCTCCCCAGCTCTCCTGGAGCCCCTTCAGGTACTGGAAGGCTGTTCTAAGGTCTGCCTGGAGCCTTCTCTTCTCCAGGCTGAATAGCCCTACCAGCTCTACCAGCCTGTCCCTACAGGGGAGGTGCTCCAGCTCCCTGATCATGTTCATGGTCTCCCCTGGACCCCTCTCCAGCAGGTCCATATCTTCCTTGTTGAGGGCCCCAGATCAGGACACAATGCTCCAGATGAGGTCTCAGCAGAGCAGAGGGGCAGAATCCCCTCTCTCAGCAGCAGCTGGAGTTAGTGATAGATCAGCTCTCCCTTTTTTTCCTCTCTCAGTGTATGGACAGTACCTGCTGTGTGTATAATGCATGGCTGCCAGCAGCCAAGTGTTATTGATGCTCTCTCTGTCTGCTGCCTTTCAGAGTCTTTGCCAAGAGCTGGAAGCAAAATTTTATGATGGGACATTCAACTGGGAAAATGTAAAGCAACATGATGCAGCAAGTCTGCTGAAGCTCTTCATCCGGGAACTGCCTCAGCCCCTCCTCACTGTGGAATATCTCAAAGCTTTCCAAGATGTACAGAGTGAGTAGTGTCCTTTGTCTCAGCTGCAAGGAAGGGATGCTAGTGCTGAGGAGGGCCTCTGCCAGAGCAGCATTTTCACTAATGATATGTGAAACTCAGATACAGACTGGGTAACAATCTGACTTCTAAAGGCTGGATGTGGTTTTGCTACTGTACAAAGAGCTTTTTCCACCTGTTTTAGTAGTTTACACATCAAATGAAAGCCACACTGCCTCTTGCTGGTGAGATGTTTCTGTTGGTCCTTAGGGGGTATGGATGGATTATAAAGAAATTGTGTGATGGTATCAGTTCATAAACTGTATTTGCCTCCAAAGAAATCAAGAGCAAAGATCTAGCAGTTCTGCAGGAAATCTAGCAAATGTTCCTTTAGGGTATTTTACCCATTTACACCAGGAAAAGTTAATCATTGAGTCATAGAATGGCTTGGGTTGGAAGGGACCTCAAAGCTCATCCAGTCCCAACCCCTGCCATGGGCAGGGACACCTCCCATCAGCCCAGGTTGCTCAAGGCCTCCTCCAGCCTGGCCTTGAACACCTCCAGGGAGGAGGCATCCACAGCCTCCCTGGGCAGCCTGCTCCAGTGTTTCCCCACCCTTACTGTCAAGAATGTCTGACTGTGGCCTGGTTCATTAGGAGTCTTGTCAGGGGAAGACTTGTCAGAGCATGTCCTCTAGAGCATGACAGGAGGAAGTTTATTGCACAGAGCTGTTGCTTGCTGTTGCTCTACACTGCCAGAATGTAAGAGGTACCAGAACTCTTCTAGGAGGTGGGGGAGTGTGGGGATGCCCTGATCCTGCACCTTGGGTGGCTGGCACATCACAGAGCACGTGGGGTAAAGGCAGAGCTGATGTCACCTCTCTGTAATTGCAGTTTGCCACGTTCCATCTGGTGCTCACTGCTGTAGGAATGTGCCAAGCTTCCCTGCTCCTGGCTTTGTCCCCACTGCCACTGCAGCTGCCATGGGAACCTGCCTTCCTCAGCAACACGTGGGCTCCATTCATTCTTCATGGGTGACCTGGAGACCACAGCACTGCTGAGGCAGTCAGAGGAGCTGTGAGAGCAGCTTCCAACATCCCTGTCATGTGTTGGGGCACAGGCTCAGAAAGGGAGGGACCCTTAGCTGCCTGGGTCTTGTAACACTGCAAAACAAGGAATCACAAGGCAGCTAGAGAACAGTGCCAGGAGACTGCTGAGTCATCCAGCAGAGCCCAAGAGAGGAGCTGGGAATGAGAGTGAGAAAACAAGGATCTGCCAGCCCTTTGTCATCCTCTGGCAATCATCTGTGTGCACCTATTCAGCACTCTGTGAGAGGCTGCCACGTGGAGGTGGTGCTTTGGGGGAGGATAAAAGACAACTTAAAATACTGAGGTTCCTGTGCTTCACTTGGCAGATCTTCCAACAAGGAAACAGCAACTGCAAGCTTTGAATCTTTTGGTTCTCCTTCTACCTGAAGCAAACAGAGACACTCTGAAGGTTAGAACTGCTGATACATTTTTTTTCCTGCACAAATATTTTGTCTATCTTTTAATAATGGTATTTTTCAGTGGCCACTTAGTGCTGAACTTGGTGAATCTTTCTCTTTTCTTATTTCACAGACCTTCAGAAAAAAAAAAAAAAGCCCTTAGGACACTAATTCTTCCCAAATGACTTTTAAGAATGTGACTTGAGCTTTCTCCAGGAGATTGCAATAATAATCTCCCAGAGAGAGACCTTGAGAGACCTTTTCTCTTACAATTTTTCTTCCTTTCTGTTTTTCTTTTTTTTTTTCTCCCCCAGCTGTCATTATTTCCAATGCAAAAAATAAACAGTTTCAGAGTTTGCTTTTTTGAAATGGCCTTAGCTTTGTTTTTGTTCCTTCCTTTTCTCTGTGCTGTTTGTTCCTGCTCTCATTAAACTAGAAATTCCCTCTTCCTCTTGGTCTTTGCAGCACGTCACCTGCAGTGTTCCAGTTTGGGCCTGGTCTTTTATAGCAAAGCTGTGCAGCTTTTTCAGGATGTGCTTAACTGTTAGAGTTTCTACAATCAAAAATGAATTTTCAGGATCTGAGTAGGGGTTCATACAATTATGGAGTGGTTTGTTTTGGAAGAGACCTTCAAGATCATCCAGTTCCAACCCCCTGCCATGGGCAGGGACACCTCCCACCAGCCCAGGTTGCTCAAGGCTTCACCCAGCCTGGCTTTGAGCACTTTCAGGGAGGAGGCATCCACAGCCTCCCTGGGCAGCCTGTCCCAGTCTTTCACCACCCTCACTGGAAAGAATTTCTTCCTGATCTTCAGTCTCAATCTTCCCTATCCCAGCTCAAAGCCATTGTCCCTTGTCCTGTCTCTCCCAGCCCTTGTCAAAAGTCCCTCCCCAGCTTTTTCACAAACCCCTTTCAGGATGCAGAACATCTCTTCCAGGCAAAAAGAATGATAGAATCATAGGATGCCAGGTTGGAAGGAAGCCCAAGGATCATCCAATCCACCCTTTCTTGGGAAAAGCACAGTCTAGCTCAGATGGCCCAGCACTCTGTCCAGTTCAATCTTCAAAGTGTCCAGTGCTGGGGACTCCACTGCTTCCCTGGGGAGATTATTCCAATGGATGATTGTTTGCATTATGAAACATTTGTCCTCTTAAGGCCCTTTTAGGTTTTGTTGTTTAAACAATACTTTCTTTTTGAGTCTTATTTATGGTGTGGGATTAGTGAGGAGAGATCCTGAGCTGAGCTACAAACATCTGGAAGGGAATGAATGGAGGATTGTCAGTCTCTAACTGCCTGCCTGTCACTCCCTCTGCAGTGCTCTGCTCACCAGTCTCTTACCTTACACAATTACCACTCCCTGTGTCTGTAACCATGACAGCTGCCACTGCAGCCTTTGCTTTCAATTTAAGCAGAGCCAACAGGGATGTTTTCACATCCCTGCCATGCTGCTTCTGCTCTCACATAATGAGAGTTGTGGAAAAAAGTCTTCCTGGGCAAAGATTCAAAGACACTTGAATGGTTTGGAGAATGTTATCCACAAAAATGATCATAGACTGGTTTGGGTTGAAGGGACCTTAACCACCATCCAGTTCCAACCCCACTGCCATGGGCAGGGACACCTCCCAACAGCCCAGGTTGCTCAAGGCCTCATCCAATCTGGCCTTGAACATTTCCAAGGAGGAGGCATCCACAGCCTCCCTGGGCAACCTGTTCCAGTGTCTCACCACCCTCATACTGAAGAACTTCTTCCCTACATGAGTCTACATCATGTCCAGTGTTTTGGGGTACTGACAGCTCTGTACACCTAATGATTTGCTTCATTACTTAAAGGAAACAAAACTTGCATTGCAGTCCTGTGAACAACTCACCTTTCACAGAGCCACAGAATGCTAGGGGTTGCAAGGGACCTCCAGAGGTCATCCACTCCAAGCACTTCCAGAGCAGGATCACCCAGGGCAAGTCACACAGGAACACATCCAAATGGGTCTTGAAAGTCTCCAGAGCAGGAGACTCCACAACCTCTCTGGGCAGCCTGCTCCAGGGCTCTGGTACCCTCACACCAAAGATGTTCCTTTTCATCTGTCCCAGCTTGTAGCCATTGTTCCTTGTCCTGTCCCTGGGCACCCCTGCAAAGATCTTGGCCCCTTCTTAACACCCACCCTGTGGATATTTGTAGACATTGATCAGATCCCCTCTCAGCCTTTTCCAGGCTAAACAGCCCCAGGGCTCTGAGTCTCTCTTGCTGATAGCTTTCAGTGAGGTTTTATTGGGACTGCAAAGCTTCTCCCAGATGTCTGTACCACTGTGTTTCACTCAGGGCTTTCTCTTGTGCAGAGCTGAGCTGTAAGTTCTGCTCTTGTTTCAGGTACTGCTTGAGTTCCTCCAAAGGGTCATTGACCATCGAGACAAAAACAAAATGACACTGAAGAACGTTGCCATGGTGATGGCCCCAAACCTCTTCACCTTCCATGGGTTTGGCTCCAAGGCTCTTGAGCAGAGCGAGTTCGTCATGGCAGCTGGGACAGCAAATGTCATGCGCTTCATGATTCAGTACCAAGACCTGCTCTGGACAGTGAGTGTCTTCTGGAGGGAAGGGGGAGCAGGAACTCTGCAGGCAAGGCATCTGCACAAGGCAGCAACCTGCATTGCCAGCATTTAGGGGAAGATCAGCAGGGTTGCTGATGATGCTGTGATGGTTTGAAACTGCCTCTTTAATTTTTTCTTCTGAGTTCAAGCAGAGAAAGCTAAAGAGGGTAAATAAGTCACTATTGGGTGTAAGAAAGCAAAATAATGATTGTTCTAAACACTTCCATTGGACAGATAGAAATGTTTAAGAACTGCTACTCAAAACAAAGTAGGCACAGTCAGGGCAACTTGCTGGGTGTCTGGCTGCTGTTTCTTCTTCTCTTCTTGCTGGAGATAACACCCTGACCTTGGTGAGCCAAGTTAACAACCTCTTTGCTTTTACCTAACTCTGCTTTCTGCCAGGGGGTCTGGGGGGGGAGGTCCCTGGGGAGATCTCCTTTGGGGGAAGCAGAGGGAGCTTGGTTGTGCTTTTCTGTTGATTGTATCTATTTGTAAATGTTGTGAATTGTGTCTATTTGTACATATTCATTGCATTTCATCATAGATTGTAGATTTGCTTGTAAATACAGCTTGCATTTGCTTCCAGACTGAGCTAGCCTGGGGATTGTTGGTGTGGGGGGAATCTCAGCTCACTCTGACACAGATACCAAGCTGGGTGGAGTGGCTGACACAGGAGGGTTGTGCTGCCATTCAGCCAGACTTGGACAGGCTGAGGGCTGGGCAGGGGGAAATTTAATGAAGTTCAACAAGGGCAAGTGTTGAATCTTGCACCTAGGAAAGACCCCATGGACCAGGATGGGTTTGGGACTGACCTGTTGGAGAGAAGTGAAGGGGGAAGGGACCTGGGGGTCCTGGTGGATGGGAGATTGACCATGAGCCAGCAATGTGCTTTTGAGGCCAAGAGAGGTTCTCCTCCCTCTCTACTCTGCCCTACTGAGGCCACATCTGGAATATTGTGTCCAGTTCTGGGACCCTCAGGTGAGGAAGGACCTCAGGGAACTGCTTGAGAGAGCCCAGTGCAGAGCCATGAAAATGATGAAGGGAGTGGAAGGTCTTCCTCATGAGAAGAGGGAGCTGAGGGCTCTGTAGCTTGGAGAGGAGGAGCCTGAGGGTGACCTCATTGCTGGTGATAAAGATGTGCAGGGAGAGTGCCCAGAGGCTGGAGCCAGGCTCTGCTGGGTGATGCCCAATGCCAGCACAAGGGGCAGTGGTGGATGTTGGGGCAGAGGAAGTTCCATGGAAACAGGAGGAAGAATTATTTCACTGTGAGGGTAAGAGAACACTGGAACAGGATGTTAGGGGTTGGAAGGGACCTCTGGAGATCTTCCAGTCCAACCCCCCTGACAGAGCAGGACCACAGAATCCAGTGCAGGTCACACAGGAACACATCCAGACAGGGCTGGAAAGGCTCCAGAGAAGGAGACTCCACAACCTCTCTGGGCAGCCTGCTCCAGTGCTCTGTGATCTTCCCAGTGAAGAAGTTCCTCCTCCTGTTGAGGTGGAACCTCCTGTGCTGCAGTTTCCATCCATTGCCTCTTGTCCTATCCTAGGGCACAAGTGAGCAGAGCCTGTCCCTGTCCCTTCCTCCCTGACCCCCACTCCTCAGCTATTGATAGACACTGCTCAGATCCCCTCTCAATCCTCTCCTCTCCAGTCTAAAAGGTCTGGAGTCATGGAGTCCATTTCCTTTTTGGGAAATCCTGAAGTTGTGTCCTGGTCTCATGCAAAGTTCTGACTTAGACAGCCTGGAGCAGTTTGGGCTTCGTTGTCCGTCAGCGCCTTTGAACAGTTTTGCTCTTTGCTGCATGTGAGGAAAAGTTATCACCAGCAGTGTGCAGTAAAACCACTGCATGATTCCACCTCTCTTGGCCTGAGAGCTTACTGAGGGGGTTATGACCTCACAAACCGGGTGGGTTTTAAATGGTTCCACAGCTTCACATTATTTGAATCTTTAATTATTGCTGGAAATAAATGCTTTTTTTTGTTTGTTTGTTTCCAAGTCCGTTGAGATGGCTTTGTCAGGTTACTTCCTTAAGGAAATGGTGCAGCCCTTCACGCTCACTGTCTGTGTTCACCTAGATCCCCAAGTTCATTGTTAACCAAGTGAGAAAACAAAACGTTGAGAAGCAGAGGAAGGAGAAGAAGGACAAAGCCATGAAGAAACTTCTGAAGAAGATGGCATATGACCGGGAAAAGCATGAGAAGCTGGAGAGGAGCACTAATGAGGTAAGGACACAGGCAGCTGGAGGGCTTGGGGCTAAGAGGGGCTGTCAGGGCTGGGGGAGAGGAGGACAGAGCAGAGGGGACAGCTGCTTGGGTTTAACCTCAGCATTTCCCTAGGCACCAGAGAGGGGCAGAGCTTTGGGGTTACCAGCAGGACACATGTAGAGGGTCAGGCTGTCTGGTTGTCTCTGCCCATCTGGTTGTCTGTCTGTCTTTTTGTCTGTCTGTTTGTTTGTCCATCTTTTTGTCTGGTTGTCTGTCTGTCTTTTTGTCTGCTTGTCTGTTTGTCCATCTGGTTGTCTGTCTGTCTGTTTGTTTGTCCATCTTTTTGTCTGGTTGTCTTTTCATCTGTCTTTCTGTTTGTCTGGTTGTCTGTCCATCTGGTTGTCTGTCTGTTTGTCTGTCTTTTTGTCTGTCTGTTTGTTTGTCCATCTTTTTGTCTGTCTGTTTGTTTGTCCATCTTTTTGTCTGTCTGTTTGTCCATCTGGTTGTCTGTCTGTTTGTCTGTCTTTTTGTCTGTCTGTTTTGTTTGTCCATCTTTTTGTCTGCTTGTCTGTCTGCCTGTCTGTCTGCTTGTTTGTCTGCCCATTTTTTTGTCTGCTGTCTGTCTGCTGCCTGTCTGTCTGCCTGCCTGTCTGTGTGTCTGCTTCCCCAGTTTTTTTTCAAAATGTTTCTGTTCTCAACACTGAGTTCCACAGATTGGTTCCACTGAGGCATCAGAAACAAAAGTGCATCATCAGGTCTGCAGCTGCAGAGGGGGCAAGTGCCATGGCAGCACTCAGTATCGTCAGACCCCCAGTTAGGTGCACTGCTGCCCAATGGAAGTCACAGCAGGGCATAAGTTTACTGAAATAAATATTCCTCTGCAGTGCAGACAGTGTTTGGGAGCAAACTAGAACATAAGAGGAGATACTTCTTTAATGGAAGACATTAACATGAGGAGATACTTCTTTAGTGAAAGGGGAACAGCACTGAGCAGACTGTCCAGAGAGGTGGTGGAGTCTCCATCTCTGGAGACATTCCAAACCTGCCTGGTTGTGTTCCTGTGTGACCTGCCCTGGGTGATGCTGCTCTGGCAGGGGGGTTGGATAGGATGAACTGTGGAGGTCCCTTCCAACCCCTGCCATTCTGTGATTCTGCTGAACAAAGGTAGCATTTAGTCCTTCTGCCCTTCTACTGGAGTTCCTGCACCACTGAGCTCTTTGCCTTAATGAACCTTAACTGCTCCCTTTGAAGGAACACTCCAGGCTTGGGATAGGGTGGCTGGAAAGTTGCCTGACAAAACAGAACCTGGGGATGCTGGTTGACAGCAGCTGAAGACTAGCCAGCAATGTGCCCAGGTGGCCAAGAAGGCCACCAGAAGCCTGGCCTGGAAGAGGAGTGGTGTGGCCAGCAGGAGCAGGGCAGTGACTGTCCCTCTGTGCTGGGCATGGTGAGGCCACACCTTGAGTGCTGGGTTCAGCTTTGGGGCCATCACTCCAAGAAGGACATTGAGGTGCTGGAGTATGTCCAGAGAAGGACAACAAAGCTGGGGAAGGGTCTGGAGAAGAGGGCTGGGGAGGAGCAGCTGAGGGAGCTGGGGGTGTTCAGTGTGGAGAAGAGGAGGCTGAGGGAGACCTCATTGCTCTCTGCAGCTCCCTAAGAGGAGGTTGCAGTGAGGTGGGGATTAGGCTCTTCTCTCCAGTCTCAGGTGAGAGGATGAGAAGAGCCTGAAATTGTGCCAGGGGAGAATTAGGTTGGAGATGAGGAAAAATTTCTTTGCTGCAAGAGAGGTCAGGGATTGGCAGAGGCTGCCCAGGGAGGTGGTGGAGTCCCCGTTCCTGGAGGTGTTCAAGAAACCTGTGGCCATGGCACTTGGGGCCATGGTTTGATGGCCATGGTGGGGTTGGGTTGATGGTTGGACTCAATGGTCTTTGAGGTGTCTTCCAACCAAAACAATTCTATGATTCTACAAAAGTGCAGCATTCTGGGGCATGCATAATCTGCCCACCCAAGAACCCTGAAAAATGAGACGAATATAAAAAAAAGCCTGAGAAGGTGCTTCTCATCCAGCTGGTGTCTGCTCCCACTGTGTCCCTGTGGGTGCAAGCTGCAGTTCAGCAGCTCTCCCTTGGGCAGCTGACTCCTGCCAGGCCCATCACTGATGTCCAGATTTGTTTCACTGTAACACTCCTGACACATTCTTTCAGTGATAAATTCTAAGCCTGCTGCATTTCACTATTATTTTTTCCTGTCTTGTAGAAATATTTTATCTGACCTCTTACCACTGACATCAAAACTTCTGCAAAATGCACCTTGAAGTTACTTCTTGTTTGTGATTTCAGTGCAGTTAGTAATTGCAGGGCTTGGAAGTCCATCAGCTTACACATGGTGGTGTCTCAGTTCCAATGCATTTGGAATACATGAGTGAAAGTTCTTTGAAATACACAAACAGCTAACACCAGAGGAGAAACCTGAGAGCACAGCAACTCTATGGCAGACTTAATCAGCATGGAAATCATGGCTTAGGTTGGAAGGGACCTCAGAAATCATCTGCTCCAGCCCCCCTCACAACTAGACTCAGCTGCCCAAGGCCTCATTCATCCTGGCCTTAAACACCTCCAGGCAGGAGGCATTCACAGCCTCCCTGGGCAACCTGTTCACAGTCTCACCACCCTCATACTGAAGAACTTCTTCCTCAGCTCCAGTCTAACCCTGCTGTTCCTCAGCTTCAAACCATTCCCCCTTGCCCTGTCTCCAGACACCCTTATGAAAAGTCCCTCTGCAGCCTTCCTACAGGATCCCTTCAGGTACTGGAAGGCAGCTACAAAGTTCCAGCCCTTGGATCATCTTTGTGGCCTCCTCTGGACTCACTCAGCAGCTCTGTGTCCTTCTCAAGCTGGGGACCCCAGAACTGGAGGCAGGATTGGAGGTGAGGTAGAGCAGAGCAGAACCAAGGGGCAGGATCCCCTCTCCTGCCCTGCTGCCCACACTCCTCTGGCTGCAGCCCAGCACACAGCTGCCTGCTGGGCTGCAGGAGGACACTGCTGGCTCAGGGGGAGCTACTCAGGTACCAACACCTCCAAGGCTCTTTCTTCAGAGCTGCTTTAAACCCAGTCTGCTCCCAGCCTGGATTTGTGCCTGGGATTGGCCTGACCCAGCTGCAGCACCTTTCAGTTTGATTTTTTGAACCTCCTGCAGCTGGCACTGGCCTACTTCTCAAGCCTGTCAAGCTCTTTCTGGATGCCATCCCTGCCCTCAGGTGACTGCCCTGCACCACACAGCTTGGTGTCAGCAGCAGACCTGCTGAGGGTGCACTCAGTGCCACTGCCCACGTCAGGCAGGGGTGTTCGAGAGCCCTGGAGTCCTGTTGGTGATTGTGGTGAGGTAGAGACATCTGGTGGCAGCTTCGCAGAGTGCACTGCTCTGAGTGTTTGCCTCGGCGACTGTGTGTGTGTGTGGCAAACTCTTCCCAAAAAAGAAAGAGCTTGTTATATTCTAATAAAGGCTTTATAAAAAACTATTTAGCCAAAAAAAAAAAAAAAACAACCCAGAAAATGGCCAATGAATGTGCTGTGAAGTCCCCCAAGTCTGCCTGCTCTCTCTTGCAATGCCTTTTTTGTTAGTTTTTTCACTGGCAAAGAGCTGGATCCTTTGGATGACTGCATACAGTATCTGCTGGAGAGTCCTGTTGCAGCCTGCCTCCCTCACTATTTTATACCACATTTGACACATCTCTTAATGTCCACAAGGAATCAACCCCACCACCCCCCAGCCATGATTTTGCTTTACTGTCATTTCTGTCTGGATGAAGGAATCTGTACACAGAATGAGGACTCAAATTTGAAAGTAAAGCTGCTCAGACACTGACATTTGTTCATAGATTCACAGAATGGTTTGGGTTGGAAGGGACCTTAAAGGGCATCTGGATCCAACCCCCCTGCCATGGGCAAGGAAACCTCCTGCTTAGACCAGATTGCTCAAGATCCTGTCTAACCTGGCCCTGAACACCCCTAGGATGTTGAAGACAGGCTAAGAGGGTTGAGGCTGTTCAGCCTGGAGAAGAGAAGGCTCCAGGGAGACCTCAAAGCAGCCTTCCAGTACCTGAAGGGGCTCTAGGAGAGCTGGGGAGGGACTTTTGAGAAGAGGGTTGTAGTGATAGGATAAGAGACAATGGTTTGAAATTTGAGCAGGGGAGATTTAGGCTGGAGATTAGGAAGAATTTCTTTAGAGTGATGGTAGTGAAACACTGGAACAGGTTGCATGGAGAAGTTGTGGATGCTTCATCCCTGAATTGTTTAAGACCAGGTTGGATGAGACCTCAAGCAACCTGGGCTGATGGAAGATCTCTTCCCATGGCAGGGGGTTGGAACTGGATGATCTTGGAAGTCCCTTCCAACTCAAACCATTCTAGGATTCTGTGTCAGTACTACACAGGCACTTCTTCCCTCTCTTCATCTGGCTTGATGAATATTTAAGTCTGGAACAGGATCCTCTAGCCAAGCAGCTGTGGTTCTTTTGTAGTACCTCTTCTGTGCACTAACAAGTGACAGGAAGAGAGGAAATGGCCTTCAAGTTTCACCAGGGGAAGTTTAGGTTGGGCATTAGAGGAAACTTCTTCCCTGGAAGGGTTCTCAAAGACTGGCACAGACTGCCCAGGGAGGTGGCTGAATCCTCATCCCTGGAGATGTTTCAAAGAGACAGAGCTGTGGTGCTGAGGGACAGGGGTCAGCACCAGCACTGGCAGAGGAAGAGAGTGGTTGGACTGGGTGACCTTAAAGGGCTTTCCAACCAGAGTGACTCTACAAATGATCTAGGTGGAAGTCCCTCTGAAAAGGGAGGGTTTGAAGGCAGCTGAGTGCCTCACAGGTGCCTGCTGCAGGCTGAATGGTGTAGGCCACTCTGTTTCCATCAGCTAAGGAAGCATCTCCTCATGCTTTTAAACTCAGCCAGAGGTTTCAGCCTTGTAAACCTCATCCTGAGAGACCCTGGGAGGCAGGCGAGGGGACTCCCAAAGTGAACAGTGTAGGTGGCTCAGCCATCAGTAAGTTGTCAGTCACTGACAGGTGCTTGCTTCTATGTTGTGACATGGGGCCCTGGCCTGGATGCTTTGAGCTGTGCTGTGCAGAGAGCAGCTCCTGCTGTGACTCTGCTGCCAGGTGTTTTATGGCCACATTTTCCTCCCCACCAGCTTGCAGAGGGCATGCTCAGGGTCTGTTCTCTCTGTACTTGGGCACCATGAATAGGTTGTACAGCTGGGCATCAGTTCTCCTGTGCAGGCAGGTGGGGAGAATGGCAACATGCATTCATTAGCTGAGCTAATGATGAGTTTGTCTGATTAAACAGTAATTATTCTGTTTGACCACCATGTTACAGCTCTGTGGCCATCTCTTGTTTTTTCTCTCCTATGCTCAAACCAGGCAGGTTTTAAATTCATTTGTCATGTGCCTGCTATATAGCAAAACCCCCACCCCCAGCTGAAGGCTGGAAAAACTGAGCCAAAAGGAGGCAGAATGGTGTACAAAACTCAAAAGCAGCTCAAATCTACCATGCTGGATTTGATGAGAGACTGGTTAAGGACATCTGTAAATAACCCCCTCATCCTTCAGAGTTTCCCCTCCTTTTGCCAAGATGCCAGCAGTTTGGAAAGAGGTAAAAGACTTTAAGCAGGAGTTAACTTACCAGCAGATGGCTGCAACCACTGTGTCCAGAGCTGGAGACCTTAAAGAACAAATTGTGGATGCCCTCTCCCTGGAGGTGTTCAAAGTCAGGTTGGATGAGGCCTTGAGCAACCTGGGCTGGTGGGAGGTGCATGGCAGGGGGGTTAGACCTAGATGATGCTTAAAGTCCCTTCCAACTCCATCTCTTCTTTAAGGTCTCTTCCAACTCCATCTATTCTTTAAGGTCTCTTCCCACTCAATCTATTTTTAAGGTCCCTTCCAGCCCAAACCATTCTGTGATTCTGTGATGGGCCAGATTTAGGGATAAATGTAGGGAGCTGCTCTTTGAGATCCATTGCAATCCTCCAAATCTTTGATTCCATGATTGCTACAAAACAGATTCCTGATTTGATGATGCTTTAGACATAGTTATTTCAAATCAGTAAGACTGGATAGAGAAGGAGTATTTGGTAAAACTTAGCATAGCTCCTCCTTGTCTATAGGAGAAGGGCAGTGGCTCTGAGCTGGAAGAGGGCAGATTGAGACTGGAGATTAGGAAGAAATTGTTGACAGTGAGGGTGAGGAGACACTGGAACAGGTTGCCCAGGGAGGTTGTGGATGCTTCCTCCCTGGGCAGAAGCAGAGAATGAATTGTCCTCATCATCCCCCCTGACTATAGAGGCTCCTACATTTCTTTTCCTGTCAAAATGAGCACATTTAGGTAAAGGATAATGTAAGATGAATAGAAAAATTACCTCCAGGTTTCCAGGAACAGGCATTAGGACCTTATTCACAAATACATGATGCCTTTTTGTAGCTTCAGATGTCATGTACTGCAAGCTGAACAGGCAAACTGTCCTTTGGAATCCCCCCTTCTGTGTAACTCATGTGACTGATACTCATCACCAAGGAACTTTGGGTTGAAATCAATACAAATCCATTCTGTAGTCAGCCCTGCAGGTTGACTCACTGCATCTATTGGTCTAAAATAAAAACTGGGGGGAAAAAGCTGCAGCAGTGAATGTCTGTTTCAGAACGAAATTATATTTGATTCCCTTCAAGTAGGCTGAGCCATGAATACTTTGTGA
>VXBD01012197.1:131778-145551 GCA_013399975.1 Indicator maculatus | reverse complement strand
TTTTTTTTTTTTTTTTGGCAGGAATTTCAGATGAAATGAAGCTGGGAAGGCTTCTTCTGGAGGTTTTAGCAGAGGGGTGGTTCAGGGGCTTGCCTTCTCTGGAGGTCCCTCCCAAGCCCTAGCATTCTGTGGTTCTGTGATGTGCTTGCATCACACCAGAGTGTGTTCTGAGCACAGCAGAGGTTGCTGTTGTTATTCTTAACCACCTCTGAAAAATAATTAACCACTGCTGACCCTTTGTTCTAAAGCCCTCCCTGCTGCTGAAAAGAGTGGAGGGTCTGATGTCCCTCACTGAGCTGCTGCAGTGCTGGGGAGCAGGCTGGAGTTTAGTGCAGAGCACTGTGTGAAGTTCTTTGCTGTGTTGGAGAAGCTCCTCAAAGCCAGCTGCTGGCAGCTCTGTTCCAAGCCCATTCTTGCTTTGCAGGCTGATGTTCCTCAGGGGGTGATACGGGTGCAAGCTCCTCATCTTTCCAAAGTTTCCATGGCAATCCAGCTGACAGAAGAACTGAAAGCAGGTGATGTGGTAGCCAGGTTCCTCAGCCAGAAAAGGTACAAACACATCCTCCTTTGGCTTTTCAGATGGTACAGCAAGCAAAGTGAAGTCCAAGTGAGGGCTGGAGAACCTCCCCTGTGAGGACAGGCTGAGAGAGTTGGGGCTGGAGAAGTTCAGCCTGGAGAAGAGAAGGCTCCAGGGAGACCTTAGAGCAGCCTTCCAGTACCTGAAGGGGCTCCAGGAGAGCTGGGGAGGGACTTTTGGGAAGGGCTGGGAGTGACAGGATGAGGGACAATGGCTTTGAGCTGGGAGAGGGGAGATGGAAACTGGAGATGAGGAAGAAATTCTTTCCAGTGAGGGTGGTGAGACACTGGCACAGGTTGCCCAGGGAGGCTGTGGATGCCTCATCCCTGGAGGTGCTCAAGGCCAGGTTGGATGAGGTCTTGAGCAACCTGGGCTGGTGGGAGGTGTCCCTGCCCATGGCAGGGGGTTGGAACTGGATGGTCTTCAAACTCCTTTCCAACCCAAACCATTCTGAGATTCTATGATTTCTGGAAACAAGGAAGGGAACTCCCCAGAAAATAAGTCTAGGAAACAAGGAATGAAGGAAAGAGAAGTGAACCATTTTATAACCCCAAGCATTTCTCTATGGCCAGAGAGTAGGAGCTGGGATATAAACATGTGAGATGTCATCCATGGGAGGGGAAAGCCTCATGTGAGCCATCCACAAGCAGTTCAAGTGAGAGAAGATTTAATCAAACTTTTACATCTGTTTTCTATATGCACAAGCAAAATAAGAGATCAGAATGGGCTTAGCAATAAAGCATTCAAGTAAGTATCTGACCACTGTGCAGCATAAAGAGCTGAATCTTGCCCAAGCAGTGCTGTGCTACACTGGCTGGGATTAAGGAGCTGCTTTTGCCTAAATGCTGTGTTTAGGGGATTACACTTTTGGCAGACAGTTATTTTCTGTCTGTGCCTTAGCACACATCAGCACAGTTACAGGGGGAGAAGAATAGGATCCTTTTGTAAGACAGGGACTTCATTCTTCCACTGCCTGGGGTTTTTTTTCACTTCTTTTAGTTGCAACCAAATTGAAACCAGCCAGGATGTGGTTTCTCCCACCCAACCATAAGGCTTTTGTTCAGACATATGAAATGTTTGAAGGGAATGCTTAGTTTTGCAGCAGCAGTGAAAGAGAACTGGGGGGTTAAATATCAGGCTAGCTGCTAACTGGAAATCTTTTCCAAACCCCCCAGTTTCCTCCTGGCTGTCTTGTTTTACCTTAGGGCCAGGGCAATTGCACCTGGGTCAGGGCAAACCCCACTATGGATCTAGGCTGGGGGATGAGATTGAGAGCAGCCCTGCAGAGAAGGACTTGGGGGTGCTGGTGGGGGAGAAGCTGGACAGGTGCCAGCAATGGGCACTGGCAGCACAGAAGGCCAAGGGCAGCCTGGGCTGCATCCAAAGCAGTGTGGCCAGAGATGGAGAGAGGAGATCCTGCCCTCTGCTCTGCTCTGGGCACACCTCACCTGCAGGGCTGGGGCCAGCTATGGAACCCTCAATACAGGAAGGACATGGACCTGATGGAGCAGGTTCAAAAGGGAGCCTCAAAGATGATCAGAAGGCAGGAGCACCTCTCCTATGGGGCCAGGCTGAGGTAGTTGGATCTGTTCAGCCTGGAGGAGAGAAGGCTGCAGGGAGACCTTAGAGCTGCATTTCAGTATCTGCAGGGGTCCTAAGGAAGGCTGGGGAGGGACTGTTCAGAAGGGCCTCTGGGTATAGGATGAGAGGCAGTGGTTTGAAACTGGAGCAGGGCAGAGTTAGGTTGGAGAAAGTTCTTCAGAATGAGAGTGGTGAAATACTGGAACAGGCTGCTCAGAGATGTGGGGGAAGCCCCATCCCTGGAGATGTTCAAGGTCAAGCTTGATGTGGCCCTGAGCAACCTGCTCTAGTTGGAGATGTCCCTGCTGAGTGCAGGGGTTGGACAAGATGCCCTTTGAGGGTCCCTTCCAACCTGATGCATTCTGTGGTTCTGTCTTGCTCCCCTGCAGGACTGGTGTGCAAGGGTGGTGGTGTTCACTTTGTGCTGCAGTAGTGAGTCAGCCCTGAGGGTTTAGGACAGGTACCCTGCTGATCACCTCCTGCACACAGGATGTAAGGACAAGCTCTTTCCAATCCAGTTATGCTTTGGTTTTTTGTCCCTGACAGTGGAAGTGTCCAAACACTCAAGAAAGAAGAGGTCTTTCTCTATGAAATAGGAGGAAACATTGGTAAGAATGGCTTCTGAACACCCCTTGCCATGATGTCCATGGGCTCCACTGTGGTTGCAGGTTTATTGCTGTTCCTACTTGTCCCTGACACTAAGACAGCCTTGGGCAGAAGGAAGCAGAGCTCTTGGTGTGATCATCATGTTAGCATCCTCCCAGGGGGATGCAGCAGCTGTCCCAGATGTTCCTGATCTCTGTGTGCAGTGAAGAACCACAGAGAGGATGGCCAGGAAGGTGCCTGAAGTTCCTCTCTTTGTAGTGAGGCACAAAAACTGAACTCACAGACCTTCATGCTCTGCATTTCAGTGTCACTTGTAGGTTCCTTTTTCTTTGAGGGGGAGGAAGAGATGCTCAGCCAGAGCAATGTAATTAGTGATAGTTTTCCAGCATCAGTCTTTCCTTCCCTGTGTTCCAGCCCCTTTGATTAAAGCCTATAGCAGAGCAGCAGTTAGCCCCAGTAGGTAGTTCTGAACAGTTCTGGAATTTCCTCTGCTGAATGCAGAAAGATTTTTGCTTTGGGAGTCAGTTTCTAATCCCATGCTGAATGAAAACCAACCCAAACTGGCAAACAGTATTGGATTGGGCTTACATTTGCTTTTTCTTTACTAACTATGACCTATTAAATCTGTGTGAAGTTGTAAAATTCCAGGAGTGCCCAGTGCTGTGATGCTCTGCAGGTTCAAATCCTGCATGGGAATTGCCACTCCTAGCAGTTTTCCTTTGGAGCCAATCACTCCTTTAAATCATTTCTGTTTATTTGCTGTGCCTGGACCAAACAAATCTTACAGTGAATGAAAACTAACACTTTCCAGCATTCCCTACAAGAGAATTTTCAGTGTTTTAACTAAGTCTGATGGCCAACAGAGGTTCCTGAGATACCTGGATGCCAGGTTGCTGGATTTTGTGTTCTTGCATATCCAGCAGGCCCAAACATCTGCTGTGCCTGTTGAAGCAGGTTGTGATCCCAGACGCAAGGCTTTTGTGGAAGGAGAGGAGCACCTTGGTTATGGGAGAGAGGTGTGATGGTTGTAGGACAAAGGCTTTGTAACAGCACTGCAGGGACACCAGAACAGCCTCTGCTGTCCTTCAGAGGTGTCACAGACTGTCTCTGGGAGAGAAAGGAATGGCTAGTGGCAGGTTTGGAACAGGAGAGAAGCTTAGATGTTCCTCTGAATGGTTTATTTCCAGACAATTTCAACTCTAATCATCCCTTACAAATGCTAATTGGTAAGGAACATGCTGGAAGGTGTCCAGAGAAGGGCCAGGAGGATGAGCAGAGGGCTGGAGCTGCTCTGCTCTGGAGACAGACTGAGAGAGTTGGGGTTGTGCAGGCTGGAGAGGAGAAGGCTCCAAGGAGACCTTCCTGTGGCCTTCCAGTATCTGAAGGGGGCTACAAGAAAGCTGGGGAGGGACTTTTGAGGGTGTCAGGGAGTGATAGAACTGGGGGGAATGGAGCAAAACTAGAAATGGAGAGATTCAGATTGGATGTTAGGAAGAAATTCTTCCCCTTGAGGGTGGTGAGAGACTGGCACAGGTTGCCCAGGGAGGTGGTGGAAGCCTCATCCCTGGAGGGTTTTGCAGCCAGGCTGGATGAGGCCTTGAGCAAGCTGGGCTGGTGTGAGGTGTCCCTGCCCTGGCAGGGGGTTGGCACTGAATGATCCATGAGGATACGTGGGAAGGGTAGGAGCACTTCTAGGGTTTAGCTGCCTTGGCCTTTGTTTGATACCAAGAGAAGGCTTGAAAGCCTGAATGGAATGGGACAGTGAGAGGGACCTGGGGAGCTGTGTGCTTTCTTTCTTGGCACTGCTGTAACCACCTTTCTCTCTTCTGCCTCCAGGAGAACGCTGCCTTGATGATGACACCTACATGAAGGACCTCTACCAGCTCAACCCAAATGCTGAGTGGGTTATAAAATCCAAACAGAGCTAAGGTCACAGCTAACGGCAAAAGAGGAACCTGTGGACTTCTTTCTTAATGTTTCAGAGGGGTAGTGTGTCCTTGCAACATCCACCTGAGCTCAACAGAGACATAGAACCTTGCCCAGATTTTAAAGCAGAAGTGCTGGAAACCCAGCAGTGATTTGTAGTAACTTTTGAGTTTGACTTGCAGCAGACAAAAAAAAGAACCTTTGGAGCTAGCAGTTTTCCCACTGAGGTTTGAAATAAGTACCTTAAACATTTGACTGGCATAAGCTACCTCCCACCTGGTAGGTCTTTTTTCAGAGGAATTTATTTTGCAAACAGATGTTGAGCCTCTTCCTAGGAGAGGTCCCCAGTCTGTTTGTGTAGGGCTGTGTGTTCCTGTAGGTCCTTCCAGTGCTAGGACACTGGAGGAGCAAATCCTGATCAGCACTTCTGAGTGGTTACAGTATTAAAAACACCTAAAAGCAGTTATAGGAAATTCCCAGCTGCATGTGGAATTCACACGGAAGGAAAGAAAACAAACAACCAAACAGAAAAAGATGCAATGCAATAAGTTTTGTCTTTGAAAGGCCTACTCTGGGTCATTTTCTAGGTAAAGTTGGATGAAAAAAAAAAAATTTAGAAACAACTGTGAAAATGCTTCCTATGCAGCTTGTTCTGTTTTGTTTTGGTTTTGCTAGATCTTTGAGGTATTTTTTTATTCTCATTCCAGTTCATTTAATTCTTGAGATTATTTAAAGAGAGGGGAAAAAAAAAAGAAAAAAACACAGAAAAAGAAAGGAAAAAAAAACCAAACAGAAGGAACTGTGCAAGAAGGTGAGGCATTGTTAAAGCTCCCCCACTCTTGGCAGTGTCCTTTCTGGAGTGTTGTGGTGCACTAGAAAGGCCTTCAGGTTTGCCAGCAGTGCTCTGCTGCTCTCCCATTTGTGTGGACATCTGCTGGGTTGCATTTTGTGAGCTGCCAAAGCCCTGCCAATTGCCAGCTTTCAGGAAAAAAAAAAAGCTTTCAGGAAGAATAAAAATAGCCATGGAGGGAAACTGGAATCTAGGTCTCCTAGGTAGCAAAGCCACCAAGCCTTTCACTCCAAAGCAGTATCAAAGGCCACTGTGGGGTTCAGCCAGGCTTTGGGGATGGTATCTGCCAGCAGCTCTGCATCTGCTCTGTGCTGGATGAGGCTGGAGACCCAAGTTCTGGTTTCCTTGTGCTGATAGGTGCTGGCTAAACCATTCCAAAATGAAGTCAGATGGTGAAGTCTTGCAGATCCCTCTCCTGGCAGGGAAGGGCTGAAAGCTCCCTGTGGAATTCACTGATGAATGATAGCCTAAGTACTGAATTCTAGACTAAGGTGGCTTCCTGTGGCCCGAGTGGAGCCCCAGAGCCTCAGCCCCAGGACAAGCTTTGGGCTCCCTGACTGCTCTGTGAGGCAGCTCAGCAGTGCTGAAGTGCTCACACCTGTGTGTGGCTACCTGGAGGAACTCCTGTGAAACTCTCCCCTGGGGAGCACACACACCATTGTAGTGACCTCATAGCTCATACTCTCCATGAAATCAAGGACTGAATTACCTTCTTTTTGACATGATCAAAGCTGATTAAAGGAATAAAGGGCTTTGGATACAGGTCCTGACTGTGGTGTCCCCAGAGTAACGACTGGAACTCTCCTCTTTGTATATCAACAGAACTCTGAAAGGTCAGAACCATTAGACATCTGCTGCTGAGGGATCCACAGCAGTTTGGGGCTGGAAGTATTTACTGCTTTGGTCAAGTCAGAGGCTGGCTTCAGATGGAAAGAGAGCACTGAAAGGTTCTCAACAGCAGGATGAGTGACCCAGGAGATTATCTGAATGTGACTGTCCTGCCCTCCATGCTCCTCCTGGCTGGGAGCCCCTCAGTGGTGTTGCACCATGCCACGGTGGGAGAGCCCTGGGAGACATCACCTGGGCAGCAGAACAAACCCCACCCCCTGTTTTTCTCCTGCTGGGAGCAGAGTGCAGAGCCACTGCAGTGCTTAGGTAACACTGATGGCTC
This sequence comes from Indicator maculatus, assembly GCA_013399975.1. Classification (NCBI taxonomy): domain Eukaryota; kingdom Metazoa; phylum Chordata; class Aves; order Piciformes; family Indicatoridae; genus Indicator; species Indicator maculatus. The sequence goes on along the minus strand of VXBD01012197.1, from coordinate 138,840 downwards.
TGGGGTAATAAGGAGAAGGCTTTTTTGGCCATGCAAGACAAGAATGCTGTGTGTGTTCCTGGCTCTCTCAGAGGTTACTCCTTACTGGAACTCTGGCTGGTGTTTGAATGGGGAGCAGGTGATGGCAGCAGCTGTGGAGTTCAAGCACAACATCACCACAGCCCTGCTGCTGGGAGCTCCTTCAATAACTTTGTCTCTGGTGTAGTGCCATTGCCTTTTTTTTTTTTAATTTGAAAAAGCTCTTTTATAATTAAATGGGTGTTTTTCTGACTCCTTTTCTCGTTGGAATGCTTATGTTTGTGTGTAGAACCTGCACAGTTAAGTATCCAGCACAGACACCAGGCTGTGATGAGCTTTGCATTTCACTCTCTGTACCTCCCTGTGTCTGGAGCTCACTGAGCTGTGCCCCAGCTGCTTGTCTGTCTTCTCCCAGCTGCAGTGCACAGGGGGTGTGCTTCGAGGCTGCTGCCTCAGACAGCACTGTGGGTATTGTTTGTGGGGTCAGCAGTGCTGGCCTGCTCCTTTGCACTCTTACAGCACAGAGCACACACTGCAGGGAGTTTGCCTTTCAGTGCTTCCCTATCTGTAAGGAAATTTTGCAGTCTGCAGTTTTTGCTTCAGCCCCATCAGTGCAGCTCTCAAAGCTTCCTGCTCCCTTCAACCCCTCCCCTGCCTTGCTCAAAGGATGCCATTGCCACCTGTGGGCAGCTCTCCTTTTCTTTCCCTTTTAAACATCGCTCTTTGAAGCTTGGCAGACAGTCTCAGTTGGACTCCTGGCTGCAGCAGGTCTCTCATCACAAAAGCAGATCCATTTTCTCCTGGAATTCATATCAGGAAAAAGTGGCAGGCTCTGAGACTGCAGCAGCTGGGATGGTTTGAAGCTGTGCTTATGTAAACCAAGGCAGGAGGAGCTCTGCTCTCTGGACAGCATTTTGTAGATCATAGATTCACAGAATGCATCAGGTGGGACACCTCCAGCTGCAGCAGGTTGCTCAGGGCTACATCAAGTCTGACTTTGAATGTCTCCAGGGATGGAGCCTCCACCACCCCTTTGGGCAGCCTGTTCCAGTGTCTCAGCAGCCTCATTGGGCAGAACTTCTTCCTGATGTCCAACCTAACTCTGCCCTGCTCCAGTTTCAAACCATTACTCCTCCTCCTATCCCCACAGGTCCTTCTGAACAGTCTCTCCCCAGCCTGCCTGTGTCCCCTTCAGGTATTGAAATGCAACTCTAAGGTCTCCTCAGAGCTGCTCCAGGCTGACCAGCCCCAGCTGTCTCAGCCTGCCCCACAGCAGAGGTGCTCCAACCCTCTACCAGTCAGTGATGTGCTGCCTTCCTTACCCTGCATGTCTTAGACTGGAAACTTGTTTCTGACTGTGTGGTTCTTCCCAGTTTTCCCCAGAGACACCTAAACAGGGAGAGACTGGTGGGCAGCTTAGTAATGGAATTAATCTCTGTTGCAATGAACTCAGAGAAAACAGCAACTTTGCTGTCTTTTTTTCTTTTTTTTCCTTGTATTTAGTGAATTATTTGTCAGGGAATCATAGAGCTGGTTTAGTTGGAGAAGGCCTCTAAGATCATCCAGTGCAATCATCAACCCAACCCCACCATGGCCATCAAACCATGGCCCCAAGTGCCATGGCCACAGGTTTTTTGAACACCTCCAGGGATGGGGACTCCACCACCTCCCTGGGCAGCCTCTGCCAATTCCTGACCACTCTTGCACCAAAGAAATTTTCCCTAATCTCCAACCTAACCCTCCCCTGGCAGAATTTCAGTCCCTTCTCATCCTCTCACCTGATACTAAGGAGCAGAGCCCAACCCCCACCTCACTGCAACCTCCTCTCAGGGAGCTGTAGAGAGCAGTGAGGTCTCCTCTCAGCCTCCTCCACACTAAACCCCCCCAGCTCCCTCAGCTGCTCCTCCCCAGCCCTGTTCTCCAGACCCTTCCCCAGATTTGTTGCCCTTCTCTGGACCTGCTCCAGCTCCTCCTTCTTGAGGTGAGAGGCCCAAAACTGAACCCAGGACTCAAGGTATGGCCTCAGCAGTGCCCACAGGAGCACCATCCCTGCCCTGCTCCTGCTGCCCACACCATTGCTGACCCAGGCCAGGCTGCTGGTGCCCTTCCTAATCAGTCAGGTTTTGCTTCTCCACGTGAGAGGCTGAAAGAAGAGAAAGTTGTGCAATGCAGGCTGCACTGTGCTTTGTTGCAGACCTTCACTAGGAGAGTGCCTGCAGCAGCCAGAACCCAAAGCATGCCTTCAAGAACCCTGTCTAGCAGTGGTCTTGCTGGGCTGCAGTTCAGGGGGAGTCGAGTTACAGGTCTTTGTTCAGAGCTGAGAGCTGGTGGAAGAGCTGAGATGCAGGTTGAAAGGGAAAGCTTCCTTCTGCAAAGGTTCCCAACCATCAGCTTGCTTAGAAGTAACTCCAGAAGGGTCCCAGAGCTGCATTTATTCAGGCTGTTAACATTTCCCTCATGGATACAGAATCCACCAATGCCTGCCAGCCCTGCACCTTTCAGGGCCCTCTCAGCTCCTTAGGAATAAGAAAACCAAAGGTGGAGAGGTAAGAACAAAATATTCCTGTTCAAGTATTGGGAACTTATTCACAGAGGGATTTGCCACTTCTCTGAAGAGATGAAAGCTGCACTAGCCTCGAGTTCTGCATCTGAGGTGCCCTGATGTGCAGCAGGGACAGAGCAGATGGATAGTTCCATTCTTGTAGTTCCTATGGAGGTGCTCACCTGGTGCCACTGAGCTGGAAGTCGACCACGAAACATCTCAGAGCAGGATGCTTTGGTAGGATATGAAGTGGAATTCCTTAGAGTCAAATGTGTCTGCAAGGCAGAAGCACTGAGGAGGCTCCACAGCATTCAGGTTCTCTGCTTTTCCCCTCCATCTAATCAGTGTTGCCCTAAGGTCTGTGTGGTATGGATGTGGCTCCAGAGGGAATTTGTAGTAATCATAGATTCATAGCACCATGGAATGGTTTGGGTTGGAAGGGATCTTCCAGATCAGTTCCAAGCCCCTGCCATGGGCAGGGACACCTCCCACCAGCACAGCTTGCTCAAGGCCTCATCCAGCCTGGCCTTGAACACCTCCAGGGAGGAGGCATCCACAGCCTCCCTGGGCAACCTGTGCCAGTGTCTCACCACCCTCATGGGGAAGAACTTCCTAACATCCAATCTGAATCTCCCCATTTCTAGTTTTGCTCCATTCCCCTCAGTCCTATCACTCCCTGACACCCTCAAAAGTCCCTCCCCAGCTTTCCTGGAGCCCACTTCAGATCCTGGAAGGCCACAAGAAGATCTCCTCAGAGCCTTCTCTTCTCCAGACTGCACAACCCCAACTCTCTCAGTCTGTCTCCATAGCTGAGCAGCTCCTGCCCTCTGCTCATCCTCATGAACAGGTTGCCCAGGGAGGTTGTGGATTCCCCCTCCCTGGAAGGTGTTCAAGGCCAGGCTGGATGAGGCTTTGTGCAGCCTGGGCTGGTGGGAGCTGTCATCCCACCTGGCCCTGAACACCTGCAGGGAGGGGGCATCCACTCACCATTGCTGCCTCAGGGGGAGTTTGTCATCAGCTCTGTGGTAGTTTCAACCCACCCCAAGCTGACAGCCCCAAGTCCTTCTCCTGCAGGCTGCTCCTGAGCCATCCTCACCCATCCTGGATCTGTGCTGCTCTGTAGCTGTAGGCCTGGGTGGGTGGCTGTGGAACTTGTAGGGTTTTGGCATTAGGAAAGACAAATAGAAAGAGAAAATGAAAGTAAATCCTAGGCTAAACATCCAGTGGTCTAGCCATGGTATCTCCTTCAATTGCTCCAACAAGAACATTTGTCATTGCATGGGAGATTTTCTGAAGGGTTTTATAGGCTTTCATAAAATCCTGGACAGCTGAGCAATCACAGAATCATTGAAGTGTTTCCAGTTGAAGAAGACCTCTGAGATCACTGAGGCTAACCATCCAAACTGCAGGACCTTCTGCAAAGCTCCAGAAGCTGCTGTGTGTGAGGGGGGTTGGGATCTCTGGTGAGGAGGTGGCACACACCTCTCTGCTTGGCCAGAACCAGGGCAGTGAAACATTCTGCTTGCTCTCCCTGAGACACCCTTCATTAGCATCTGTGCCAGGCTATGCCCAGCCCATCAGGGGGTGGGCTGAAAAGAGCCCAGCCCAGGTGGACAAAGAAACCTGACCCATGTGGGCAGAGAGACTTGGTCCCTGCTCCCAGGGCAGGGGTCCCCTGATCAAAGTCTATTCCATTCCCACTTCCTGCCCACAGCTCTTTTTAAGGGGAGCCAGTTCCTGCCTTGCTCTCTTCTCCTGTCCTCACCTCCCTGACAGCCTCCTGCTGTTAACTGCTAGCCACATGGTAGGGCCTGCTCCATGCTGCTCCAGACTCCTAAGGACTGCAGCTAAAGAGAATCCACCTTGCACCCAGGGAATCCTTTGCCAGCTGTGCCTGTATCTATTTTTTTTAACCTATTTTTATTTACCCTTTTCCCTTACACCTGTGTAACCTTCCTTTTGCTCAAATGCCTTTTCTATTTTGTTAAACTTACCTTTTTCACTTCCAAGTCAATTCAAGACTGTTTCTGTCATAGTTTTACCTCTCTTTTCTCCTCCTGCCTAATTTGCTTTTCCCTACCAAGAAGAAAGGGAGAGGGGATGCAACCTAAACCTGTTCCATTTGGGCTTCTGGACTCTGGGAAAAGCTTAAACCACAACGGCATCTGAGATCTCCTAGAAGCAGCCCCAGAGCTGAACAAGGGAAGTGTGGAACCTACATTGCTGTTGGTTTCTATGCTAAAAGAGAGAGGCAGGTGAACTGCTTTGGATTTTCAAGCATTTTAAGTTTTTCTTGTGCACTCTAAAGGAAAATACTAAGCCAGCCAAATGCTTCCCCTTGAGAAACTTCTATGAAGTATGAACTGCCAATGAGAGCACAAAGAGTCTGAGCTGAAACCTGGTTGTACTTTAAACCAAACCCACTGGTCTTTGCCTAGTGATGAGACTGGGGAGGGGCTGGAGGGAAAGTCTGATGAGGAAAGGCTGAGGGGGCTGGGGGTGTTCAGCCTGGAGAAGAGGAGGCTCAGGGGGGACCTTATCACTCTCTACAGCTACCTGAGGGGAAGTTGTAGTCAGGTGGGGGTCAGGCTCTGCTCCCAGGGAGCCTGCAACAAGAGGAGAGGGCATGGCCTGAAGCTGTGCCAGGGGAGGGTTAGGTTGGATGTTAGGAAGCAATTCCTCATGGAAAGGGCAATCAGGCTCTGGGATGGACTGCCCAGGGACATGGTAGAGTCACCATCACTGGAGGTGTTTAAGAAAAGCTTGGCTGTGGCACTTGGTGGCAGGGTGTAGCTGATGTGGTGCTGTTAGGTCATAGGCTGGGCTGGATGAGCTCAGAGCTCTTTGCCAGCCTCAATAATTCTGTGATCCTGTGATAGAGCTGAAGAGGGATTTGTCCTGTCCAGAGTGAGTGTTTGTCATAACTGCCCTAAAAGTGACCTCAGCCAACAGGGTCACTTAAACACATTTTTAACCCCCTCTGGATGTGATGGTTTCACTTTTGAAGTTTAGCAACAGAGTATTTATAGCTGTGCAAAATCTTCCACCTTCTGCATGCAAAGTTCCACTGAAATAAGGATTTGAACACTGCTGTGCTGTAGATCTGTACTGGTAGGCAGTCTTGAAGGTGGAAGATCTGACATCAGTCCTGGCACAGCCACCAGTGACATCACCTCCAGCTGTTTGCAGATGGCCCTGGGGGTGACAGCCTGCTAGATTCGGGCAGTTTTGGTCTTTATCTGGAGTCTAGAAATCGACGGAACTGTTGTGTGCCAAAAGGCAGCTGGCAGCTTTCACAGACTCCCCAGAGGCAGAAGGTTTCACCAATGGTTCTTGGTGCATCCACTCACTGATCTACCAGAACAAAGCAGGCAGGTTTGTTCCCTTTTAGCTTGGCTGCACCATACAGACACAGAATCACAGGACTGCAGGGGCTGGAGAGGACCTCTGGAGATCATCCAGTCCAACCCCCTGCCAGGGCAGGTCACACAGAACACATCCAGATGGGTCTTGGAAGTCTCCAGAGAAGGAGACTCCACAACCTCTCTGAGCAGCCTGCTCCAGGGCTCCAGCACCCTCACACCAAGGAAGTTTCTCTTCATGTTGAGATGGAACTTCCTGGGCTCCAGTTTGTGTCCATTGCTCCTTGTCCCATCCCAGGATACCACTGCAAAGAGCCTGGCCCCTTCTTGCCCCCCAGCCCTCAGATATTTGTAACCATTGATCAGATCCCCTCTCATCCTTCTCTTCTCCAGACTAAACAACCCCAGGGCTCTCAGCCTTTCCTCCTCACACAGATGTTCCAGGCCCTTCAGCATCCTTGTAGCCTCCATTGGACTCTCTCCAGTATATCCCTGTCCCCCTTGAGCTGGAGAGCCCAGAACTAGACACAATACTTCAGATGAGGCCTTATTAGAGCAGAGTTGAGTGGGAGGCAGCTGCTGTCTCAGCATACAGAAATTATTTCCTTTAGCACAGGACAGTAGTTGGTTGACTCTTCCTCCCCCCAGAAGTTCAAGCATTGCAGCAATGTGCATTGTGTCATTGTTGTAGCTCTGCCCCACACATTCCTGCAAGGCCACAAAATAACTCAGCAGAGCAAAGAACATAAAGGCCTCTCTGTTTTTGTTTTCTTTCCATTTCCTTTATGCAGAAACTCCAGCATTTGAGTGCAGACATCTTTGTGTGAAGGAGCTGAGCTAGCTGAGCAGGGCAGTGCTGAGCAGAGCAGTGCTGAGCAGAGCAGTGCTGAGCAGAAAAGAGCAGTGCTGAGCTGAGCAGTGCTGAGCAGAAAGCAGTGCTGAGCAGAGCAGTGCTGAGCAGAGCAGTGCTGAGCAGAAAGCAGTGCTGAGCAGAGCAGTGCTGAGCAGAGCAGTGCTGAGCAGAAAGCAGTGCTGAGCAGAGCAGTGCTGAGCAGAGAGCAGTGCTGAGCAGAGAGCAGTGCTGAGCAGAGCAGTGCTGAGCACACAGCGGTGCTGAGCAGAGAGCAGTGCTGAGCAGAG
>VXBD01012197.1:119035-130328 GCA_013399975.1 Indicator maculatus | reverse complement strand
GAGCAGTGCTGAGCAGAGCAGTGCTGAGCAGAGCAGTGCTGAGCAGAGCAGAGCAGTGCTCTGAGCAGAGCAGTGCTGAGCAGAGAGCAGTGCTGAGCAGAGCAGTGCTGAGCTGAGCAGTGCTGAGCAGAGAGCAGAGAGCAGTGCTGAGCAGAGAGCAGAGAGCAGTGCTGAGCAGAGAGCAGAGAGCAGTGCTGAGCAGAGCAGTGCTGAGCTGAGCAGTGCTGAGCAGAGGCAAGGTGTGGGATTACCTCAGAGTCATTGTCTGAAGTTCCCTAGGGTCTGCAAGTCCAAAGAACCCCAGACCCTCATCCCCCCTTTGGCAGCAGGTCTGGGCTACAGAAGGCTCCAACACACTGCACAGAGCCCAGAGGCTGGGAAACACTTCTCTCAACCAGGTGATGCCTGGGAGTGGAAGGGGCTGAGCAGCTGGGCTGGCCTCTGTGTTGTGAGACATTCATCCATGGAACCCTGGAGTTGTTTGGGTTGGAAAAGCCCTCAACAATCACAGAGTCCAACCATCACCCCAGCACCACCATGGCCATCATCCATGTCCCAAAGTGCCATGGCCACACCCTTCTTGAACACCTCCAGGGATGGGGACAGGGGCAGTGGTACAGTTGGAAGGGGAACTTTAGCCTAGTCCCTGACTGCAAAGACTGAAAGGAAATGACCTTTGGATACAGAAGGAGAATAATGCTAAGATCTGTAGAACTCCTCGGGTTGCTAATGGGACAGAGAGCAGAGGCATAAACAGTTGTCTCCTCTCTCCTGTTGCTTCTGCTTGCAACTTCTCTCTCTCTCCTATGGCCTTGCCAGGGGATCTCTGTTTTGACTACTGTGTGAGGTAGAGGGAAGGAGGGAGGGAGTGGAGGAGGAGGTGAACAGATCCCCTGGATTCATCCAGGAGGGGCTGAGGAGTTTCTGTGTTGTTTACTGTAACTCTGTTCTCCATACCTGTTGTATATTGGGTGCACATTCATAGCATTTCATCCCTCTGGATTGTAGTTTGCTTGTAAACAGAGCTTTACTTGCTTCCAGCCCAAACTGAGCTGCTCTCAGCAATTCATTTTGGGGGTAGTTTTCTCCACATTATTTGGGGGCAATTTCAACTCACCACAGGCAGGGAATTTCAAAGAAGCTGTGTCTTTAAGGTGATGCAGGAAAGAAACCAAGCATTAGCTGGTGGGCAGGGGCTGACAGCAGGTGTAGCTACTCTGACTTGCTGTACAAACACAGAAATCTCTGCCCTGACTTCCAGGAGTTACCCCCTGGCACCTGCTCCCTGCAGAACTGGAATGAAACAAACCTCTTGGTGGTCTATGCTACCTGGGGTAAAGGACCCAGACTGCACAGCTCACAGGATGTTAGGGGTTGGAAGAGGGAATTCTGGAGATCTTCCAGTCCATAGAATCCAGCACAGGTCCCACAGGAACATCCAGACAGGGCTGGAAAGGCTCCAGAGAAGGAGACTGCACAACCTCTCTGGGCAGCCTGCTCCAGGGCTCTCTGACTCAACTTCTCTACCTTCCTCTTATTTTAGGTTTCTGAAATACCCTCCAGACCTGCCTGGGCTACAACAGGCAGCACAGGGAGCTGCCTCACTGGCACACAGCACAGGGAGCTGCCTCACTGGCACACAGCACAGACCACCTGCAGGAAGAGATTTTATTATGGATGCCATGCAGAGAGAGTCTTTTTTTGGTTTTGTTTTTTTTTTTGTCTTTTTTAACCTGAAGTGCTTACATGAAGAGCCCCAGAGCTGCTGGGTGGCCCTCAGTCTGCAGGACATGACAGTGGCTGCACACCCTTCAGCTCCAGAGCTTTGCTGAAGTTCATCTCCTGAGGCTTAGCAGTGCCCTTGGTGAGCTTCAGGAATCGAATGCAGCCTTTGAAACGGATGTTGGTGGTCAGCCCAAACTGGGTCACACCATCTGAAGGAGAAGAACAAAGAGGCAGAAGGTGAGCTGTTAGCTGGAGCTGGTCCTTGTTAGTTCTTCCAGAGTCCTGCAGGAGAAGAGATGTCCCCAGCAGTGATTTATTAGCTCTTTACTAAAGAAATGGCAAACATGATGAAGGGATGTGCTAAATGTCTCTCTCTGTCAGGGGTGCCAATGGAGGCTTCTTCCCCTTGTCTGCCCCAGGATGACACTGGCAGAACCTGAACAGAGTCACAGAATTCACAGAAACATTCAGGTTGGAACAGACCCTCAGGATCACCAAGTCCAACCCAGAACCCTACTCTACAAGGGTCATCCCTAAACCATAGCCCCAAGCACCACATCCAAACCACCTTGAAACACATCCAGGCTTGGGGACTCCACCACCTCCCTGGGCAGCACATTCCAGTCCCTGACCACTCTTGCTGGGAAAAATGTTTCCTACTGTCCAGTCCAAACCTACCCAGAGGCAGCTTGAGGCTGTTCCCTCTTGTTCTATCACTAATTCCCTGTGAGCAGTGACCAGCACCAACCTCTCCACAACCTCCTTTCAGGGAGCTGTAGACAGCCAGGAGGTCTCTCCTCAGCCTCCTGTTCCACACTAACCATCCCCAGCTCCTTCAGTCTCTCTTCATCAGATTTCTTCTCTAGGCCCCTCACAGCTTCCTTGCCCTCCTCTGCCCTGGCCCCAGCACCTCCACATCTCTCTTCTACTGAGTGCCCAAACCTGGACACAGCACTCCAGGTGTGGCCTCCCCAGAGCTGAGTCCCAGGGGACAATCCCCTCCCTGCTCCTGCTGGACACAGCATTGCTGATCCCAGCCAGGAGGCCTTTGGCTTTCTTGGCCACCTGGACATGTTTCAGCTGCTGCTGTAAACCATGCAGCCCAGATATGGGACATAGAAGACATGAAGGGAAATGGCCAGAGGATGCACACACAGACTCTTGGAATGGTTTGGGCTGGAAGGGACCTTCAAGATCATCCAGTTCCAACCCCTCTGTCATGGGCAGGGACACCTCCAGCACTCCCAGAGCTGCTCTCTAACCTGTCCTGGTCCATGGAGTTGTTCTTCCCCAGGTGAAGGACCCTACACTTGTCCTGGCTGACTTTCACTGGGTTTCTCCCTGCAAAGCTCTCCAGCCTGGCCAGGTCTCACTGCATGGCAGCACAGCCTGGGGGGGTGTCAGGCACTGCTCAGCAAATCTGCTGACAGTGCCCTCTGTGCCCTCACTTTGCACTGTTCCTGCAGCCAGGGGAAGCCTGAGGAGGGCTGGGAAATCCCAACACTAATTTGACACCATCCCAATCACACTGCTCTTTGAAAGTCATGATGAGGCTGAGCAGCAGCAGTGGTCAAACACATCTTAGAATCACAGAACCATTGAATTGTCAGGGCTAGAAGGGACCCCAAGGATCATCCAGTTCCAACCCCCTGCCATGGCCAGGGACACCTCACACCACAGCAGGTTGCTCACAGCCACATCCAGCCTGGCTGCAAAAACCTCCAGGGGTGAGGCTTCCACCTCCTCCCTGGGCAACCTGTGCCAGTGTCTCACCACCCTCATGGGGAAGAATTTCTTCCTAACATCCAATCTGAATCTCCCCATTTCTAGTTTTGTTCCATTCCCCCCAGTCCTGTCACTCCCTGACACCCTCAAAAGTCCCTCCCCAGCTTTCTTGGAGCCCCCTTCAGATACTGGAAGGCCATCCTGGATGAGCTAGGCTGGACAGCAAGAGACATGTGAGGTGTTCAGCTGTGCTTGTAGGGTTGTTAAATCCCTGCTGTGGGGTCCAGAACAAGACACTAACTCCATCTGCAGTGCTTCTTTAGGGCTAGAATCTGTTTTTTTGTTGTTATAAAAAGGCTGTTTTCCTTCAGGCACAAAGCTGTTGATAGTCACTGTGACTGCTCTACAACTCTCATAGCTTAGCATCAAGAGTAGCTTTGGAAAGGTTCTGAAGTTTGAGAGAAGGACCTTTTGGAGGCACTGTCCCACACATTGCATGGAGGACAACATCTGGCAGAGAAACAACTGCCAGGCCTCCTCTCCCTAGGGTCAGGTGACAGGACAAGAGGAAATAGCCTGAAATTGTACCAGGGGAGGGTTAGGATGGAGATGAGGAAAAATGTGTTTGCTGCAAGAGTGGTCAGGGATTGGCAGAGGCTGCCCAGGGAGGTGGTGGAGTCCCCATCCCTGGAGGTGTTCAAGAAACCTGTGGCCATGGCACCTGGGGCCAGGGTTTGGTGGCCTTGGTGGTGCTGAGTTAAGAATTGGGTTCAATGATCTTAAAAGTCTTTTCCAGCTGAAAAACTCTGTGAGTCTCTGACTGTCCTCAGGGGGGTTGGAACTGGATGGCCTTTAAGGTCCTTTCCAACCCAAAGCAATCTGTGAATCCACTCCAGAGGCATCTTGCCCTCAGCTCTCACCAGGGCAAACCCACACTGCAAACACTTTTTTGTTTACCAACTTGAGGAAAACTTTGATCATCAATGCAGTAAGATCATTGCTTTGCAAACATCTCAGCTGTGTCTCCAGAAAGGAAATTTCTGCTAGATAAACTTATTGATTGTCCATGAGCAGATGGATTCTGACATTCATTATCAGCTTAGTGGAAGGTGAAGAGCTCTGGATGCTGTTCAATTACCCCTGCACTGAGCCAATTCTCTCAAGGGCTTCCAGAGAACTGAGTAGAAAATTTCAATTTTTTTTTTCCTTTAAAACCCACCAGAGTAGGAGAAGATATGAATCAGAAAGAGATGGTCTCTCCTCACAGAATACATCCAGTTGGAAGAGACTTCCAAGCTCATCCAGGCCAACCCTCAACCCAGCACTGAAGGGTCAGCACTAAATCATGTCCCTAAGCACCAGGTCCATGCTGCTTGAACACCCCCAGGGGATGGTCACAGGATCACAGAGCACAGCTCACAGCTCCCAGGATGTCAGGGGTTGGAAGGGACCTCTGGAGATCNCTTCAGCATCCTGGTAGCCCTCCCTTGGGCTCTCTCAAGTAGATCCCTGTCCCTCTTGACCTGGGGAGCCCAGAACTGGATGGTGACTCCAGCACCACCCTGGGCAGCCTGTTCCAATGTCTGAGAACCCTTCCAGTGCAGAAATATTTCCTGAGCTCCATCCTGAGCCTCCCTTGGTGCAGCTTGGAACCATTTCCTCTGCTCCTGTCTCTTTCCCCCAGGGAGCAGAGGCTGCTCCCTCCTCACTCCAACCTCCCTTCAGGGAGCTGCAGAGAGCAATGAGGTCTCCCTCAGCCTCCTCTCTGTGAACTGTTGTCCACAGTTCCTGAAGTGTTGCAGGCTGATTCACACAGAGTGCCCTGATCCCAGCAGCATGGCCTCAACCAGCCTGGCCTGGAACACCTCCAGGGAGGAGGCATCCACAGCCTTCCTGGGCAACCTGTGCCAGTTGCCCAGAGCTCACAACCACACCACTGCTACTGAGCCACTAACACTGAACCACATCCCTCAGCAGCACATCCAACCATCCTGTGTACACCTCCAGAGATGGTGACTCCAGTACCTCCCTGGGCAGCCTATGCCAGAACCCTTGCTGGGAAGAAATTGTTCCTACTCTCCAACCTGGACCGCCCCTGGCCCAGCCTGAGGCCATTTCCCATGTCTGTCACTTGTCACATGTGTGAAGAGACCAACCCCCACCAAGTGGAGCCCCTGGGTGCTGCAGGAGCTGTTCTGCAATGGAGCAGGACACAGATGCAAGCCCCCACAGCAGCTGGCACACAGCTGGACAGCCTCACCCACCCCCACTAGCACAGCACCTGGAGGGCATGGAAAACACTCCTGAGGCAGTGCTGCTGGAGCAGAGAAAAGCCTCACTGGTGTGGGCAGTGCTCACCAGGGTATCCTCCAACAAAGAGAGGGTCGTTGGTGTCTGCTGAGCTGGAGGCTGTGTTTGGGCTGCTCCCATCCACCTGGCTGCCATCCACAGTCAGCTCCAAGCGGTGCTTGATCTTCTTTGCCACCACCTTGTGCCAGTGCCCATCACACAGCCTGCCTGGGGCCTCAGGCTCATAGACAGCAGAGAACCTGCCTGCGCCGTTGTCCACGTGGAACATCACCTGGGGAGAGTGACAAGGGAGTCAGCTGCCTCTCAGAACAGCTCCCCAGCTGGGGGTGGCCCTTGGCCTTTCAAGTTAAGGTCAAGATGCTCTGACTGCATGCTCTGAAGCTCTCATTTAAGGCTTGCTGTGCCTCTGGGGCCTGGGTTGTGGCAGTCAGGTAAACACTAATGGCAGCACTCAGGACTGTGGTAGAGCTTTTCATTTTTCATGGAATCATAGAAGGATAGAATGGACTGGGCCAGAAGGGACCTGCAAAGCTCATCCAGTCCAACCCCCCTGCACTCAGCAGGGACATCCCCAAGTAGATCAGGCTGCCCAGGACCTCATTGAGTCTTACCTTGAATATGTCCAGGGACGGAGCCTCAACCACCTCTCTGGGCAACCTGTTCCAGTGTTCCAGCACCCTCATAGTGATTTTTCCATTGTTTTGTCTTCATTTTGGGATCACCACCCCACCCCAAGCTCATCAGAGTGATAGGTCATGGAATCAGAGAATCATGGAATGGTTTTGGTTGGAAAAGACTCTGAAATCCTTGGCTCCAACTGCTTGCCAGATCCCTGAGTGGTTTTCCAGGCTGTGAAGTACAAGATCTACACAGGAAGCTGGCAAACCACAGACAAAGCTGTCCTCAGGACTTGCCCCACTCTCACAAATGATGTGGCAGTTTTAGGAGGCTTGGTTACTGGAATCTTTTAAAGAGCTTTGTAAAAGCCTCTTGATGTAAAGGAAAGGGCAAATGCTGGATACAGGAAGAAACTGCTGGCTTAGGAAAAACTTCTTTCCAGTGAGGGTGGTGAGACACTGGAACAGGTGGCCCAGGGAGGTTGTGGATGTCTCCTCCCTGGAGGTGTTCAAGGCCAGGCTGGATGAGGCCTTGAGCAACCTGGGCTGGTGGGAGGTGTCCCTGCCCATGGCAGGGGGTTGGAACTGGATGAGCTTTGAGGTCCCTTCCAACCCAAACCATTTATGATTCCATGATTCTATGATAATGGTCAAGACCCCCTGGGGTAGTAACTCTGCATTCAGACCCCCTGGAGCAGTAACTCTGCATTCAGACCCCCTGGGGCAGTCACCCTGCATTCAGAGCAGCTGTGCTGTCTCAACCCATCTCAGGCAGGAGCCAGGATGCTCTGCTACTCACTTTCCCATCCACCAGCTCCATCCCAAGCCCATCCATCTTCTGGCTGCTGACTCCCAGGAGGACACCGCTCACCCGTGTGGTGCGGAACTCCAATTCCACCTGCAGCTCTGTTCCCACCCTGTAGGCACCAACTTGGAGAGAACAGGGAAGAGTGATGCAGGAAGAAAAGCATTTGGTACATTTGAACTAATAATCCCCCAAAGAGGGCTGCCAGCAGTGCCAGGGAATGACCTCAGTCTGTTGCATGGGACATCATGGAATGAATCCTCTGGTGCCTGTGCTAGGGGCAGACCTTGCTAGCAAGCCACATTCTGTCCCTGAGACTGACCAGCAGGAGTGGCAAGTATTCAGAGAAACACAGAATGCATCAGGCTGGCCAGATGCAAAGGCCATCTAGTCCAACCCCCCTGCACTCAGCAGGAATATCTCCAACTAGAGCAGGTTGCTCAGGGTCCCATCAAGTTTGACCTGGAATGTCTCCAGGGATGGAGCCTCCACCACATCTCTGGGCAACCTGTTCCAGTGTCTCACCAGCCTCATTGTACAGAATTTCCTCCGGATGCCCAACCTAAATCTGCCCTGCTCCAGTTTTTGCCCCTCCTCCTATCACCCTCCTCCTCCTATTGCCCCTCCTCTCTATCACTAAAAGCCCTTCTGAACAGTCCCTCCCCAGCCTTCCTCTAGGTCCCCTGCAGATATTGAAATGCAGCTCTAAGGTCTCCCCAGAGGCTTTTCCTCTGCAGGCTGAAGAGCCATAACTGTCTCAGCCAGTCCTCATAGAGGAGTGGCTTCAGCCCTCTGATCATCTTCATGGCCTCCTCTAGCCCCTCTCCATCAGGTCCAGGTCTCTCTTGTGTTGAAGACTCCAGAGCTGGACCCAGCCCTGCAGGTGAGGTCTCCCCAGAGCAGAGCAGAGGGCAGGATCTCCTCTCTCCAGCTCTGGCCACACTGCTTTGGATGCAGCCCAGGCTGCCCTTGGCCTTCTGTGCTGCCAGTGCCCATTGCTGGCTCCTGTCCAGCTTCTCCCCCACCAGCACCCCAAGTCCTTCTCTGCAGGGCTGACTCTGTATTGGCAGCAAGGATTGCATCTCACTTTGCTTCCAGTCAGCAGGAGTTAGGCAGCAGTGGAAGCTTTTGAAAGCAGCATCCTCCCTCTCTCTGGCCACCAGCAGACTCCCTGTGGGTTACCTGCTTTGGCATAGCCTGTTCCATCGAAGTATGTCCCTTGCTGTGCAGTGGCAAAGCACTTTCCAACCCTGAAGCTGGAGGTTGGGTTGTCCAGGTCCACAGGTGCCTCTGTCATGTGGAAGCCTCTGATGCAGCCATCAATGCTGTAGGTGACCTGCAGGCAGCATTCCAAACAGAAGGTGAAGCTGTGCAGAGGCAGCTGAAAGGCTCAGGGGAAGGGCCTGGAGTGTGTCCTCAAGAAGGGCCTGTCCTGGGCTGCTCTGCTGGAGCTGAGCACAGCCTCAGTTTTGCATGGCTGATCCTTGCTGCCTGACTGCCACTGGGATCTAAGCTACCACTGCATGGCTCCTGGGGGGTGTGAGCTGAGTCACCAGGGTTTGCCTTGATGGAGGGGACCTCAGATAATGCACTGCACCAGGAAACACAGCAAATGCCATCAGCAGAGCAGGCAGCTGATGGCCTCTGCTTTGCCTTCTTCATGGACTGGCTTATGGGCTCTGTGAGGGGGTGAAGATGCAGCTCTCTGGCCTGCTGCTCATCTCACTAAGGCTTCCCCCCTCCCTCCTTTATCACTTTACAATGGGCCTCATGCTGCATGGTAAGACAGAGCTAGTGCAGGTCCACAGCTCCTCCAGTGAGCAAAGCCCCCACACCATGGTGCTTTGTGTTACAGCCACAGACAGGCCTGCTGACCACAGTGACAAGGGCCACTGTGTTAGCCAGGGATATGCTCAGGTGTATGGAAGTGCTATGTGGGGCAGCCAGAGAAGGATGAGCAGAGGGCTGGAGCTGCTCTGCTCTGGAGACAGACTGAGAGAGTTGGGGTTGTGCAGAGAGGAAAGGCCTCAAAGCAGCACTCAGGACCTCCAGCTGTTCAGTGATCCCAGTGGATACAAGCATGTGGATCTTTCTACTTCTCCATGAGAATAACTAACTCTGCTTTACCTAATTTTACAGTTCTTTGTACTAACTGGACTCAGGTCTGGGCTCAGGACTGGGGGGGAATGGAACACAGCTGGAAGTGGGGAGATTCAGGCTGGGTAAGGAAGAAGTTCTTCCCCATGAGAGTGGTGAGAGCCTGGAATGGGTTGTCCAGGGAGGTGGTTGAGGCTCCATCCCTGGAGGTGTTTAAGGCCAGGCTGGATGAGGCTCTGGCCAGCCTGATGTAGTGTGAGGTGTCCCTGGCCATGGCAGGGGGGTTGGAACTGGATGATCCTTGTGGTCCCTTCCAACCCTGACTGATTCTATGATTCTGTGATTCTAGAATCTAGATCTTTCCACTGAAAGGCAGTAAAATCCTTTTTATCCCTATTCTTGAGCAGTCTGAAGGAGAAGCAAACCACCACCAAGCTGGGAGGACACTGGTACCAATCCAACCACACTCGAGTGATTCAACAGACCTTGCACAGCCTCCTTACCGGCCCAATTCTTCTGGTTGTGTAGTTGATGGGCAGCCCCCCAACGTAGAGCATGCCCACCACATCCAGGATGTCAGCCCTCCTGGGGCTGACAGTGCTGCTCCAGACACCATCCACTGTCAGGGTCCCCTCCTGCTTGCTTCGGGTGACCTTTACCTGCAGGGGCAGAGATGCAGTGCACTCACAGAGAGTTTGCTGACAGGATCACAGTGATGGAGGCTNAAGGTCCCCCCTGAGCCTCCTCTTCTCCAGGCTGAACACCCCCAGCCCCCTCAGCCCCTCCTCAGCAGCCTTTCCCTCCAGCCCCCTCCCCATCTGATTGCTCTCCTCTGGACCTGCTCCAGCCCCTCAAGATCTCTGCTGCAGTGAGGTCCCAGAGCTGCAGACAGTGCTGGAGGTGAGGCCTCCCCAGTGCCCAGCACAGGGCAGAATTCCATCCCTGCTCCTGCTGCCCACACTGCTCCTGACACAAGCCAGGATGCCATTGGCCTGGGCACACTGCTGGCTCCTGTCCAGCTGCTGGCCCCCAGCACCCCCAGGTCCCTCTCTGCCAGGCTGCTCTCCAGCCTCTCACCCCCAGCCTGTAGCCTGCATGGGCTTGTTGTGGCCAAAGGGTAGGAGCCTACCCTGGGCCTTGTTAAACCTCATCCTGCTGGCCTCAGCCCATGGCCCCAGCCTGGCCAGGTCCCTCTGCAGCATCCTCCTACCCTCCAGGAGATCCACACTCCCTCCCAACTTGACAACAGAGTGCTCCCAGACTGTGCCCAGCCTCACAGGCTGAAACAGGGAGCAGCACAGGAGAGCACACCTGTGCAATGTGTAACAGTGCAGGGGAAAGCAACAGCAGTACTGAGCTCCTCTGCAAGCTTTTGTGCAAGCTTGCTGAGCTCAGAGGGCTTTCCCAATTGAAACAATTCTATGGTTCAGTGACTCTGAGACTGCCTTTTAGTAACAGAACCATAGAATTGTTTGGGTTGGAAAAGCCCTCCAAGATCATTCAGTCCAACCACCAGCCCAACCCCACCAAGGCCATCAACCCATGGCCCCAAGTGCCATGGCCACATGTTTCTGGAACACCTCCAGGGATGGGGACTCCACCACCTCCCTGGGCAGCCTCTTCCAATCCTTGACCACTCCTGTAGGGAAGAATTTTTTCCTAATATCCAACCTGAGTCTGCCCTGACACAATTTCAGGCATTTCCTCTTGAAACTAGGGAGAAAAGATCCATCTCCACCTCACTACAAGCTCCTTTCAGCCTCCTCTTCTCCAGAACAAACAATCCTAGGTGCCTTGCTGCTCCTCACCAGCCCTGTTCTCCAGACTTCATCAGGTTCATTGCCCTTCCCTGGGCCTGCCCCAGCACCTCAATGTCTTTCCTGTAGTGAGGGGCCTGATGCCTGCTGACCCTGTCTGGATCATAACTCTTATTTATTAGAATTGCTGAAAGGACTTGAGTGCTGTGTCCAGGTCTGGGCTCCTCAGTTTAAGAAGGACATTGAGAGACTTGAAT
>VXBD01012197.1:66224-118824 GCA_013399975.1 Indicator maculatus | reverse complement strand
AATGTGCTGCCCAGGGAGGTGGTGGAGTCACCATCCCTGGAGGTGTTCAAAAAAAGCTTGGCTGTGGCACTTGGAGCCATGGATTAGTTGTCAGGAGGTGTTAGGTATTAGGTAATAGGTTGGACTTGATGATCTCTGAGGTCTTTTCCAACCTGATTGATTCTGTCATTCTGTGACTTGGGGTTTCTTTGAAAAGCTTGGGCATGCCACAGCTTTGTTTGTCCTGGAATCAGGCACCACCAGGCACTGGGAGTAGTAAATGGGACAGCAGTGTGTCCTTGTGGCCAACAAGGCCAATGGTCTCCTGGGATGCATTAAGAAGAGTGTGGCCAGCAGGTCAATGGAGGTTCTCCTGCCCCTCTGCTCTGCCTTAGTAAGAGGACATCTGGAATGCTGTATCCAGTTTTGGGCTCCATAGCTCAAGGGGGACAGGGATCTACTAGAGAGTGTTCCATGGAGGCTATGAGGATGCTGAAGGGCCTGGAACATCTGTGTGAGGAGGAAAGGCTGAGAGCCCTGGGGTTGTTTAGTCTGGAGAAGAGAAGGCTGAGAGGGATCTGATCAATGGTTACAAATATCTGAGGGGTGGGGGACAAGAAGGGGCCAGGCTCTGTTCAGTGGTGTCCTGGGATGGGACAAGGAGCAATGGATACGAACTGGAAACCAGGAAGTTCCATCTCAACATGAGGAGAAACTTCCTTGGTGTGAGGGTGCTGGAGCCCTGGAGCAGGCTGCCCAGAGAGGTTGTGGAGTCTCCTGCTCTGGAGACTTTCCAGCCCCACCTGGATGTGTTCCTGTGTGACCTGCCTGGGTGACACTCCCCTGGCAGGGGGTTGGACTGGGTGATCTCTGGAGGTCCCATTCTGTGATTCCATGAGAAGAAGCTTTGCCCTTAGCGTTACCAAGCATTTAGCAGCAGGGAGCCCAGTACCTTGTGCCAGAGGCCATCATTGATCCTGTTGGCAGTCAGTGTGGAGGTGTTGCCACTGCCCAGGTCGTAGCTGAAGTGTGCCAGGCCGTCCTTCAGCTGCACTGTGGCAAAGTCAGCGTGGTTGATGCGGGCCATGTAGAACAGCAAGCCCGAGGCAGCTGCTGTGCGGACCTCAAACTCGATGGTGAGCCTGGAAAGGAGACAGACAAGGAAACAGCCACACAGGACAGGTGTCAGAGTCACAGGAGGCACTTTAACTGCTTTATCATGCTGGGTCCCTTGAAACAAGCCCTCACAGGTAATGGCACATTGTGCTTGCCCATCAGTTGAAGAAGAATGTGGCTGTCTGCAAATTGCATTTCATGCAATCACAGAATGGTTTGGCTTGGAAGAGACCTCAGAGCTCATCCAGTTCCAACCCCCTGCCATGGGCAGGGACACCTCCCACCAGCCCAGGCTGCTCAAGGTCTCATCCAGATTGGCCTTGAACACCTCCAGGGAGGAAGTATCCACAGCCTCCCTGGGCAACTTGTTCCAGTGTCTCACCACCCTCTCTGTCAAGAATTTCTTCCTCATCTCCAGTCTCAATCTCCCCTCTTCCAGCTTAACACATATCTGCTCCCTGACTTGTGAGTGTTCATTAGTCCCTGTGCTGTGGAAATACAAAAAAGTGCAACCGTGGCACAGAATTTCAAGAGATAATTCTCAGCTGCAGCTGTAGCTGCTAGATAATCCCAGCCCTTGTGAAATTCCAGTGGTGTTATCCACACACACAGATCTCCCAGAGAGGAGGGAGTGACAGCTGGGAAATGTTGGGTTACTAATGAGCTGCATTGCCTGAAGACAGGCTGCCAAATGTATAAGGACGCAGAGAGAGGACTTCTCGGTCAGGATATGGAACATTCCTTTTGATTTCTCCCAGCAGAAAATGAGGCTGTGGCTCAGGAGCTCTGCTGATCCCTGGGACAGGGCAGTAACACTGAGAGCCTCCCCTGCAGCAAAGGACCTGGGAAGAAGTGATTTAGCTTGCCTGGCTGTTAAGGTTGTACAGGCCTAGACCAGGCTGAGCTCCAAAGTCAGAGCTGATGATAGAAACATGAAGGATCATTGTCTGAAAACGATCAGCCCATGGGGTTAGAGACTGCTGTGAGCCATGGCCCTGGTGTGCTAACAGCAGGGAGGTGAAACATGCAGTGCAGCATCTTTGCAGGGCCACAGAGATATCAGGGGGATGGAGAACCTCCCCTGTGGGGACAGGCTGGGAGAGCTGGGGCTGTTCAGCCTGGAGAAGAGAAGGCTCCAGGGAGACCTTAGAGAAGCCTTTAAGTACTTGGNAGGTCCTTTCCAACCCAACCCATTCTAGGATTCTGGTGCATCTCAATCAGCAGTAGAGTTCCAGCAGCAGAGGCAGTCCACAAGCAGCACATGCTGCCAGAAAATAAGCTGCACTCCTGAAGGGATCACAGCACACTGCAGTTGGGGAGACAAGATTCTACCAGTCTATACTCTTCAGAAAATCCTCAGTATCTGCATTCTTGATGGCAGTTGGCTGATTTGGATCAGAATTCATCTTATCTCTGATGATGTCCCTCTATGAATCCCATTTTCCCTTTTAGGACAAGAGGTTAAAGAGAATTTCAGGTGCCTTCCAGCTCAAACCATTCTGTCATTATTCCCTCAAAACCCTTTGCTGAAATAACCAATTACCTGTTTTTCACTTTGGTGTCATCAAAGGCCACTGCAATGTGGCTGTTCCTTGAGAGCCCAAACTGTTTGCCACCTTCCAAGATGCTTGGTTCAGTGTCAGCAGCACAGGATCCCTGCAAAACAGGCAGCAGTCATTCACCTTTCACTTTTAGCAGCTATCTCAGCTGAGCACATGCTGGAAGTCTGAGAGTATTCCACTGCACCTAGATGCTGGCCCTGCAATTTCCCAGTGCCTTGGAGTCTCACCAGACCAGCTCAAGTTATAAACCAGTGTGACAGGAACTTGGTGTAAAAGCAGAGCTCACTAAGCTGGCTGCAAAAGCAAATAAAAGTGATACATGAACACTGCTGCCTCCTGCCACCAGTGGACATTTACAAGAGTCTGAAGTGAGTTGCAGGCAGCTTGGGGTCCCATTAGCTCACACAACTGAGCTTGACACAGCAGGATGCTCTCTTGCAGACCGAAGCAAGGCTTAAGCTGAAAAAGGATGCTTTGCTGAGGACTGGAAATGTAGTCACCTTCAAAACACCCAGTTAAAAGCAGTTTCAGATCCTGCACCTGCCAACAAGCTCTCCCTGTTACTTCTTGCTGTTTTTTTACCATTTTCAAGAGCTGCTGTTCCTCCTGCTGCTGCTGAAACCCCCCTCCCAAAGAAGCCAAAGCACTGATGGATGGAAGGAACAACTGTTGGACTCCCTGGGCTGTCTAATGCAGACACATTACCCAGGGGTAAAGAAAGAAAAACCCTCCCTGCCCGTTCTGCTTCTGCTAGCCTTGAAGTGGTGCCACAATGGAAGGTAAAATATCTTCTGCCCAGTATAATTTCCTCTTTTTAATTTCACCAGGCCTTTTAATCTCTGGCCCTAAAGCTCTTGTGAGAGGGGTGCCTGGGGCAATGTGAGACCAGGGTAATTACCAGCTCCTACTCCTGTCTGGCTCTTGCCTCCCACTGAGAGCGTTGTGAAGAAACTACTCAAAGGATCTAACACAACACAACATCAGAACAATACCGCTGGGAAGAAAACAAACTTTGATGGCTGCCAGCTCTGTTTTCAAGCACCGTGGCTGATATCATTGCAGATTCGCAACAGCCTCTTCTCAGAGCCCTGACTCAGCAGGGACCTGCAGAGCACAAGGTGTGATGCCTGCCTGAAAACAGCTCTTTGCTCTGCAACACTTTGAAAATGTCACCAGTGAGTCAGCAGGCACTGAGCTCTTAGCCACAAAGAGGAAGGATCTTTCTCTTCTCTCACTCAGCTTTTCAGTAATGCTGCTAGTTTTTTTTTTCCTTTCACATCTCACAAAGAAAAAAATTTCACACCAGCATAAAGTATTTCTGAAGATTAGTTTTAAACACTGAGTGATTATGACAATGAATTGGGCATGAAAGAGCAGCACACCATGGATTGGGCATGAAGAACAGCACACCATGGATTGGGCATGAAGAACAGCACACCATGGATTGGGCATGAAGAACAGCACACCATGGATTGGACATGAAGAACAGCACACCATGGATTGGACATGAAGAACAGCACACCATGGATTGGACATGAAGAACAGCACACCATGGATTGGGCATGAAGAACAGCACACCATGGATTGGGCATGAAGAACAGCACACCATGGATTGGACATGAAGAACAGCACACCATGGATTGGGCATGAGAGGGCAGCACACCATGGATTGGGCATGAAGAACAGCACACCATGGATTGGGCATGAAGAACAGCACACCATGGATTGGGCATGAAGAACAGCACACCATGGATTGGACATGAGAGGGCAGCACACCATGGACTGGACATGACAGAGCTGCACACCATGCATCACAAGTACACATCAGCATGCAGCAGGGGGAGCAAACAGGGTAATTCAGGGTAGGGATACGTGAGAGCAGTCCCCCAGTGATCATCTCCTTGGGAAAAACCATCATGTTCCCATCATGCTGGGTAAGGGCTCTAATTATTTGAAGCCTTTTAGGTTTATATCCAGGTTTAACAAGTGAGCAATAAGTCTGTGTGTTTAATGTTTTCAATAGCATTAGGGCTTGTGGCCATGTGAAGACAGGGACTGACTGCTGGTTCTGGAAGAGAGAGTACAGTTCCACACACTGCTCTGTGGCACATGGTACAGTGGCTTCTTCTGACACTGGCACTGAGGCACCCCTGGTGAGTCTGCAGATGGCACCAAGCTGTGTGGTGTGGTTGACATGCTGCAGGTGAGGGACCTGGACAGGCTGGAGAGTTGGGCCTGTGCCACTGTTCAGGGAGACCTTAGAGCAGCCTTCCAGTACCTGAAGGGAGCTTCAGGAGAGCTGGGGAAGGACTTTTGACAAGGGCTGGGAGTGACAGGACAAGGGAAAATGGCTTTGAGCTGGAAGAGGGGAGACTGAGACTGGAGATGAGGAAGAAATTCTTTAGAGTGAGGGTGGTGAGAGACTGGAACAGGTTGCCCAGGGAGGCTGTGGATACCTTCTCCCTGGAGGTGTTCAAGGCCAGGCTGGATGAAAACTTGATCAACCTGGTCTAGAGGGAGGTGTCCCTGCCCATGGCAGGAGGTTGGAACTGGATGATCCTGAAGGTCCCTTCCAACCCAAACCATTCTGTGATTCTCTGTTTCAATAACAGTAAATTGAGTCCTAGGCTTGTGTCTGGTAGTCAGAGGTCTGGCCCTGACACCTTGGCTGCTCCCCAGCACCAGCACACATTGGAGCTTTACTTCAGCCCAGCAGAATGACTAAAGCAGGGCAAGCAGTGGGGAGTGCCAAACACTGTGATGGAATCATACCAAGTAGACACTGATTGTTTACTGGCCAGCAGTGATCAGTAACAGTGAACATTCACTAGCCCGATGTGGAATTGTCAGCAGAAGAAAAGCAGTCAGTACGGTGTGATAAATACTTCCAGGCTTTATTCACAGCCCCATGTCTGCTTTACACTTCTCCAAGGACAGCAGCTTCATAGCCTGCACAAACTGTGAAATTGTGCCAGGGGAGGGTTAGGTTGGAGATGAGGGAAAATTTCTTTGGTGCAAGAGTGGTCAGGGATTGGCAGAGGCTGCCCAGGGAGGTGGTGGAGTCCCCATGCCTGGAGTGTTCAAGAAACCTGTGAACATGGCCATGGTGGTGCTGGGGTGATGGTTGGTCTGGATAACCTTAGAAGTCTTTTCCAACCCACACAATTCCATGATTCTATGATAAGCATGGATCATCACTGAGAGGAGATTTAATAAATGTTTATAAATATAATCTGAGGCCTGGGTGTCAAGAGGGAGGGGACAGGCTCTGCTCACACGCTCCCTGTGATAGGACAAGGGGTAATGGATGTAAAGTACAGCACAGGAGGTTCCACCTCAACATGAGGAGGAACTTCTGCACTGTGAGGGTCAGGGAGCACTGGAGCAGGCTGCCCAGAGAGGTTGTGGAGTCTCCTTCTCTGGAGCCTTTCCAGCCCTGTCTGGATGTGTTCCTGTGTGACCTGCACTGGATTCTCTGGTCCTGCTCTGGCTGGGGGGTTGGATTCAATGATCTTCAGAGGTCCCTTCCAACCCCTAACATCAGGGGTGGTGTGATCAGCCTATAGAATCACAGAATCATAGAATGTTCTGGGTTGGAAGGGACCTCCAAAGGTCACCTAGTCCAATCCCATCTGCAGTAAGCAGGGACATCCTCCACTTGCCCAGTAAAATAAGGCTTTGTTTTTTCATTAATGGCCTTAACATGTCTTGGGTTTAAACCTGTCTGCTTAATCATCTCCCAAATTACCTGAGAACCTCAAGACTGAACTCTTCAGCTGCACTTCATTCCTGTCAGGTGTCAGGGACTGCTCTGGTAAGCCCAGAAGCTGGGTGTGTATCTCAGTGGGAAGGGAGGACACAGAAGCCCACTGGTGGACTGTCACACATCCTCTACACACAGTGCTGGGTTAGTAATTACAAAAAAAGTAATCAGAGGAAAAATGAGCACCACTGAAGTGGTCCCCACAGGTGACTGAAGAGTGTTAATTAAAACAATGAGTGCATGGAGAAAGAGTGGAAGATACCATCCTGGAGTCAGCTGCAGAGGCACCGCCGGCGCTCCTCACTCCAGCCACAGGCCAGTCCTGAGCAGCAGGGAACAACACCAGGCACAAGCAGCAGTTACTCACAGCTGGGAAGCATTGTGGCCTCTGTAGCAAGCAGCAGCAGCAGACCAGTGCAATTCCCAACTGTCCTGCTTCCAGAGGTTGTCTTGCCTTTAGCAGAGGCTAGGGGTTTTACATTTGGGGTTAAACAACCCTCCCCTTTTCACATGAGAGAGAAAGAAAGGTCCTTTCAGGACACTAAAAGGACTCTCCAAGGCCTTCACTGGAACAGGTACCTGACTGAAGTCTGCTATGGAGAAATGATTCCTTTCTGCTGTATATTTGCTATATACAGTCCTTCTATACTGAGCTTCTGCATAATTAACTGCATTATGAGTGCTGGGTCATTATTAGACTGTAGTTACTGATTTCTTTGCAGTGTCCCCCAGAAAAGTACTTTGGAGACCTTAGATGTACATAAAAAGTACCCCAAAGCTTGCCTTATTTTAAATGCTTTGAAGTTTCAGAACACTGAAACAGTTTTGTGTTTTCCAACAGAGAAAGTAGTTGGTTTATTTCTGTTTTCACTGGGGAGGCCACATCTGGAATTCTGGGTTCAGTTTGGGGCTCCTCACTCCATGAAGGACATTGAGATGCTGGAGTATGTCCAGAGAGGGGCAACAAAGCTGGGGAAGGGTCTGGAGAAGAGGGCTGGGGAGGAGCAGCTGAGGAACCTTGGGGTGTTTAGTGTGGAGGAGGCTGAGGGGAGACCTCATTGCTCTCTACAGCTCCCTGAGAGGAGGCTGTAGTGGGGTGGGGGTTGGACTCTTCTCCCTAGGATCAGATCATAGCAGGAGGAAATGGCCTGAAATTGTGCTAGGGGAGGGCTAGGCTGGAGATTAGGAAAAAATTTTTTGCTGCAAGAGGGTCAGGGACTGGAACAGGCTGCCCAGGGAGGTGATGGAGTCCCCATCCCTGGAGGTGTTCCAGAAAGGTGTAGCCATGGCATTTTGGAACATAGCTTGATGGCCATGCTGTTGTTGGGTTGATGGTTGGACTGGCTGATCTTGGAGAGCTTTTCCAGCACAAACATTTCTATGATGCTATGATCTCCTGTTTCAAGTTCATTCTTGCTGTGTGAGCTACAAATCTCAGCTCTTTCCAATGTGGCTGGCTGTTGGCATTAATGAACAGACAGACTCCTCTCAATGCTGCTATCTAAAAATTAGTCTCTAGGCTGTGAGAAAAGTTGCCCTCACTCTCTGATGTGCTTCTGTGGCTTTTTATTTTGTTTATAGTGCTTGATGAAGGGATAGAATGGCTGCTGACTGCGCACTTTTGCGACAGAGAGCACCAAGCCGGTTAGCCCGCGTTACCTTGCTGCTGCCTGGTTGTTTGTCTGTCTCTGGTAGCCTTTGAATGCTGCACATTTGCCTTTCAGCTTTGCGCAGCAGCTGCAGCAGAGCCCTCGTGTTACAACTGCGCCACCTGGTGGCGACGAGTCAAAAGGGCTCAGGAAGGCGATTGTACAACCCTGCGGCTCAGAGCACGGCTGGCTGGAGCCCCAGCTCCCCTCCCAGGTACACAGATCACTGCCTTGGCTAAGGGACTGCCTTCTAGAAGGACTTGAGGGTGCTGGCTGATGAAAAACTCACCATGAGCAGGCAACTGTCACTGGCAGCCCAGCAGGCAGCTGTGTGCTGAGCTGCATCCAGAGCAGGGAGAGCAGCAGCACAGGGAGGGGATTCTGCCCTTCTGCTTTGCTCTGCTCTGCTGAGACCCCATCTGGAGTGTACAGCACAGCTCTGCAGCCCCCAACGGAGGAAGGACAGGGAACTGTTGTGCAGAGGGTCCAGAGGAGGCCACCAAGGTGATCAGAGGGCTGGAGAACCTCCCCTGTGTGGACAGGCTGAAAGTTGGGGCTCTTCAGTCTGGAGAAGAGAAGGCTCCAGGGAGACCTTAGAGCAGCCTTCCAGTACCTGAAGGGGTTACAGGAGAGCTGAGGAGGGACTTTTGACAAGAGCTTGTGGTGATAGGATGAAAGGCAATGTTTAAAACTAGAGCAGGGTAGACATAGACTGGAGATGAGGAAGACATTCTTTCCAGTGAGGGTGGTGAGATACTGGAACAGGTTGCCCAGGGAGGCTGTGGCTGCCCCTTCCCTGGAGATATTCAAGGCCAGGCTGGATGAGGCCTTGAGCAACCTGGGCTGGTGGGAGGTGTCCCTGTCCATGACAAAGGAGTTGGAACTAGAATCATGAATCATAGAATGGCTTCAGCTCCAAGGGACCTTACAGATCAACCAGTTCCAACCCCCTGCCATATGCAGGGACTCCTCCCACTATCCCAGGTTGCTCAAAGCCACATCCAGCATTATCTTAACCTCTTCCAGGGATGAGATGTCCATGACTTCCCTGGGCAACCTGTTCCAGTGTCTCACCACCTTCACAGTAAAGAATTTCTTTTTCATGTCCAGTCTAAACCTACCCTAGATATGAAATGAAGATTAAACCTGATCCAGAGTGGGGAGCACCTCTCAAAATGGCTAAAAGATCTCATGAAGCCAGCCTGGGAGGAGCTGCCAGAAATCCTGACCCATTTGTATTTGGTGCTAATAAAAAGAGAAGTTAAATCATGTCCTGGGCTGCACCAAAATAAGTGTGACCATCAGATGGAGAAAGGTGATTCTGCCCTGCTGCTCTGCTCTGCTCTGGCAAGACCTGCAGTGCTGTGTCCAGCTCTGGAGCCCTCAACACAAGAAGGACATGGACCTGATGGAGCAGGTTGAGAAGAGGAACACAAAAATGCTCAGGGGGCTGGAGATCCTGTGCTATGAGGACAAGCTGAGGGAGCTGGGGGTGTTCAGCCTAGAGAAGAGAAGGCTCCAGGGAGACGTAATAACAGCCTGCCAGGACCTGAAGGGGCTACAGGAAGGATGGAGAGAGACTGTTTGCAAAGGCCTGCAGGGACAGGACCAGGGGCAATGGCTTGAAATGATAGAAGAGCAGATTTAGATTGGATGTTAGGAACAAGTTCTTTACAATGAGGCTGGTGGAACACTGGATCAGGCTGCCCAGGGGGTGGTTGGGCCTCCATCCCTGGAGGTATTCAAGTTGAGACTTGGCAAGGCTCTGGGCACCCTGATCTAGTGGAGGGTGTCACTGCTGGGTGCATGGGGGTTGGGCTGGATGAACTTTAGAGGTCCTTTCCAGCCCAGCCCATTCTCTGATTTTATGATTCTCATGTGCTTCAGACAACAGTATACTGAACATCACAGTGACAGGGGTTTCCCACAGGAAAAACTTCCCCTCCAACCTTGACCAGGTATTGCTTGGCTTACATCCTGACGTGCAAGGGTTTAAGGCTAAGCACTGCAAGCCAAAGGGAATTCCACTGCTATATTGTTGGGTTTTTTTTAAGTTACTCTTGTGATTTTCCAAGCAAATGACATCAACCAGTTTCCCATGATCCACAAGTTTTAGTGACCTGCCACAAGGTCATGCTGACTGTCCAACATCATGCTGGGTTTTGAGGCAAATCACTTCAGTGGATTTTTAGTTTTTGTTTGGGAAGACTAAGTTTTCAAACTTTATCTGAGTGAAGTGATCTACACTTACAAGTGCTGGAGATACAGATGGTGTTGGAGGAGGAGGGGAAGCAGGAGTCGTCCTTGGCCTCTCTCTCTCCCCAGGTTCAGGCTGGATCAGGACTGTTGCATGGGTTGGTTTGTCTTCATCCTCAGATGGCCTAACCTCTGGTTCTGGAGAGGGACACCGGCCAATATCTGCGTTTTCAAAGGACACAGGCTGGGCAAAGTCCATGGGGCTGAGAACACACAAAGTTGATGTCTGGTGTTAGTTTTTCTGCCTTCTTACCACCCATTTATGAGGAATTTACATGCTGCAGTGTACTGCCACTTCATGGGACACGACAGCCAGGATCCACCCCCCCCTCTTTGAGGTACAGAAGGACATTTAAATCAGAGGTGATAGTCACCCTTGGCTTTTCTTCCTACAGTCAGTGCAGGGAGAGAGGCAGCCCCTCGAGCCAGTGTGGTGAAGACACCATATACCCAGAATTATGTCCCCAAATACTGTAAAACATGTTTGGGCAAGTTCCCCCCTTCCACCACCCTCCTTTATGGAGTGGGGGACAAAGGCCCAGATGCAACCTGCCCTTTAAAGGGTAATCAACTGCATGCACCCATTGCATGGGGTGCTCATGGTTCTTTCAAGTAAGGCATCATTCTAGCTTCATGCTTTCTACAGGCTAAAGCAGGTTGTTGACAAGAGTGCCCACTGGTCAAATCCAGCCTCGAGACAGTTGTAAGTATTACCCCACCTTGTGATCAAGTCGTTCTCACTTTGCCAGAGCTTGTAAGCTCGTGGTGCTTAAGCCTTAGGTGCTAAGTGCCATTGCCTGTAAGTCTTCTCACTCCCACATGCATGCATACTAGTGGCCTCTGCAGCACAGAGAAGAAGTCAGCACCCCTGGGAAGGCCTCAGTTTGCCCAAGGCATCTGCAAAGGAGCTCCCTTTGCTGGAAGGTACAGAAGGGTACAGAGCCAAAAGCTCAGTCCCAGCGGATCAGAAGAAGAGCCTGCAGTGTCTTAAAGAGGATTGGACCCCCGAGGGTAAAGCCTTTGGCAGTTCAAGAGTCTGCTATAGCCACGAGCAGCAGACAACGAGCCACAGAGCCTCTGTGCTGGCTGGCAAAGCAGGACAGCGTTCAGACGCGCCCTGCGTGACCCTGCCGTTAGCGGGAGGTAAAGGGAGCCCCCGCCCCAAAGCCAGGACCACCCTGAGAGGGTCCTGTCTGCTCCACTCAGCCAAGCACAGGACTGCCTCGTAACCTTAAACAGGGAAGCAGTCCCTGGGAAGAATCGGCATTGCCAGCTCCAGTTTGATCCAAGGGGAACCTCTGCTCCGTGCAGCCGCGACCCCAACCCCGCCTGCCGCAGCGCAGGACTGACCCTGCGAGGGCTGATCCATCCAGGGAGTCACACTGGCACTGCCTACTGGCACTGCCTCAGCCGAGGGACCGCCTGCTGAGGGAAACCGCTGACCGGAGGAAGTCTCACCCCACCCGCAGAGGTGGGAGAGGAGAAGGGAAGTCACTGACTCGGTATGGACCAGCCCCATGCCAGCCCCGGGCAGCCAGTNCCCCTAATCATCCTCATGGCTTTCCATTGGACTCTCTCCAGCAGGTCTCTGTCTCTCTTGATCTGGGGAACCCAAAACTGGACACGGTACTGCAGATGTGGTCTCAGCAGGGCAGAGTAGAGAGGTAGAAGAACTTCCCTAGACCTGCTGAACACACCTTTCTTGATACAACCCAGGATCCCAATGGCTCTTTTGGCAACAAGAACACATTGCTCCATGGAGAACTTGCTGTCCACCAGCACTCCATGGTCCTTCTCCATGGAGCTGCTTTCCAGCAGGGCAGCCTCTAACCTGTCCTGGTGCCTGTTGTTATTCCTCCCCAGACGCAGGACCCTGCACTTGTCCTTATTAAACTCCATGAGGTTTGCCTGCACTCAGCTCTCAGCCTGTCCAGGTCACATTGGAGGCTGCACAGCCTTGACAGGGTGTCAACCAACTCCCCCAGTTTTGTATCATCAGCAAACTTGCTGAGGGTACTCTCAATGCCCTCATCCACGTCATAAGCAGGCAGCAGCTAGCTAGTGTAACCTAGTAGCTTACTTGGCTACAAACAAAGACACAGTGTATCTTTTCCCAGGTGCAACATTGACTAACTTTCAGTTCAAAGCACCCACGCCTACCCGCATGCCGTTCTAGCTGGAATTGCCTCTGAGAGCATTGGAAATCTTTCTCTGTATAGCATTAAAGCCTCCAAGCGTCTTGTCAAGTCGCCATCTGGTGGACAAGCGGTGGAACTGCACCCTTTGTTCCGTTCATTAGACATAAATTCTGTAAATATTCTAATTGGGTCAAATTGTAGATACTAAAGCAGTTATGGGATGTATTTCACAACCGTGCACTACAATCTGTATATAAAGTAGTGATTAATTGGTTATTAATAATTTTAAATAATCATTAATACATTATTTTTCATAATAAATATTCTATAATGCATAAATCAATAACCTCTCCATCACAGCCAGCTGTACCAGCCTAGGCAGGTGAGGCAGTTTTAGGCTGTGCCTAGAAAATGTAGCTGTGCTTGTAAATGCAGCTTCATTTGCTTTCAGCTGAGCTTGTCTGGCAATTTTATGCTGGGGGAGAATTTCAACCCACCACAGCAGGCTGGAACACAGTGTGGAGAAGTCTTTCTCTTCAATGGAGTGTGGGGGGATGAGATCCAAATTTATGTACCACAGTTATGTGAAAGAGAGCTTTAGATGGGAGCTTTCTACAGAGGTTCTCCCTCACTCACTCTTCCCTTTCTTTTTATCTCGGTGTTCCTTCCAGGCTACTGCAGCATGCAGATTCCACAAAGCAAATTCATTCTTGTGGTGGTTCTTAGAATTTGTATGGTCTTGGAGACCAAAGCTTACTGAAAATCAAGTGCTATAGGAGACCATACCTAGCACTGAGGCAAGTCTTACTCGTGAATTTCTCTGATTTTATGCCAAAACAGACAGAGGTTGCCTTGTCTGTAAAGCAGCTCCTTAACTGCACAGCCTGTGGAGTGCATATTGCAGGCAAAAAGGAAAAGCATGGTAAGAAAACACCTCCAGGGCCTGCTGTTAGAGTGTGACTCCTTGCCAGTGCAGCTCCTTTTGGCAGCTGAGATATTTAACCAGAGCTCATGAAGTGGGCATTTGTTGGCACTTACGTGGCATTAATGACAAGATTCCAGATACAGCCTTCAAAGGCTGGGATGTTTCTGAGAGGGGCGATCTGAAATGCAGGGGAAGCACCCCCCACAAAGAGCTTCTTCACAGAGATGGGCTGGTCTGTTGGCAGTCTCTGGGTCTGGATTTTGTCTTCATCCACTTGAACAGTGAACATCCTGTTGAAAAGAGGTAAAAGCAAAGACATGCACGTTTTACTCTGGCTGTTGCTTGCATTGAAATCCTCACTTTGCAGCTACTATTCACTCCCAACTCATCTATAACACTGAGCAACCCAAATTATAGGGTTATGGGTTGGAAAAGACTTCAGGTATCATCCAGTTCCAACCCCCTGCCGTGGGCAGGGACACCTCCCTCTAGACCAGGTTGCACAAGGCCTCATCCAGCCTGGCCTTGAACACCTCCAGGGAAGAGGTATCCACAGCCTCCCTGGGCAACCTGTTCCAGTGCCTCCACACCTTCACTGTCAAGAATTTCTTCCCAATGTCCAACCTAAATCAACTCAACACCACCCTGGCCACTAAACCATGTCCCACAGTGCCATGGGCACACGTGGAACACCTCCAGAGATGGGGACTCCACCACCTCCCCAGGCATCCTGTTCCAGTGCCTGATGACCCTTTCAGTGAATAAAGTTTTCCTAAGATCCAACCTGAACCTCCCCTGGTGCAACTCGAGGCCATTTCCTCTTGTTCTATCTCCTGGGAGAACTGGGCAACTGAACACTGGAAATGTTTATTGCACAGAGGCTGTTTTCATAGCTAAAATGCTTGGCTGTTTATTTACACAACTCTTAGACAGAACTGGTAGTAACTTAGGAACCTGAGTTAGATTAAATCCCCTTGGGCTAAATATAAATTGTCCAGTTTCAGCATAGTTTTGGGATGGATTCCTAGAAAGCTGTAAGCAAGTGATGCATTTTTCAAAGTGAAAATCCTTATCTTTTGGGACAATCTGAAGGATTTCATAGAATCACAGAATGCTAGGGGTTGGGAGGGACCTCTAGAGAACATTGAGTCCAACCCTGCTGCCAAGCCAAGGTTGCCCCTTAGGGCAGGTCACACAGGAACGTGTTCAGGTGGGTTTGGAAAGTCTCCAGAGCAGGAGACTCCACAACCTCTCTGGGCAGCCTGCTCCAGGCCTCCAGCACCCTCACAGGGACAAAGTTTTCCCTTTTGTTCCTGTGGTACCTCCTCTGCTCCAGCTTGCCCCCAGTGCTCCTTGTGCTGTCCTTGGACATCCCTGAGCAGAGCCTGGTTCTGTCCTCCCCACACTGCCCTGCACATCTTTGGGTCTTGAAAGTCTCCAGAGAAGGAGACAACCTCTCTGGGCAGCCTGCTCCAGGGCTCCAGCACCCTCACAATAAAAATATTTTTCTCATGTTGAGATGAAGACTCTTGAGCAGTGGAAACAGGAGAGAGATTTCTCTAAGGTCCAGTTCAGAGTCAACAGACTAATTTAGGTTCTGTGAAGTGTCCCAGAGAGGACTTTCCTCTCCACTGCCTTCAGGGGAAGTGAAGGGAAATCACTGCCAGGACTTGAGTTACCCTTTGTGCTGGTCCACATTAGCCATGGCTAGTGGCTGTCAATATTTTCATCAGGGTGCAGTAATTCATCTCATCTTTAGCTGCTGCCATAATAAACACTTTGGCTCCAAGCAGAACTCACACAATGAAGTGCATTCATCCTCAGCAGTACCCTACAATTACCTTGGAGAAGAAAGTGAATGCTTCCTGATTATATGGACAGTTCTCTCTCTGAGGAGTTGTCAAGGGGTGCTCCTCATTATTTAATCAAATAAGGCTTGAGTCCATGATGAGCAGGGGAGGGGTTAATCTTAATTTGCATCTTTCCCCATCCATTTCATCTGATAGAAACTGCAAAGTTCAGAGAGTTTGTTTTGCAGCAGAGCTGCTGTGAGAGGCTCCATCTGAAGAAGCATCAGTGCTGGGTGGCATTGCACAGCAGCTGTGCCTTGCTGCACTCTCATGGGTCAGGCTACTGGACTTGTTCCAGCACTGCAGAAAAGAACTTCCTTTGTTTTTCAGAGCTTCTCATTATCATCTGCATATTTGTGCTGGGCCACAGTGACACAGAATGGTTTGCAAAAGGCAACCCTCCCTTCTCAAAAGAACTTTTCCTCCCAAAGAATTCACAGCTTTACTTTGAACTAGTCACTGAAACTGGGGAGAGACACTGGCTGAAGGCACTGTTGACAAGACTGGTTTTTGTTAGCTGACAAAGCAAAGAAACCATCAAGAGGACAGAAGGGCACCTTGGGACTAGACAGAGAGGAATTGTTGCTCAAGAATTCACTGGACAGACTGGAGAGATGGGCTGAGGCCAACAGTATTGGATTCAGCAAGGCCAAGCCTTGAGTGCTCCACTTGGACCACAACAACCCCATGAATGCTACAGGCTTGGGGCAGAGTGGCTGGAGAGCTGCTCAGCAGAGAAGGACCTGGGAGTGCTGATTGATGGCTGGCTGGACATGAGCCAGGGTGTGCCCAGGTGGGCAAGAAGGCCTCCAGCATCCTGACCTGGATCAGGAATAGTGTGGCAAGTCTAGGGATGTGATTGTGTCCCTCTGTTCTGCACTGGTGAGGCCACACCTTGAGTCCTGTATTCAGTTTTGGACTCCTTATTCCAAGGACATTGAGGTGCTGCAGCACAACTGGAGAAGGGCAATCAAGCTGGTGACACAAGTCCTGTGAGGAACAGCTGAGGGACCTGGGGTTGTTTAGCATTCAGAATAGGAGGCTGAGGGCAGACCTCATCACCCTCTACAGCTTCCTGAAAGGAGGTTGCAGTGAGGTGGGGCTTGGGCTCTTCTCTTTAGTATCAGGGGACAGAACAAGAGGAAGCAGCCTGAAATTGTGCCAGGAGAGGTTTGGACTGGAGATTAGGAAAAATTTCTTCCCAGAAAGGGTTCTCAGGTACTGGAAGAGGCTGCCCAGGGAGGTGGTGGAGTCCCCATCCCTGGAGGTGCTCAAGAAACCTGTGGCCATGGCCCTCTGGGACATGGTTTGATGGCCATGGTGGTGTTGGGTTGATGGTTGGACTCAATGACCCTGGAGGGCTTTTCCAACCCAAACTATTCTCGGGTTCTATGATTCTGTGGTTCTAAGAATGACTGCTGTTCATCTGGGACTGTGTGTTCTCATTGTTTGACCATCTCTGGCTGGGCACCTCTGTAACACACCCCACATAGAGCAGCACATGGCACCCCAGAAAGGCTCCAGGCTGCTGTGCTGCTGCTCTTCATATGCTCAGAAAACCTGTCTTGAGAAGATGATTTAATGCACTGCAGCAGTGGTTCTCATCCATAGATCTGGGTGATAAAATAGGTTTGCTAAGAACCAGGAGGTTAAAGATGCCAAATCAGACAAAGGGAGGTCTCTGGAGGAGCAGGCCTAGGAAAGCACATAAGAGTAATAAGCACTGGCACAAACTGACTTCTAAGAATGTTCTGCCTCAACAGAAGCATTATGTGGATTGGCACAGACATCATGAGATTCATTTTGTTGAACCAGCTGTGCTGTGTGGCCTGTGCACTGGTAAGGATTTCACAGAGTCATTTAATGCTTTGGGTTGGAAGGATCCTTAAAGATCATCCAGTGCCACCCCCCTGCCATGGGCAGGGACACCTCCCACCAGCCTAGGTTGCTCAAAGCCTCATCCAGCCTGGCCTTGAACACCTCTAGGGAGGGGTCATCACAGCCTCCCTGGGCAACCTGTGCCAGTGTTTCCCCACTCTCACTGTCAAGAATTTCTTCCTAATGTCCAACCTAAATCTACCCTGCTCTAGTTTCAAATCATTCCCTCTTGTCCTGTCACTCCCAGCCCACATCAAAATTCCCTTCCCAGCTCTCCGTTAGCTCCCTTCAGGTAGTGGAAAGCTGCTCTAAGGTCTCCCTGGAGCCTTCTCTTCTCCAGGCTGAACATCCCCATGTGCCTCAGGCTGTGCCCTGAAGGGAGGTGCTCCTCTGCTGCTGTGTTACCCTTCAGCTCGTTCAATCCTCAGGGAGTGTGCTCTGCCGTCGTGGAACTCGCCAGGCTCTGGCCGGATGGTGACCCTGTGGGGGTCCCGGCTCCCCGGGGAGATGTGCACTTCCAGGCGGCCTCTGTTCAGGAAGACTGCATAGTAGGCCTGCAGGTAGCATGAGAAGGGAGGTTAGATTTGGGGAGAAATGTGTTCCCTCAGTTTTACATGAGTGTGCTTGCTGCATTTTCGTGCAGCAGACTGGAATTCGCTCACCACAGACCTGACACTGCTTCAGTTGTGCTGCTGCTGCTGTGTTCATGTGCTTGTGTTTTTGTACTCATGGAATCACAGATTGGCCTGGTTGGAGAAGACCTTAGGATCACTGAGTCCAACCCTAACCTAACACCTCCCTGTACTCACCTGTTAGACCATGTCCCTAAGCTCCTCATCCAAACATCTTTGAAACCCCTCCAGGGATGGAGACTTTGCCATCTCCCTGGGCAGCCTGGGCCAGTGCCTGACGACTCTTTTGGTGAAGAAATTGTTCTTAATATCCAACCTAAAGTTCTCCTGGTGCAACTTGAGGACAGTACCACTCATCCTATCACTTGTTACCTGGGAGAAGAGAGCAGCCTCCACCCCGCTCCAGGTAGTTTCAGGTAGTTGTAGATAGCAAGGAGGTCTCCCCTCAGCCTCCTCCAGGCTGAACAACCCCAGCTCCTTCAACTACTCCTCACAGGACTTGTGTTCAAGACCCCTCATCAGTCTTGTGGCCCTTCTCTGGACATGCTGCAGCACCTCAATGTCCTTCCTGCAGTGAGGGGCTCAGAACCAAACCAAATATTCCAGATGTGGCCTCACCAGTTCTGAGTGCAGGGGCATGGTCGCTTCCCTGCTCCTGCTGGCCACAAGCCAGGATGCTGTTGGCCGTCTTGGCCACCTGAGCACACTGAGCTCACATTCAGCTAGCTGGTGAGGCAGCATGAGGAATGGGAAAAGGAGGTCATGCTGGAAAGCCTCACTGAAAGAGTTGGCTCTCTGCAAGCCTATTTGCAGGGAAGGATGGAGACTTCTAAACTATAATTCTTCTGATTTTTGCTGTCACCAGGCCTTGTCTTAAGTGCATCAAGCCCAGGACAGCCTGGATGCCAGTGTGAGCTCTGCAAAGTCACACCAGTAGTTACTCTAGCAACCAATCTCCTGTGGAAGCAGATTTGAGGATCTAACCTCCAGTTACTATAGCAATGAGTGTCCTGCTCACTTCTGTGACCTGAAGAGCTGGGAAATGATACAGGAGCCCCTACCCTGAAGCTAATGGGATGTGGGTGAACCTTTATAATGGGCTGGTCCTGGAGCCTGCTCCTCCAGGTCACTGAGAGCTCTCTTCTAAAGCAGGCAGGGAAGAGGATAATGAAATATCATTTCCCAGAAGTCCTGAACAAAGAAAGCACCAAAATATTCTCTCTCTCTCTTGCAGTATGCCTGCCTGTTCATTTTTTAATAACTCAAGATCTGACTAATTCTGACAGCAATCTCTCCTGGGCTCAGCTAAGAGAGGGTTCATTGCCTTCACTAGGAGTTGTGAGGGGTTACAGCTGAACCAGCCAGTGGGGTATCCACACTCTAACTCTACTCTCCCTCAGCTTCAGACCATTCCCCCTTGTCCTGTCTCTAGATACCCTCTGTAGCCTTCCTTTGGAGGGCCACTCTTAGGAACCCCTGGAGTCTTCTCTTCTCCAGGCTGAACACCCCCAGCTCCCTCAGCCTATCCTCATAGCAGAGGTGCTCCAGCCCTTGGATCATCTTTGTGGCCTCACTCCAGCAGCTCTGTGTCTACATAGCAACAAGCAATGGATGCCTTGCTATAGAGCTTTGAGAGGAGCAATGCTCCAATGCAAGAGAAACCAAATCCTGAGCCATTCTCAGATCAAAGACATTAGAAATAATCAGTTCCCAAGCCCTGAATTTTAACTGAAGTGTAAACCTGTGACCTTTATCTTGTGCTAGGTTCTTCCTACCTGTCCTGTCTGCCTGCGCTTCCTCTTCAGAGCAGCAGCTTTCCCCCCGGTGTCCCCTCGCTTCCTCCTGGGGGGCACAACTGTGCCACTGGTGCCAAACAAGATGATCCCAGATTCATTCCTGGTGCTGAAAGAGAGGTTGATTTCTGTGCCCAGGTCAAAGGAGACAGGCTGCAGTTCCACGAAGCCAGGCTGGGGGAAGCTAACTGTGTAGATGTTCTGCAAGGAGAAGCACAGAATTATAGAACTGTGAGGGCTGGAAGGGACCTCAAGGATCAGCCAGTGCCAACCCCCCTGCCATGGCCAGGGACACCTCACACCACAGCAGGGTGCTCACAGCCACATCCAGCCTGGCTGCAAAAACCTCCAGGGATGAGGCTTCCACCACCTCCCTGGGCAACCTCTGCCAGTCTCTCACCACCCTCATGGGGAAGAACTTCTTAACATCCAATCTGATCCTACCCATTTCTAGTTTTGCTCCATTCCTCCCAGTCCTATCACTCTCTGACACCCTAAAAAGTCCCTCCCCAGCTTTCTTGTTGCCCCCTTCAGATCCTGGAAGGCCACAAAAAGGTCTCCTTGGAGCCTTCTCCTCTCCACACTGCACAACCCCAACTCCCTCAGTCTGGGCCCATAGCAGAGCAGCTCCAGCCCTCTGCTCATCCTCATGGCCCTTCTCTGGACACCTTCCAGCACCTCCAGACCTTTCCTGTGTGAACAGAATTGGTGTGAATAGTGGAGAGCAATAATAAACACTGAGCAATTTACCTCTCAAGTGTTGTGCAAACACTAATTTACCTGTTTACATCTGGCATCATCAGGCTATTTATGAAATCCTACCTTCCAGGAAGCAAAGTTCCAGCCTTAGTTCAGTAAATCCTCTTGGATTAAAAAGAGAGTCATAGGATCATTGAGTTTGGAAAAGACCTTCAAGACCATTGAGCCCAACCATCAGCCCTACTCTACCAAGTCCACCACCAAGCCATAACTCCAAGCACCACACCTACACAGCTTTTAAACCAATCCAGAGATGGTGACTTCACCACTTCCCTGGGCAGCCTCTTCCAATGTCTGATGATTCGTGTAACAAAGACATTTTTCCTCATCTCCAACCTAACCCTCCCCTGGCACAATTTCAGGCCATTTCCTCTGCTTCTATCATCTGATGCTAGGGAGAAGAGCCCAACCCCCACCTCACTGCACCCTCCTTTCAGGGAGCTGTAGAGAGCAATGAGGTCTCCCCTCAGCCTCCTCTTCTCCACACTAAACACCCCCAGGTCCCTCAGCTGCTCCTCACCAGCCCTGTTCTGCAGACCCTTCAGGACCTTGGTTGCCCTCCTCTGGACATGCTCCCAGACTGGTCTGCTTGCTGATCAGACTCATTCCATCCTGCTCTCCCTTAAATATAAATAGTGATTTTCAGGTTAGATCCCTGTGTGTATCTCAGCACTTCTCACACAATTCATATGTTTTATATCCTAAAATCAGAAACCAGAACACAGCTGTAGCCAGTAAGACCAAAACACATGCAAACCAGACTAACCTCTAGTGTGCATCCTTTGGTTAGACCAACAAAATCAGGACTACTCAATATATTGTATGGTGTCCTGGAAATTTCAATCTCTTTGAGGCAGCCAATGTATTTCTTTAAGTTCACTTCAGGCCTAGAAGAAAAACAAATCATAAGTCCAATGTGCTTTCAAAGACAGAGCTTAAGGAGAAGACAGTCAGGCAGGCACACACACAGAGGCACTCTCAGAGGCACAGATGCTTGGTGTTTAATTGGAAGTCCCCACACACACTCAGGTGGGTGTCTCTTGCCTTCTCCCACCTATCAGCACATACTGTACTCTGCCTTGCATCACTCAAAGGTGCAAGAGGAGATTGATCTCATCTCCAACTGACAACAGTCCTCCCTTCCTTTTTATCTGTCTTTGGGTTTGGGTTTTGGTTTCTTTCTTTGGCAAAGGAGTGCAGTGAAATAATTAAGTAGTTATTCTTTAGGCAAGGCTGAAAGATGGAAGGTAGGAAATCACAACAACAAGGAGAGACCTTAAGTGGAAGACAGAGGTTTCAGTCATCTTTTTGCATGCTAGATCCTAATGAAAGAGGAACTTCAGCAGCACAAAGGTATTTTGGATAAAGTCTTTGCCAAATATTGGACAAAAAAAGCCCCAACATTTTATTTTAAGGCTTAAGGAATTCCATATGTTCAGGTGGACTGACATTTGGTTTTGATGTGCTTTGTATTTCCAGTACCTGTGATATGAAAATTGCTGCAGTTTCATACAATGGTTTGGGTTGAAAGGGACCTTAAAGCTCATCCAGTTCCAACCCCCTGCCATGGGCAGGGACACCTCCCACCAGCACACGTTGCTCACAGCCACATCCAGCCTGGCCTTGAACACCTCCAGGGAGGGGACAGCCACAGCCTCCATGAGCAACCTGTTCCAGTGTCTCACCACCCTCACTCTGAAGAATTTCTTCCTCATCTCCAGTCTCAATCTCCCCTCCTCCAGCTCAAAGCCATTGTCCCTCAGCCTGTCACTCCCAGCCCTTGTCCAGAGTCCCTCCCTGTAGCACCTGTAGCTCTTTCAGGTACTGGAAGGCTGCTCTAAGGTCTCCCTGGAGCCTTCTTTTCTCCAAAATGCTTCATCTAGCACTCTCAGAGAAGTGCTGTAGCAAAACAAAACACAGATATCTATGTATAATTTCATCTCAGGGCTTTTGCACAGCAATACATTTGACTTTCTTGGGTAGTTAAAGAAAACAAACCACTTGGCTTTGTTACAGAACCTAACTGTCTTCTGAAGGCAGGAAAACATTGCCATAGAATTGCAAAGTTCCATGGTTTGACTCTGCAGGTTGACAGAATCATAGAATGGTCCAGGCTGGAAGGGACCTCCAAAGCTCATCCAGTCCAATCTCCTCTGCAGACAGCAGGGACATCCGCAACCAGATCAGGTTGCCCAGGGCCTCGTCAAGTCTTACCTTGAATATCTCCAGGGAAGGAGTCTCAACCACCTCCCTGGGCAACCTGTTCCAGTGTTCCACCACCCTCATGGTGCAGAACTTGTTCCTCACATCCCATCTAAATCTTCTCTGCTCTGGTTTGAAGCCATTGCCCCTGGTCCTGTCCCTGCAGGCCTTTGCAAACAGTCTCTCTGCAGCCTTCCTGTAGCCCCTTCAGGTACTGGCAGGATGCTGTTAGGTCTCCCTGGAGCCTTCTCTTCTCCAGGCTGAACACTCAGCTGTCCTCATAGCAGAGCTGCTCCAACCCCCTGAACATTTTCATGGCCAAAAATGAGAAGAAAGAGAGATTGGCCATTGGGACGTGCTGCCCAGGGAGGTGGTGGAGTCACCTTCCCTGGAAGTGTTTAAAATAAGACTGGATGAGGCCCAGGGTGCCATGGTTTAGTTGATTAGATGGTGCTGGGTGATAGGTTGGACTTGATGATCTCAAAGGTCTCTTCCAACCTGGTGAAATCTGTAATTCTGAAATGAGAAAGTCCCTGAAAAAAGTGACACCAGAGAACACCAGAGAGAGACCACAACTGCTGGCAGCACCTGAAGCAGGCTTACAAGAAGAAAAGCTTTATAAAGGCACTTCATAAAAAAGAAAAAAAAAAAAAAAAGTTGTCATCCATACAATGGAGAGG
Source organism: Indicator maculatus (assembly GCA_013399975.1). NCBI lineage: Eukaryota > Metazoa > Chordata > Aves > Piciformes > Indicatoridae > Indicator > Indicator maculatus. The sequence goes on along the minus strand of VXBD01012197.1, from coordinate 95,642 downwards.
AGATGCAAAAAGAAAACCAAGCATTATATAATTCACTCACAATATCACCCAGGAGTGTTTACCAGAACATCTGAACAATGTGAACAGCTCAAAGGAAGAAAAAAATATATTGGAAAATAAATAAGGAGTTTAAACTGTGGGGAGAAAAAAACAACACCACCACAACAAAACCAAACCAAAGACCAAACACTTCAGCTCCCTGGGAGGAAAGAAAAGATTGTAACGGATATTCATTACAAAATCAAAACATTTTGCAGAGATGCAATTCAGCTGCTACTGAAAGCCATTCTTTGCATTACAGCCATCCCTCAAAGCATGGCAAATGAGCATCCTCTACAGAAGCAGCCTGCTGGTTTACTGAAACAATCACAGAATGGTCTGGGTTGGAAGGGACCTCCAACGCTCATCCAGTCCAACCCCTCCTCTGCAGTCAGCAGGGACATCCTCAACTAGATCAGGTTCCACAGATCCCTGCTGAGCCCTGAATAGCTCCAGGGATAGGGCCCCAACCACCTCCCTGAGCAACCTGTTCCTGTGTTCCACCACCCTCATAGGAAAGAACTGGTTGCTAACATCCAATCTAAACCTGCTCTTCTCTGCTCTGAAGCCATTGTCCCTTGCCCTGTCACCACAGACCTTTGCAAATAGTCTCTCTCCAGCCTTCCTCTAGCTCCCTTCAGGTACTGGAAGGCCACTATTAGGTCTCCCCAGAGCCTTCTCTTCTCCAGGCTGAACACCTCCAGCTCCCTCAGCCTGGCCTCACAGCAGAGGTGCTCCCAACCCCTCATCATCTATATTCTGCTTTATTCACACTCATGTAGTTACAGCAGCCTTTCATTTGGGATTGTTTTATTTCCCAGCTCTTACCCAGTTCATAGAATCATAGAATGGTTTGAGGTGGAAGAGACCTCAAAGCTCATCCAGTTCCAAGTCCCTGCCATGGGCAGGGACACCTCCCACCAGCCCAGGTTGCTCAAGGCCTCACCCAACCTGGCCTTGAACACCTACAGGGATGAAGACTCCACAACTTTCCTGGCTACCTGTTCCAGTGTCTCACCACCATCACAGGAAAGAACTTCCTGATGTCCAATCCAAATCTCCCCTGCTCTGGTTTCAGACAAGTTCAGAGCCTTTACAGACTGACCCTTGAGCAGCAGAAGAGTTTTGTCATATCATTGACAACAGTTCCCAGAGTCTCCTGTCTTTGCTATCCAGAAACCACCCCTGTTCCTACCCCCTTCCTACACTGCCCAGTTACAGACTGCCCTCAAGCTGTCCATCAGTTGCTCTTATCTTACAATTCCCAACCCCTATGAGCTCCACATCCTTGCAAACATTGAACACTTGCTTGATGTTTTCTTAAGACTTCCTTTTTCCCTTGTTCCCTTCCAAAACACGCAAAGCAAGGTCCAACTTCACTCAGATCTTGCAGAGATTCTTGGCTTCTTTTTTATTTTTCCAAACTAGGATCAGTTTTGAGGGAACACAAGCAAAGATTTCTGGAATTTGGGAGGAAATAATCTTTGTCCGGATCAGGAGTGTGAGCTGAAGTTGTGTTTTTCTAATTCAAGCCAAGAGTTAAGCTGCAAAACACAGTGAAATTCAGTTGATATCTAAGCATATCACAGCAAAAGGGACACAAATAACTGCAAACTGAAAACACAGTCACAAATAGGTGACCTCTTCACCTTCCCCTTCATCCTCCTCATCTTATGCTCAGAAGTGGTGAATTTCACAAGGATCTGTACCTCATTTTCATAACCTGTCAGTAACTTCTACACTGCCTGACCTGGGACTGCTCTTACAGCTTGCAGAACCAACCNGGAAATAATCTTTGTCCGGATCAGGAGTGTGAGCTGAAGTTGTGTTTTTCTAATTCAAGCCAAGAGTTAAGCTGCAAAACACAGTGAAATTCAGTTGATATCTAAGCATATCACAGCAAAAGGGACACAAATAACTGCAAACTGAAAACACAGTCACAAATAGGTGACCTCTTCACCTTCCCCTTCATCCTCCTCATCTTATGCTCAGAAGTGGTGAATTTCACAAGGATCTGTACCTCACTTTCATAACCTCTCAGTAACTGCTACACTGCCTGACCTGGGACTGCTCTGACAGCTTGCAGAACCAACTCTGGCAATCCAGCTTAGAATCACAGAATTATAGAATTTTTTTCAGCTGGAAAAGTCCTCTAAGACCATCAGATCCAACCATCAACTCAACACCACCATGGCCATTATTCCATATCCCCAAGTCCACAGGTTTCTTGAACACCTCCAGGGATGGGGACTCCACCACCTCCCTGGGCAGCCTGTTCCAATCCGTGACCACTCTTACAGCAAAGAAATCTTTCCTCATCTCCAACCTAACCCTCCCCTGGCACAATTTCAGGCCATTTCCACTTCTTCTGTTANCTGGCAATCCAGCTTAGAATCACAGAATTATAGAATTTTTTTCAGCTGGAAAAGTCCTCTAAGACCATCAGATCCAACCATCAACTCAACACCACCATGGCCATTATTCCATATCCCCAAGTCCACAGGTTTCTTGAACACCTCCAGGGATGGAGACTCCACCACCTCCCTGGGCAGCCTGTTCCAATCCCTGACCACTCTTGCAGCAAAGAAATCTTTCCTCATCTCCAACCTAACCCTCCCCTGGCACAATTTCAGGCCATTTCCACTTCTTCTGTTACCTGATGCTAGGGAGCAGAGCCCAACCCCCACCTCACTGCAACCTCCTTTCAGGGAGCTGTAGAGGGCAATGAGGTCTCACCCCAGCTCCCTCAGCTGCTCCTCCCCAGCCCTGTTCTCCAGACCCTTCCTCAGCTCTCTTGCCCTTCTCTGGACATACTCCAGCACCTCAATGTTTATCTTGTAGTGAGAGGCCCAAAACTGAACCCAGCACTCCAGGTGTGGCCTCACCAGTGCCCAGTACAGGAGCACAATCACTTCCCTGCCCCTGCTGGCCACACCATTGCTGATGCAGGCCAGGCTGCTGGTGGCCTTGTTGGCTACCTGGGCACACTTTGGCTCACCCTGGCTCATGTTCAGGTGGCTGTCAACCAGCAGCCCCAGACCTTTCTCTGCTGGGCAGTTCCCAGCCACTCTGCCCAAGCCTGGAGCATTCATGGGGTTGCTGTGACCCAAGTGCAGGACCCAGCACCTGGCCTTGTTGAACCTCTGTCCTTGTCCCATCGACCCAGCAAAGCCTGTGTCAGCTTTGCTCCTGAGGCATTCCAGCACCACAAACCAGCACAACTGAAGTAAGCAGCTCTGTGAAGAGAAGAAAACTTGCTGGTGTAGGGGTATGCACAGCATGTCAGCTGGGAGCATTAAGCATATGGGAGCAGCTTTGCTTGCTGCAGCAGGAGCAACTTGCTGAATGCACAGCCTGAGCCTAGCAGCTGCTGTAACACTGCCCACACACTGCTGCTGTGCTGCAGCCTGGGCTTGCAAGCTGCACTTGCCAGACACATGCAAGGCATGCAAGTAATTGATTATTTTTACCTTGCTTTCACACTAGGGTGTGGGAGAAAGACAAAAAAAAAATTAAAATAATCATAATCACAGAAATTGTAGCAAATTACAGTTATTAGCAAGGTTCATGTATTTCACAGTGAGGAGATGGACACCACTGACAAACAACACATTCTACAGACACTATCAGGCTGTAACAATGAATCATAGAACTGTCAGGGTTGGAAGGGACCTCAAGGCTCATCCAGTTCCAACCCCCCTGCCATGGGCAGGGACACCTCACACTACAGCAGGTTGCTCACAGCCACATCCAGCCTGGCTGCAAAAACCTCCAGGGATGAGGCTTCCACCACCTCCCTGGGCAACCTCTGCCAGTGTCTCACCTCCCTTATGGGGAAGAACTTCTTCCTAACATCCAATCTGAATCTCCCCATTTCTAGTTTTTTTCCATCCCTCCCAGTCCTGTCACTCCCTGACACCCTCAAAAGTCCCTCCCCAGCTTTCTTGTAGCCCCCTTCAGATGAACAGGGTTCCTCTGCAGACAGCCACCTGAAAGTGTAATGTATGAGAGAGCTTTTAGAATTTTATTTATGGCCCAACTTGGCCATGAATAACAGTGAAGGATGTAGAAGAACTTGGCAGAACTACCATGACCTGATGATTCCAAAGTCACAGCTACCTCAGTGCCTGTTGTTTGCAGAAGCTCAGCTCTGCCCTAATCCCCTTTCACTGTTTTTGACTCTAATTTAGCATGACACTCATCTTGCCCCAGTGACTAATGAATCAGGGCTGTGGGCAAAATGCTTACCACAGGTCCAAGTAGCTGTGCTACACTGATTATCTAAGCAAGCACAAAGGACTTGCTGGAAGATAATTGCTCCAGGCAGCTGGTTCTGCACTGGTGTGATTTCACAACCACAGAGGACACAGTCTTCTATTTCAGGAGTAAATGAGATCTTAGATCTTTTTATTGCTGCCTGATTTGACACCAGAGGTCAGTTATTAACCTAATAAATTAACAAACACATCCTTGCTTTGAGCTGCAGAGCAGCCTGTGGGCTCATCACAGCAGCTCCTTGTGCACAAGACCACTGCAAGGCTGTCATTATGCCATGCAGCCAGAGCTGACATAGATTAAGAGGTTTGTTTCTGGAGCACACAATTCTCTAGTCCTTGTCATTGCAAACCTGCTGAATACTCATTTAAACTTTAATTAAGTTTGTTTGTTGCTTTTTTATTATTTTTGGCCTGTTAAAAGCATGTAGTAGAGTCACTGAATTCAGGCATCTGTTATTTCTTTGGGTTTATGAAAGCTGAAGTTCAAGTTTCTCACTAATATTAGGCAGTGGTTTAAAGATAAATATAAAAGTCAATACTGGAATTTTGTTTGTGTGAGAAATTCAGCATCAGGCCTCTGAAGGCAAGAGGCTGCCATGCTGCATTCTGCTTCCATTAAACAGATTGTGTCATATACTCTAAGTCCTGGATACAGGAGGAATTTAAGGAGTCCTAAAATTTATCATGATATCATAGAATCACAGAATGGCTCAGGTTGGAAGGGATCATCTACTCCAAGGCCATGGGCAGGGACACCTCTCAACTAGACTTGGTTGCCCAAGGTCTCATCCAACTTGGCTTTGAACATCCCCAGGGAGGAGGCAGCCAAAATTTCTCTGGGCAACTCACTCCAGAGTCTCACCACCCTTGTACTGAAGAACTTCTTCCTCAGCTCCAGTCTAACCCTGCTCTCCCTCAGCTTCAAACCATTCCCCCTTGTCCTGTTTCTAAACAGCCTCATGAAAAGTCCCTCTGCAGCCTTCCTGAAGGACTCCTTCAGGTATTGGAAGGCAGCTCTAAGGTCCCCCTGGAGTCTTCTCCTCTCCAGGTAGTTACAGATAGCAAGGAGGTCTCCCTCCTCCTCCAGGCTGAACAACCCAGCTCAGTCCTTCACAGGACTTGTGTTCAAGACTCCTCAGCAGCTTCATTGCCCTTCTCTGGACACACTCCAGCACCTCAATGTGCTTCCTGCAGTGAGTGGCCCAGAACTGAACCCAGTGCCCAAGCTGCAGCCTCACCAGTGCTGAGCACAGGGGCACCAAAGTGCTGCTCTGCTGTGGTGGTGTAAGGAACATTAGGAACTCATCAACTTTACCTGAGAAATCAATCCCAAGAGTGAGACTCCCCTGCATTTACATCCCCTCAACCAAAGGGAAAGAAACTGCTCTGAGCCACCTTACCTCAGATTTCTCAGGGTTGGCAGTCCCCCAAAGTAGATTTTCTCATGGCTTTTTAGGTTGAGCCCAGAATGGCTGCCTGCAGAAGTTGCTGCTATGGTCTCCTCTTCGTTGGTGTCTATGTCTACAATTGATATATTGGCTGAAAGAGATTGGAGATTGGGTACAGAACATCAGCCATGAACAGTGATGCAAGAACCAACACAGAAAGAGGTGGAGGGTTAGCAGGTGAGGGCAGAGGCAAGGAGGGTTGTGATTTGCAATTAAGACATTGCATTTGCAAATTGTCAGTGAGGGGCAGGGGAAGAGACCTGCACTCTCCTCTGTTTCCATAACAACCTGACAGGCTAGAGCAACTCTCCAGGCTTTATTCTTACCTATTCTCTAAACCTGCTTCAGTTCTTTGTGTCAATGTAACTTGGAGCTAACACTTCAGGACAAGTCAAGGCAGAAGAGATCCTTTTACATTTAATTTGTGATTTCAGTCCAAAGGTCACAGGCTCACAGGATGGTAGAGGTTGGAAGGGAGCTCTAGAGATCATCAAGTCCAACCCCCCTGCCAGAGCAGGACCAGAGAATCCAGCACAGGGCACACAGGAACACATCCAGACAGGGCTGGAAAGGCTCCAGAGAAGGAGACTCCACAACCTCTCTGGGCAGCCTGCTCCAGGGCTCTGTGACCCTCACAGTGCAGAAGTTCCTCCTCATGTTGAGGTGGAACCTCCTGTGCTGCAGTTTTCATCCATTGCCTCTTGTCCTATTGTAGGACACAAGTGACCCCCCAGCCCTCAGCTATTGATAGACATTGATCAGATCCTCTCTCAGTCTTCTCCTCTCCAGACTGAACACCCCCAGGGCTCTCNCCTGTCCTGCTGCAGTTTGTTCTTCCTTCCCAGCTGCAGGACTCTGCTCTTACCCTTGTTGAACCTCAGCAGGTTACTCTTTGCCCAGCTCTCAGCCTGTCCAAGTCTCACTTGAGCAGGGTTTTATTAATGGAATAGTTTGTTAAGCATTGTAATGATGTGCCTTAGGGACAGGTGAGCAGTCACCAAACCAGCTTCAAACCTCAACTGCTGTCATGTATCATCTCAGTCTGGAGTCAGTGATGCACTGCACACAACCATCCTCTTTAAACACTTGTTCCATGTACATTTTAAATGGATGGATTAATACAGAACAGAAATGTCAGTGACAAAGACACAGGGAAAAATGATAAGCAGACCCCAAGGAAGAAAGGGATCATCTATCACAGGGATGCAAAGAAAGGGTCCTCCCTCTTTCCCTCCTCCCCTTCCTTCCTTTTTCCCCTCCTTCCTTCCCTTTTTTTTTTTGTTTTGTTTTTCTTCAGACAGTTCAATGCAAGAGATTGTTCCTAATTTCCACACCAGAGGAATGAAATGAACTTTCATTTTAGGTACTAAAGCAACCAGCCTGCTTTCTGGTTAAAGATGGAATAGAGTAAATCTGGAAATGAAAGCCCTGTCAAGCTCTTAGGAGATTTCAAAGGGAGGACTGGCAAGAAGAGGAAGGAGTGATGGGAGGATGGGAGGAAGAGTCTTTGATAGAAGCTCTTGCTGCAGGTGAGTCTCCTGTGGCAGCAGCTGGCTAAATAAATGCTTCAAAAGAGTGAAGCAATGTGCAAAACCTGAAATCAAACTTCCCTTTTCAGGAGTGAAAGAGAACTGAGTGGGAGTTAGGCTTCCCTGCTGTACCTTGCTGTAAACAGGTTAATTTGCTTTTCATTTCTACAGCTTCTTCATGAGCACACAAATGGTATTAATAATCACAGAATCACACAACCTTAGGGAGTGGAAGAGACCTTGAAAGATCTTCCAGTCCAACCCCCCTGCCAGAGCAGGGTCACCCAGGGCAGGGCACACAGAACACATCCAGGTGGGGCTGGAAAGTCTCCAGAGCAGGAGACTCCACAACCTCTCTGGGCAGCCTGCTCCAGGGCTCCAGCACCCTCACAGTCACAAAGTTTTCCCTTCTGTTCCTGTGGCACCTCCTCTGCTCCAGCTGGCACCCAGTGCCCCTTGGCCTGTCCTTGGACATCCCTGAGCAGAGCCTGGCTCCAGCCCTGCACATCTTTATCCCCAGCCATGAGGGCAGCCCTCAGGCTCCTCAGCTGCAGAGTTTGTCAGCTGCCTACAGACAAGCAAGCAGTGCAGAATTCATTGCTTTTTACAGTGCTTTGGCATATGCTGGGCATGAGGGGATCCAGAGCATGAAAGCTGTTACTGTCCTCACAAAACTCACAGAGGTTTGGGATTTTGAACACCATCAGGGAATTGATGAAAAAGTTTCTTATTTTCCCCCCACTCACAAGCATTTTACAACATAACTGTGGCAGTTTGTTTACAACACAACTGGGGCTGATGCCTAGAAAATTTTCCACAGCTTGAGTAGAAAACTGGTAGAATGTAAATAACATAAATTACCATTGGATGCAAGAGAAAAATAATAAAGTCTAAATAATACCATTGGTCTGATACCCAACATAAAGTTAGTTGTATAAAGTTTCTCTCTTTCTTGGTTGCTAGCTCTAGCAGATAGCAGCTGGTGGCTTTTGCTTGGCTGTGGTTGACCTTGGCTGTGTTCCTGATGTGGCTAAGTACTAACAGCTGCTCTCTGCTCTTCTCTTTTCTCTTGCCCCTGGTACAGGGGAGAAAGGGGAGGAGAGGGGGAAGCTATTGATTACTCCCTGGTTTTGTCCAGGGGGGTTCTTGTGCTGTTTCTAAATTGCAAACCCATGTAAATATTTTGTGTTTGGTACAGATTCATTGCAGTTCATATTTCTAGACTGTAGTTGTGCTTGTAAATAGAGCTTCAGTTGCTTCCATCTGAGCTGGTCTGGCCATTTCATTTTGGAGGTGATTTCAACCCACCACAATAATTTACACAAATCTAGAGCAAACCTGTGCCTGCAAACCAAGCTGCCTGTTCCCAAAAAGCCTGTTTGAGAGGGCAGTCACCCACCTGCAACTCACCACACCTCTAACGTAAGCACAGGAGGTTGTTAGATCACTGGAGCTTCCTAATTCCAGCACAACAGCTTCCCCATGATTAGATGGTTAGCTGGACTGCACCAGCAACTGAGAAAGCCATGGTGCTGACACCACAGGAACTCACCTTGCTTCTGAATTCTTGACAGGGTGAAAGCTTTCCATCTGCCATCATTATGGTTGTGGCTGCTGAGAACAGAAGCTGTGCCTGAGCCCAGGTCGTAGCTGACCTTGATGCGCCCATCGCTGAGTTCTACACTCATGAAATCCTTCTGTTAAGGAAAAATGATCAGAGGCACAAATCAGGAATGGTGTTCACTTTGGTGAGAGGCATATGACAGCACACAAACATTATTCTTTTTAATCCTGGGGGACAACAGACAACTTTTTTTTTTCAAAGTCCTTAAAAAAATCTGCTTAGGTGTTTACTGCCCAGGATGTGCAAACTACTGCTGCCAACAAGTTGCTTTTTTCCCCTTTTCTACTTCTTTGGATTACTAACTTAGTTGGAATGTTGCATACAGCTTAGCTGGAGCTTGGATGGGATCTCTGTACTTTTACTGAAGGCAGACATCCATGTTATGATCTCCCAGGCAACCAGCACCAGAACAAGAGGACACAGTCTCAAGCTGCGCCAGGGGAGGTTTAGGCTGGAGGTGAGGAGAAAGTTCTTCACAGAGAGAGTGGTTGGCCTTTGGAATGGGCTGCCCAGGGAGGTGGTGGAGTCACCATCCCTGGAGGTGTTCAAGAGGGGATTGGAGGTGGCACTTGGTGCCATGGTTTAGATAGTCATGAGGTGTGGGGTGACAGGTTGGACTCGATGATCTTTGAGGTCTCTTCCAACCTTCTTGATTCTATGATTCTATGATTCCTGAAAGTAATACTCAGCTCCTTGGCACATTGCTGTCCCATGGATAACTTCCTGTCCATCAGGACTCCAATAAAGTTAAGTTTATGAACATAAATGTATGCTAATGGTAAAAAAAAAAAAAAAAGGCAGAATTTAACAAACTCAGTGTTCCAGATGCTTATTTTTAGTGATGTTAATCACTAGAAAGAGCATCCTCCAAGTTTTATGCAATGAGACAACATATTAAGTGACTAATTGTATCAGGTCCCAGTTGCCTTCCAGCTCCCAGGCTTTTTCAGAAGTTCAAGTAAGCAATTCTGCCTAGAAAACCACATAATTATAGAAAATAATTATACCCCATCATCTAAAATAATTACATTAATGAGACTTCCAATATTCAATTACAAAAGTTAATTAGAAAAATGAAGTACTTCATTATCATAATAAAATGTTGTCTTTCACTACAGTCAGTCAGGAGGAGCATCCTAGAATCACAGAATCATACAATTGCAGGGCTGGAAGGGACCTCAAGGATCAGCCAGTTCCAACCCCCCTGCCATGGGCAGGGACACCTCACACTACAGCAGGTTGCTCACAGCCACATCCACCCTGGCTGCAAAAACCTCCAGGGATGAGGCTTCCACCACCTCCCTGGGCAACCTGTGCCAGTCTCTCACCACCCTCCTGGGGAAGAATTTCCTCCTAACATCCAATCTGAATCTCCCCAGTTCTAGTTTTGTTCCGTTCCCCACAGTCCTATCACTCCCTGACACCCTCAAAAGTCCCTCCCCAGCTTTCTTGGGGCCCCCTTCAGATCCTGGAAGGCCACAAGAAGGTCTCCTTGGAGCCTTCTCTTCTCCAGCATGAACAGCCCCAACTCTCCCAGTCTGTCTCCAGAGCAGAGCAGCTCCAGCCCTCCTTGATAGCAGCAGCAAAATCCAATAGCTTGCCTCAAAATACAGGACTCTGAAGTAAGAGCGGTTTACACAAACACAGGTTTTGTTCAAGGATCAGGATTCTTTGGGATAGGAGGGAGAATTGTACAGCATTGCTGGACCATGTGAAAAAGCTAAGGAAAGGACTCTGTTCCCAGGCTGGTGTGCAAATCAAGCTGCATCAGAGATGCTGAGGCTGAGCTGTTCCTTATTCATGTAAGGATCTGGGAAGTTGTCTTTATGAATAACTGCCCACACATGTGGTGCTGGGTGTGAATAAAAACCTTCAAAAGCTTTACAACTGATGTTAAGGTTCTCTTTTTAACTGTAAAAGGCACAATTTCTAGGCCTTGTAAAACATCATCACCATCACATTTAATGCATCAGGTTGGAAGGGATCCTCAAAGGTCATCTTGTCCAAACCCCTGCAGGCAGCAGGGGCACCTCCAACTAGAGCAGGTTGCTCAGAGCACCATGAAGCCTTGAATGTCTGCAGGGATGAGGCCTTAACCACACTCCCAGGCATCCTGTTCCAGTGTCTCACCACCCTCATTGTGCAGAACTTCCTCTTGATATCCAACCTAAATCCACCCTGCTCCAGCTTCAAACCATTGCCCCATATCCTATCCCCACAAGCCCTGTAAGTCCCTCTCAATGCTGCTATAAGATCTCCCCAAAACCTTCTCTTCTCCAGGCTGAACAGCCCCAGCTCTCCCAGGGTGTCCTCACAGCAGAGGTTCTCCAGGCCTCTGATCACCTTTGTGATCTCCTCTGGACCCACTCCATCAGGTCCAAGTCCCTCTTGTGTTGATGGCTCCAGAGTTGGACACAGCACTGCAGGTGAGGTCTCAGCAGAGCAGAACAGAGGGGCAGGATCCCCTCTCTTGACCTTGTGGCCGTATTTCTTTGGATGCAGCCCAGGCTGCCACTGGTCTTCTGTGCTGCCAGTGCCCATTGCTGGCTCCTGTCCAGCTTCTCACCCACCAGCATCCCCAAGTCCTTCTCTGTAGGGCTGCTCTCAATCTCATCATCCCCCAGACTGGGTTGATACTGAGGATTGAATTTAGATCTCCTTTTTCTTTTAATCAGTAAGACTTCTGTCTAGGACTTGTCTCTTGCCATATCCTCCTTGCCCTCACAACTAGGAATGTACAACCACAGCTGACAATGTTTGCACAGGTAAATATTTGTGATAAAGGAAAATTAATTAACAATTATCTCCACCTTTTCAGAGGAGCTGGGCTTTTGCTCGGGCTAACACAGTGCTCCCCACTCAGCCAGCACTGGGCAGTCAGATCCACACTGTCTTCACTTCAAGCATCAGACCAGGCACCACCATGCCAGGGCAGTGCTACACTGGGCTCATCCACTGCAAAGGTGGCATGAGACTCTGTGCTGGGTCGCACCCAGCCTTGACAGGGGCTGAAAAGAACCCAGCCCCCAGGTGGACAAAAGAAACTCAGTCCTGGGGGGCAGAGAGCAGGACTTGGTTTTCCCCCATCCCAGGAAGAAGGGTCCCCCTGGGTCAAAAGTGGTCTAATTCCACTCCCCCTTCCTGTCTATCAAGGCCTATTTAAGGAGTGACACATCTGAACTCTTTCTCTTTCCCTGCTTCACCTGCTTGAGAGAGGTCATCTGCTGCTGCTGCTTCTCCTCCTGCACGGACCACGTGGTGAGGCCTTTCCTCTCCAGGCTGCATCCACACTTTCTAAACAACTGAATCCATTTACATCAAGGCAACCCAGTGCCAGCTGGGCCTGGCTTTGTGTATTTTCCTAATTATCCTTACCTTCCAAACTTCTTGATTCTATGATTCTATGATTCTATGCCTTTGTAACCTCCCCTGTTACTGCTGTATGGAGAGGTTTTGTTATATAATTACCTCTTCTACTTCCAAATCGATTCCAGACCATTTTCCTTCACAATCTTTCCTCTCCTTTCCCCTGGCTAAGTGGGGAAGGGATAGAGGGAGGAATCTCGATCTCAGTCTATTACCATTTGGGCTTTTAGACTCCAGGCAAAGCTCCAACCAGTACAGACTGGTCAGGAGGGTGGTGAGCAGCCTCCTCTGCTTACCAAGTCATCAGTAGCGAGGTACATCAGCAGGGCGTTGGAGGAGAAGGTCCTGAACTTGAACATGAGGGTGGAAATGTTGGGGTTCCAGCGCGCCGGGCGGCTCACCAGGGCGTAGCTGTCACCATCAAACTGCACTGTGCCCTCACCATCTGCCACCTGGGGGCTGAAAAGGAACAGTTCCAGCAATTTCTCTGTGTTGTCTGAGGTTAAAAGAAAAAGGACTTGAGGGAGGGCACCAGACTAGGACAGGCAACAGACACCTCATGGGAGTCTTCCAGAACTGGTTTGATTTCTTCTCAAACCTTTACTCCACCAAGCAAAGCTGTGAGGTCAGCTCCCCGCCAGTCTGTGAGGAAGGTGGAAGAGGAATAGGTTCACAGAAACACAGAATCATACAATAGTAGGGATTGGAAGGGATCTCTAGAGATAATTGAGTCTAACCCCCCTGCCAGAGCAGGGTCACCCAGGGCAGGGCACACAGAACACATCCAGGTGGGTTTGGAAAGTCTCCAGAGCAGGAGACTCCACAACCTCTCTGGGCAGCCTGCTCCAGGCTCCAGCACCCTCACAGGGACAAAGTTTTCCCTCCTGTTCCTGTGGCACCTCCTCTGCTCCAGCTTGCCCCCAGTGCTCCTTGTGCTGTCCTTGGACATCCCTGAGCAGAGCCNTGGCTCATGGCCATCCTGTTGTCCACCAGCACTCCCAGGTCCTTTTCCCCAGAGCTGCTCTCCAACAGCTCAGCCCCCAACCTGTACTGGTGCACCCCATAAATCTCATGGTCTGTAATGGCTCATTTGGCAATCTTGAATGTAAACCAGCATCATCTACTTGCTAATTTGTAATCAGTCTGGGTTTGCTCTTGGTAGGGATGTGAGAGCCCCAGAGTCTGTCTTCTTTGCATGGTAATTCCCAGGACTGTGCTGTAGTACCTGGTGGTGCCTCTGTAAAAGGACCCTCAGCTTGTGAAGCTGAGACATGGCACTGGAAAATATTTTGAGATCAGTTTGGTGGGAAAGGGGAATGAAAATCAGAGCTCTCTAAGGGCAATGCAGCTTTCATTTGCTTCCAGACTGAGCTAGCCTGGTTATTGTTGGTGTGGGACAGGGATTTCAGCTCTCACCCTGTTACAAAAGATATAACTGAAGTTGTTCCTGAAGAGAGTCCTGAGCCTACAGCTGTGAATCCTGGCCTTGCCTCAGTGGGTCCTTCACCCCACGTGGAACCAGAGGTCACTGATGGGGACAGGACCTCCCATACCTTTTTGAGAATGGAAATGACTTTCCTCATGGGGACCTCTGCTCAGAGTGGCTGTGAAGGGCACTCTGAGGTACTCTGCTCCATGCTGAATAAGAGGTGCAGGCACCCCTGGCACAGCTGTCCATGGGCCAGACTCAGTGCCACAGTGGATCTCACTCTCTATCAGGTTTTAACTACCCCTGGTGACAGGTTAGCAGGAGCCTTCCCATCAGCAGCTACACTGCATCACTTCTGCTAAGGCAATGGCCATGTTTATCACACATGCAGAGAATGGTTTGGGTTGGAAGGGACCTCAAAGCTCACCCAGTTCCAAGCCCCTGCCATGGGCAGGGACACCTCCCACCAGTACAGGTTGCTCAAGGCCTCATCAAGTCTGGCCTTGAACACCTCCAGGGAGGGCACTCCACAACCTCCCTGGGCAGCCTGTGCCAGTGTCTCCCTAGCCTCACAGACAAGAATTTCTTCCTCATCTCCAGGCTCAATCTCCCCTCTCCCAGCTCAAAGCCATTGTCCCTCATCCTGTCACTCCCAGCTCTTGTCAAAAGTCCCTCCCCAGCTCTCCTGGAGCCCCTTCAGATACTGGAAGGCTGCTCTAAGGTCTCCCTGGAGCCTTCTTTTCTCCAGGCTGAACAGCTCCAACTCTCCCAGCCTGTCCCCACAGGGGAGGTTCTCCATCCTCTGATAATCTTGGTGGCCTCCTCTGGACCCTCTGCACAACAGTTCCATGTCCTTCCTCTGTTGGGGGCTGCAGAGATGTACTGTGAACTCCAGGTGGGGTCTGAGCAGAGCAGAGCAGAGCAGAGGGGCAGAATCCCCTCCCTGTGCTGCTGCTCTCCCTGCTCTGGATGCAGCTCAGCACACAGCTGCCTGCTGGGCTGCCAGGGACCACTGCTGGCTCCTGGGGAGTTTGTCACCAGCTGACACCCCCAAGCCTGGGTGCTTAGAGACTAAAAATATTTACTGGAACTTAATGGCTGCTGTGGAAATTCCTGCTGCTTGCCACAGGATGCAGTGTCACTGCAGACAGGTTCCCCATGGAGCATGAGAAGCAGGCAGTGCTCTACCTACCTGACAGCACATCCTTTGCAGTCTCCTTCAATATCCCTGAAATTCCACAGCCCTATGGGCTTGCTGTCTAGAAAGGTTTCCCCCATGCAGCCAGTGAAGGTGGTGACTCTTACAGCATCTGACTTCTGCAACAGAAAACACAAACATCATTAGAAATCAGTCTGCAATGATCTACCCTGCCTGAGAGCATCACTGGCATGAAATCACAGCTAATGAATCACAGAATCCCAGAATGCCAGGCTGGAAGGGACCCCAAGGATCATCTGCTCCAACCTTTCTAGGTGACAGTGCAGTTGCACTGAGCTGGCCCAGCAGCCTGCCAAGATGAGCCTTAAACTGGCCACTGCAGGAGATCCACTGCTGCCCTTGGGAGNTTTTTTTTTTTTTTTTTTTTGTGCACAGCAGGGATCAAAAGTGAACAAGAAGAGGCTTCTAATTATTTCCCATATCCAGAGTAATATCTAATGTGAGAAGCCCTCCTGCAGGGTAAGTGCCTAGTGCAAATGTGAGCTAAACTTTGTATCAACAGGATGGAAAAGCCCATTTGGATCTGAGAGTCTGGGGAAGGACTTGGCAGAACCAGGAGCTGCTCTGGCTGTCTGTCATCATTGGCTTTCCTGGCTGTGCAGAGAGCTGCCTGCTCCCAGTGCTTAAGGGCACTCTGGGCTTCTTGTGAATTAGGCTTCATAGAAAGGACCATGAAGAATTTGGGGCTGTTCAGCCTCGAGGAGGGAAGACTTGGAGCAGACTTTAGAGCAGCCATCCAGTACCTGAAGGGATCCTACATGAGAGCTGGGGAGGGACTTTTGACTAGGGCTGGGAGTGACAGGATGAAGGATGCTGCAAGAGGGCAGATTGAGATTGGAGACTGGGAAGGAATTCTTTAGAGTCAGGGTGGTGAGACACTGGAACAGGTTGCCCAGGGAGGCTGTGGATGTGCCCTCCTTGGAGGTGTTCAAGGCCAGGTTGGATGAAGGCTTGAGCAAGCTGGGCTGGTGGAAGGTGTCCCTGCCCATGGCAGGGGGTTGGAACTGGATGAGCTTTAAGGTCCTTTCCAATCCAAACCATTCTAGGACTCTGGTGTAGCTCAACCAGCAGTAGAGTTCCAGCAGCAGAGGCAGGGAAGTTGTGGAGTCTTCATCCCTGTAGGTGTTCAAGGCCAGGTTGGGTGAGGCCTTGAGCAACCTGGGCTGGTGGGAGGTGTCCCTGCACATGGCAGGGGCTTGGAACCAGATGATCTTCAATGTTCTTTCCAACCTAAAGCATTCTATCAGTCTATGAATCTTGCTCACCATACAATAAGCAGAGCATTTCTGCAGTGCTTAGTGCTCAAAAACCTGAAAGCTGATCAGATCAGCCAACTGTGAGCTCAAGTGGCTACTCTCAGAAAGTTCCTCCTGAACTTTGGGTGGAGAAAAAAACCAAAACCTGCAGGCAGCAAAGCAATTAAAACTCACATCCCATCCAAAGTCATTAAGCCAGGGTCATGCACATGGGGCAATGCTCATGATAGTGTGATCAAGGCAGTGATATTTGACAGTACACAGAGTACTCAGCTCCAAATTATCCTTCTAAAAATACCTGGTTTCATTTAAATTTCACTTCATCAATATGGGCTGATTGAAAAACCTTTACACTTATCTGTTGGAGCTAGACAAGCACCTGCTGCTTTCCATACAGCAATTACAAATATTAAGGCCTGGCAAGAGAAAATGGAGAACTGCAACTTGATAATATTGAAGGCAAAGTGTGGCTCAAAGACTTAATGTGAGAGTGATATTTCCCAAGGTAATTGGGAAGGTTTTAATTAGCAACAAGTAGGAACTTAATGTCACTTCAGAGGAATTCATGTTATGGAAGAATCAGAGGCTTCTCCTCAAGTCAGATGAAAGATGTTTTAAGGTTGAAAATGAGTCTCCTTTTGGAATGCAGTGCACAAGGGCATGTGGACAAAAACCCCAGCACAAAGCTAAAGCACTCCAAACACCTACAGCAGGAAAAAGCAGATTTCTCAGACAAAGGTTTTAAAAATGTTAGTGACTTTGTGAAAGGTCCAAAGGACTCCATGGCTTTAGAAAAGTGTCTCAGTGATGGTCTTTGTTTTTTCAGCCTGAATGCTACAACACAGGATGGCAAAAATTTCATCTCCCCCCCGTCAACTAGTTTATTTTTTAATTCACAGGTGTGTCTGAACACAGCAAAGCTGTTTAAAACTCTGAACTGCACACACAGATTCATAGAATCATAGAATTATAGATTGGTCCAGGCCAGAAGGGACCTCCAAAGTTCATCAGTCCANCCTCGTAGCAGAGCTGCTCCACCCCCCTGAGCATTTTCCTGTCCCTCCTCTGGACCCTCTCCATCAGGTCCATGTCCTTCCTATACTGAGGGCTGCAGACCTGCACACAGCACTCCAGGTGAGGTCTTCTCAGAGCAGAGCAAAGTGTCAGAATCACCTCCCTGGCTCTGCTGGCAATGCTGCTTTGGATGCACCCCAGGATGGGATTTGCCTTCTGTGCTGCAAGCTCACACTGCCTGCTCCTGGCCAGCTTCTCATCCATCAGCACCCCCAAGTCCTTTTCCTCAGGGCTGCTTTCTATCCCCTCCTCCCCCAGTCTGTATTGACAGTGAGGATTGTTCTGGCCCAGGTGCAGGGCCCCTCACTTCCTCTGTCTTCCTACTTCTGCCTTTGTTTACCTGAAGAAAAAAAAAAAAAACCATAATGAATCCAGGAAGGTTTTCCTGACTAAGATGAAAAAATGGAGAATTCTCCAGAAAATATCTTTGGTCTTACAGAGGTTGGAAATGTCTGTTCTGGAATCAGACCTATGGAGCAGCCACAATTCCTGTTCTGGTTCAACACTGCACCTCATCTTTGGTACTGTGTCCAGTTCTGGTGCCTTAAGGATAAGAAGGACATGGACCTGTTGGAGCAGGTCCACAGGAGGACATCAAGGTGATCAGAAGGCTGGAGAACCTCCCCTGGGGGGACAGGCTGAGAGAGCTGCGATTGTTCAGCCTGGAGAAAAGAAGGCTCCAGGAAGACCTTTGAGCAGCCTTCCAGTACCTGAAGAGATTCTACATAAGAGCTGGGGAGGGAATTTTGACAAGGGCTGGGAGTGACAGGATGAGGGACAATGGCTTTGAGCTGGGAGAGGGAGACTGGAAATGAGGAAGAAATTCTTTAGAGTGAGGGTGGTGAGACACTGGAACAGGTTGCCCAGGGAAGTGGTGGCTGCTCCCCCTCTGGAGGTGTTCAAGGCCAGGCTGGATGAGGCCTTGAGCAACCTGGGCTGGTGGGAGGTGTCCATGGCAGAGGGGTTGGAACTGGATGATCTTGAAGGCCCCTTCCAACCCAAACCATTCTATGAATCTACGACACCTCAGCCCTGCAATGCCTTATGTGCTGTCCTTTGCCTCGCTGCATCTACCTAAAGGTCAAGAGAAACATCTCTGAAAGGATTCAGATTTCCATGTTGTGATGTTCCTAGCCCTTCTGTTGACTTGGAAACACCAAGAGTCCTTGAACCCTTTTCCCTCAAGCCAAAACTCACCTGTCCTCACATTTTCTAGGGTCTCAGCTGAGTCAGTAAAATGTAAATTTGTATAATCCAGACTCTCAGGTGCTTTGCTGGATACACAAAGATGAAACCATTAATTTAATCACAATTTTGGCAGCTTGTCATTATTACCTGAACCAGTCTGTCTTCCTGAGCCTGCAGTTGGTCACTGACATTGAATCACAGAATTGTTTGGGTTGGAAAAGATCTCTAAGTTCATCCAGTCCAACCATCAACCCAACACCACCATGGCCATCAAACCATGTCCCACAGTGCCATGGCCACAGGTTTCCTGAACACCCCAAGGGATGGTGACTGCACCACCTCCATGGGCAGCCTGTTCAAATGCCTGACCTCTCTTTCTGACAGGAAGCATTTTAGTGAGGAGGGCAGACAAACTGGTGCCCTGTCTGGCTGTTGGACCTTTGCTTACTGGTGCCCTGTCTGGCTGTTGGACCTTTGCTTACTGGTGCCCTGCCTGGCTGTTGGACCTTTGCTCACTGGAGTTACACAGTCCTGTGAGCACTGAGTAGTCCTGATTCAGCTGAGCAGAGTTATTCCACTGAGTTATTATGGCATGGAAAAACAAAAAATATAAGGCCATAATGCCAATGAAATCAGATTTGTTACTGATGAAAACAGTAGGATTTAGACTTTATCTGACATAACAAAAATTCAAGAATGAAAGAAAGCTGAGAAGCAAATTGAGTGTGGGAGCTGAAACACCTCTGCTCAGTTTATTTCCATTGCCTTTGAAAAAGGAGATCAGAGGGAGAGAGTAGAGCAAGCAAGTGATGCCATTCACTGCTTGAATGACCACTAATCTCTGCAGTGCTGAGCCACTTCTAGCCACTGAGGATTCATTAGTTGTTGAAATATGTTTCAAGAACTCTGGTTTAGGGCTAACAGAAGGAAGCAAACACATTTAGTTCCCTCTAGATAGAAAGCTGGAAGGTAGAGAGCACAGCAGAGCCTGTAAGGCTCTAAGGGGAACACAGAAAAAGGTGACAGAACGGTTGGGGTTTGTTGTTTTGTTTTGGTTTTTTTTTTTAATTACCTTTATTTTTCCAGTCAAGCCACCAACAAAGAGCACAGCATTAGCATCCACATCCAGAATGGTGTATCCAGGTGGGGAAGCAGCACTGAAGGTAGCTGGCACGATGCTGGCTTTGGGACCATCCAGAGCTCTCACTGATATTGTGCCATTTTTCCCAGTCCTAGAGATTGAAAAGAAAACATCAAATGGGGATCAAAAAAAAAACCCAAACCATCAAATGGGCATGCAGGATCAGGAGTTAAAGCCAGGAGAAGGCTGGGTTAGATGGCATCTTTTAACTGGGGCAGGCATTGTTGATGTGATTCTGCTCCACTGTGCTACAAAGGAGTAGACTCATGCCTGTGTATGTTACAGATGTGACCACAAAACCTGGCTTTATCCTCCCCTCAGTGCCCTTTTGGAACACAATTCACCATACAGATGAAGTGGAGCTTTCATTGGCTGGAATAAAGTAGCTGCATTCTTGTTAATTATTCTGATGAAATTGGTGTTAAGGAATTGTTTTTCTTGATGTAACAAATGATGCAGGCAAGCTTTCAAATTAGATTCCTGAATTTCAGAGGCTTTTATTAGGTTAGAAGTGAACTGAACTGAATGATGATAGAATCATAGAATCGCTTTGGCTGGAAGAGACCTCTAAGATCATCCAGTCCAACCAGCAACCCAACACCACCATGGCCATCAAACCATGGCCCCAAGTGCCATGGCCACACATTTCTTGAACACCTCCAGGGATGGGGACTCCACCACCTCCCTGGGCAGCCTCTTCCAATCCCTGACCACTCTTGCAGCAAAGAAATTTTCCCTAATCTCCAACCTAACCCTCCCCTGGTACAATTTCAGGACATTTCTTTCATCCTATCATCTGATACTGGAGAATATGCATTACTGAATATTAGAAATATCCAATATTATTTGACATATTATGGCACTGTCACTGGGCACCACTTAAAAACTCCCTGGTATCATCCTCCTGACACCCACCCTTTAGACAGTGATCAGCACTAGGAGATTCCCCCCCTCAGTCTTCTCTTCTACAGACTAAAAGCCCCAATTCTCTCAGCCTTTCCTCATCAGAGATATTCCAGACCTCTCAGCATCTTTCTAGCCCTTTGCTGTACCTCCAGCAAGTCCCTGTCCTTCTTGAACCAGGGAGCACAGAGCTTAAGTCTGATGCTCTCTGAAAGTGATTGGCACTTCCAGTCTATACTGTGTTGAAATCCAGATTCCAGCTGAAACACATCCAAGTGCAAGAATGCAGAAGCCACTGAGCAGCCTGACACTTTTTAAGGTGTTTGCTATGTCACAAATAGCACCGATGTCTTTCATCTTCAAACAGAGGGAAATGCCAACAGTGGAGTCTCATCCATAAATAATTCTCTCTTATTTAGGGAGGACAATTGAGCTTGAGCAAGGAACTTGACAGCAAAATGACATTGCTCTCCCAGGCATGACAGCTCAGCATGTTAGAAGACACTGTTCTAGGGACAGTTCTGCCAAACTGGAGGATTACAGAAGATGAACCAGCACCGTGTGGCTGAGCAGGGGAGGTTTAGGTTGGAGATTAGGGAAAATTTCTTTGCTGCAAGAATGGTCAGGGATTGGAAGAGCCTGCCCAGAGAGGTGGTGGAGTCCCCATCCCTGGAGGTGTTCAAGAAACCTGTGGTCATGGCACTGTGGTGGTTGTGGGTTGATGGTTGGACTGGATGACCTTGGAGAGCTTTTCCAACACAAACAGTTCTATGATTCTATGATCTCCTGTTTCAAGTTCATTCTTGATGTGTGAACTACAAATCTCAGCTCTTTGCAATGTGGCTGGCTGCTGGCATTAATGAACAGATAGCTCCCACACTCAATTTACTTCTCAGCTTTCTTTCATTCTTGGATTTTTGTTACATCAGATAAATTCTACAGCCTCCTGTTTGCACCAGTAACAAATCCAATGTCATTGGCATTATGGCCTTTTTTTTCCCCATGCCACAATAACTGTGTAGCTCCAGTGAGCAAAGGTCTAACAGTCAGGCAGGGCATCAATGTGTCTGCCCACCTCACTAAGATGCTTCATGTCAGGAAGAGTGGTCAGGGATTGGAAGAGGCTGCCCAGGGAGGTGGTGGAGTCCCCATCCCAGGAGGTGTTCAAGCAACCTGTGGCCATGGCACTGAGGGACGTGGTTTGATGGCCATGGTGGTGTTGGGTTGATGGTTGGAGTGGATGATCTTAGAGGGCTTTTCCCACTTTAGTGAATCTCTGAGTCTCTGATTCTTTTCAAGGCCCTTTGGCAGCCTTGATTAAGACCTGGTACCCACACTGAAACCTTCCTTATCACTACCTCTCAATGCCTGCCACTACTGCAATCAATGGCAAAATTCAGCAAGGCCAGAACTGCACCTTATGTTTCCACTCTGAAGCAGATGCCCTGCTGCAGCTGTTTAGGCAGCTGTCAGGTTGCTGAAAAGGTCTGTGGCTGGAACTAGGCAGAAATTTGGAGATAAAAAGTGAGAGAATTGATTAAAACTCTCCAGCCAGAGGAGAGTTTTCAAGCAGACTAAAACGCTCAGAGCTGAAGAAGATCTGGGGGGGATGTGATTTACAAAGGTTGCCTCAAGGAATGCAAAATCAGTCCTGAGCTCTTCATCTTAATCCCACAAATCCAACTAATGTCTCTGCAGTGTAATTCCCCTAAACACTGCTGTGTACTTCAGATTGGTGCAGCTGTAATTGTTCTGAATTGCTGATCCAGCAGTTTACCCCAAACTAATGGCACTCCCCCGCTACGTATCCAGAGCAAGCAACTTAGCAGCCACTGAGCTTTTGGAGGATGTGTGAGGTTTTAGACCCTGCCCTGCCTCCCTGTTCTGCTGAAGCAGCTTTCCTGCAAATGAAGGTTTGGTATTACTGTGTTAGATGCAGAATATCGACTGGTGAGGCCTTCTCACCACCATGAGGGTGCTGAGACTCTGGCACAGGTTGCCCAGGAAGGTGGTAGAAGAGCCATCCCTGGAGGTTTTTGCAGCCAGGCTGGATGTGGCTGTGAGCAACCTGCTGTAGTGTGAGGTGTCCCTGCCCATGGCAGGGGGGTTGGAACTGGATGATCCTTGAGGTCCCTTTCAACCCTGACAATTCTGTGATTTTATGAATTCACACTGCAGCCCAGTTTGGATTTTCCTGGCAACAGGGTTTCATTAAGGCAGCTTCTGGAGGTGGTGCCCTGATTTTCTTGAATTCTCTGTCCTGAATCTCTGTTCTTTGTGAGCTCACTAGATTATTGAAACTGGGTGCTGTCCCTCCTCTGGAAGCTGTGGTTGTAACCCAAACCTGAGTGTTTTGTTTTCTTTCTCTCATTTGTAACTAAAGTATCTATTCTGTGTTTAACACCATGCAAAATTAACTGTAATGGTGCAGGAAGAATTACTCAGCTTCATATGAAACTGCAATAGGGAGGTGGTGGAAACCCCATCCTTGTTTTTTAAGACCAGGCTGGATGTGGCTGTGAGCAACCTGATATAGTGTGAGGTGTCCCTGCCCATGGCAGGGGGGTTGGAACTGGATGAGCCTTGAGGTCTCTTCCAACCCTGACTGATTCTATGATGCTATGATTCCAGCCCTGACAATTCTGTGGCTCTGTGATATGTTATCTAAATGACTAAGATGTGCTCAGAAGTAGAAGATGAGGGATATAAACTTGTGTAATCCTTGTGCTGTAACTACTGCACCATGTCATGGTTTGCTCTTTGAAGGAACATCAGCTTCAACTAGCAAATGTGAAATCTGAATATTAAGCTGACTGAAGTTCAAAAGCATTCAACAGCTTCTCTCAAATGATGAAGTGGAGGTTAACTCTGGAGAATATTGCACACCTGAGTTATCAGAAATTATGTCTTTTAAAAATAGAATCACTTGGGGTTGGAAAAGCCCTTTAAGCTCATCCAGCCCAGCCATTCTCTAGCTCTACCAATGCTGGTGCTAAGCCATGTCCCTCAGCACCACATCTCTGCCTCTTTGAAACACCTCCAGGGGTGGGGATTCAACCACCTCTCTGGGCAGCCTGTACCAGTGGCTGAGAACCCTTTCAGTGAGGGAGTTTCTTCTAAACTTCCCTTGGTGCAACCTGAGGCCATTTCCTCTTGTCCTGTTGCTTGTTAATATGGAAAAGTGATCAACCCCCACCTGGCTCCAACCTCCTCTCAGGAACTGCAGAGAGCAATGAGGTCTCCCCTGAAGCCTCCTTTTCCCCAGACTGAACAAACCCAACTTCTTCAGCCTCTCCTCACCAGATCTATTCTCTAGACCCCCTCACCAGCTTAGCTGCCCTTCTGTGGACCCACTCCAGCACTTTGATGTGCTTCTTATAGTGAGGGCCTCAAAACTGAACCCAGGACTCAAGGGGTGGTCACACCAGTGCAGAGTGCAGGGGGGGAATGTCTTCAGTTTGAAGAGACCTTCTGCTATGGAAATTGCATTTTGAGTAAGAGCAAAGGTATAGGTGTATGACAGAGCATTCCTTTGCAGGTCTATAGCAAGAGCAGGAATTCAGAAAGGCTCCTCTTTGTAATTTAAGGAGGAAAGAGCAGCAGCTATCTTTTTGAGTGCCAAACCCTGCAGCTGATTTTAAAAGGGAGCTGGCTGTGGAAGAGAATCAATAGAGTGATCTGTAAACAGAAGGCAGGATAAGCAATCACAGAGGGGAAATATGTGACAAAAATTAATTTCTGACAGAACAATTCCTATTTCCCAGAATGACAGATCAGTGGGGGCTGGAAGGGACCTCTGGAGATCGTGGAGCCCAACCCCCTGCTAGAGCAGGTTGATCTAGTACAGGTTGCACAGGAATGTGTTCAGTGCATTTTGAAAGCCTCTAGAGAAAGAGACTCCACAACATGTCTGGGCAACCTCCTCCAGTGCCCCAGCAACACCCTCAGAGTCTCTCCTTAAGGTCAAGTGAAACCTTTTGTGTTATATTTTGTGCCCCTTGGCCTATCACTGGGCAAGCTTCTTTCCTGCAAGAGTGGTCAGGGACTGGAACAGGTTGCCCAAGGAAGTGGTGGAGTTACCATCCCAGGAGGTGTTCCAGAAAGGTGTGGCCATGGCAGTTGGGGATATGGTTTGATGGCCATGGTGGTGTTGGGTTGATGGTTGGATTGGGTGATCCTGCTTTGGCAGAAGGGTTGGACATGATGATCTCTGGAGGTCCCTTCCAACCTCCAATGTATTGTGAGGGTTTTTCCAACCCAAACAATTCTATGATCACTGAAAAGAGCCCAGCCCCACCCTCATGACCTCCACCCTTTAGATATTTAGTGTATACAATCTTGGCAGCATTGGACACAGGTTTGAAAGCTTTCATTAAGGCAGATCAGAATTTCTCCTATTTATACAACACCTTTTAAAAAAAGAACAAAGTTAGCATTTCACACAAAGCAAACATTTCACCCAAACCTGCTTTGGCAGGGGGGACCTCTGGAGGTCCCTTCTAACCTCTACTGGTGAGGGGTCTGGAGCAACCTCTATTGGTGAGGGGTCTGGAGCAACCTCTATTGGTGAGGGGTCTGGAGCAATCTCTACTGGTGAGGGGTCTGGAGCAATCTCTACTGGTGAGGGGTCTGGAGCACAGCCCTGTGAGGAGAGGCTGAGGGAGCTGGGGGTGTTTAGCCTGGAGAAGAGGAGGCTCAGGGCAGACCTCCTTGCTCTCTACAACTACCTGAGGGAGACTGTAGCCAGGTGGGGGCTGGGCTCTTCTCCCAGGCAACCAGCACCAGAACAAGAGGACACAGTCTCCAGCTGCCCCGGGGGAAGTTTAGATTTGATCTTAGAAAGAAGTTCTTCCCAGAACGAGAGATTGGCCATTGGGATGTGCTGCCTGGGGATGTGCTGGGGTCAGCATCCCTGGAGGTGTTTAAGAAGAGCCTGGATGAGGCTCTTGGTGCCATGGTCTGGTTGATTAGCAAGGGTGGGGTGGTAGGTTGGACTTGGGGATCTTGGAGGT
The DNA here is from genome assembly GCA_013399975.1 of Indicator maculatus. Classification (NCBI taxonomy): domain Eukaryota; kingdom Metazoa; phylum Chordata; class Aves; order Piciformes; family Indicatoridae; genus Indicator; species Indicator maculatus. The sequence continues at coordinate 70,137 of VXBD01012197.1, read as the reverse complement.
CTCTTCCAAGCTGTTTGATTGTGTGTGGTACTGTACTACTGTAACCCGAGGTGTGCAAGCTGACAGTGGGCTAGGAGCAGAGTGTTCAGTGCAGTCATTTATCCCTTCAGGAAGCACAGCTGGGACGTGGAAGCTGCACTTGCCTGGAAGCTTCAACGCGGTACCAGAAGCCGTCATGGATGGCCAGGTCAGGGTACTCCACCCGCCCCACGCCGGAGCCCACGTCCCACAGGAAGCTCACCTTGCCCTTGCGCATCTCCACGGCCAAGAAGTCAGTCTGCAGGCACAACAGGGAGAGACAAACACTGTCACATTCACTGCAGGAAGGTTCCAGAAGCATTCCCCTTACAGAGCAGCTAATGAAGCATCAAACCCCTCATCCATGGACAGGAAAGGCTGAACGATGATGCTCACACTCAGCAAAAAGGAGATTCTGCTTTTCCTGCTTTTATGGGGTCAAACCAGAGCTCTGCTATGAGGGAGCTGGGGTTGTTCAGCCCAGAGAAGAGAAGAATCTGGGGTTACCTTAGAGCTGCCTTCCAACACCTGAAGGGATCCTACAGGAAGGCTGCAGAGGGACTTTTCATAAGGCAGCCTAGCAACTGGCCAAGGGGGAATGGTTTGAAGCTGAGGGAGAGCAGGGTTAGACTGGAACTGAGGAAGAAGTTCTTCAGTATAAGGGTGATGAGACTCTGAATATATTGCCCAGAGAGGCTGTGGATGCTCCTCCCTGGAGATATTTAAGGCCAGGCTGGGTGAGGCCTCGAGCAATCAAATCTAATTGAGAGATTTCTGAGGTCCCTTCCAACCTCAGCCATTGTATGATGATGATGATGACTGAGACAAGGAATCTGAAGCCAAAGATGGCAAACCTCTCCTATGGAGCCAGACTGAGAGAGTTGGGATTGTTCAGTCTGGAAAAGAGAAGACTCCAAGGAGACCTTCTTGTGGACTTCCAGTATTTGAAGAAGGCTACAAGAAAGCTGGGGAGGGACTTTTGAGGGTGATAGGGAGTGATAGGACTGGGGAGAATGGAGCTAAACTAGAAATGGGTAGATTCAGATTGGATGTTAGGAGGAAATTCTTCCCCATGAGGGTGGTGAGGTTGCCCAGGGAGGTGGTGGAAGCCTCATCCCTGGAGGCTTTTGCAGCCAGGCTGGATGTGGCTGTGAGCAACCTGCTGTAGTGTGAGGTGTCCCTGCCCATGGCAGGGGGGTTGGAACTGGTTGATACTTGAGGTCCCTTCCAACCCTGACAATTCTGTGATCCCAAACTTCTGTCAGTGACATGCAGTGCCTGCCTGTTAGACATACAGTGGTGTCAGTTCTGTAGCCATCAAGAGAAAGATTGAACTCAGAGTATCCTTGTTCCTACAACATCCATTGGATGGCAGAAGGATATCAGGATTCCAGGCTAACAAAGGATGTCACCTAGCCTCTTTGTTTTGTATTAAGTAAATCAAAGTCATAGTTCTAAATGTTAGAAATAGAATCCTTTTCCCATTTACTGAATTGTTATTGGTTGTTCTAGAAGTCTGTCTGCTATGGGGCTCATGGGAAATGGAATCATTATTATGCATGGCAATGTAGTCTAGGAACTTTGACAGATGCACAGTGAGTAGCTATTTTATTTCCAAGGGAAAACCCACCACCAGCCCAGGAATTAATCTGGTTGCACTGTGAATTTTGAAGTTCTAGTGTAATCCATGTATAAGTCTCCCTTGGGACAGCAATGTGCCCTTATGGCCAAGAGAGCCAATGTGATCCTGGGCTGCAGCAAGAAAAGTGTGGCCAAAAGGACTAGGGAGGTTTTTCTCCCCCTCTACTCTGCCATGCTACGACCATCCCTGTTGTCCAGTTTTGGGCTCTCCAAGAGAGACAGAGACCTGCTGGAGAGGAGAGCCACAAGGATGATTAGGAGACTTGAGCATCTCCCCTGTGAAGAGAGACTGAGAGCCCTGGGGCTGTTTAGTCTGGAGAAGAGAAGACTGAGAGGGATCTGATCAATGTCTATCAATAGCTGAGGGGTGGGTGTGAAGTGGAGGGGGCCAGGCTCTTTTGGGTGGTGCACAGTGATAGGACAAGAAACAATGAAGACAAACTGGAACAGAGAAGATTTCAGCTCAACATGAGGAGAAACTTCTTTGGTGTGAAGGTGACAGAGCCCTGGAGCAGGCAGCCCAGGGAGGTTGTGGAGTCTCCTTCTCTGGAAACTTTCAAAATCCTCTTGGATGCATTCCTGTGCAGACTACCCTGGGTGATGCTGCCTTTAGCTGGTGGGTTGGACCTGATGATCTCTGGAGGTCCCTTCCAGAGATCAAACATTCTGTGATTTCACATCGAGTTAAAAATCAATCTATCAATCTATCTATCTATCTATCTATCTATCTATCTATCTATCTATCTATCTATCTATCTATCTATCTACCTATCTATCTACCTATCTATCTATCTATCTATCCATCTACCTATCTACACATTTCTGGTCATATTTCAGCAGCCCCTACAGTAATAACAAACCCAGCAAATATCTAGATTATATTAGGCTCTCGACTATTGCTTTGAAGCCTCTAGGAGAATAAAACCCCAAAGCCTTTCTCATCTGTATTTGTCAGCAGTCTGATTTGATTGAGCAACCCTGACAGGGAAAGCAGGAGAGAGACTTACAAACTTGGCACTTCCAAGGTAAAAAAGCAGATTGTCAGCAACCAGAGTCTTCACATTGACAACGATGGTGTTGTAGGTGCCCTTCTTTATTTCTGGTCTGTAGGTGCGGATGCAGTTGCCTCCAGAGGACACAGACACTTTGATCTTCAAAACAAACAAAGCAGAGCAGAAAGAATTCAGTTTCCTCCTTATTATTCCAGTAATAGCCTGAGATGCTTCTAAATCATTATAAGAATGTTACAGTTTTTTCCTTCCTCACCATGTCTGTGTTACATGACCCAGGTGGTTGCTTGGATATGCACAGGAAGTAGAAATAGAATTTTATTTCTGGGATTTTTGTTATCAAAAGGATGAACTGTATGGATTAGGGAAAAAAGCTCAACATCTGACAGCAATCTTCACTTGCAGCCTATAAAACCAACCATAGCCTGGGCTGCTTCCACAGCAGTGTGACCAGCAGGACAAGGGAGGTGATTCTGCCCCTCAGCTCTGCTCTGCTCAGACCCCACCTGCAGCACTGCATCCAGACCTGCTGACCCCAACACAAGAAGGACCTGGAGCTGCTGGAGAGCAGGCCACAGAGATAAGCAGAGGGCTGGAGCACCTCCCCTATGGGGACAGGCTGGGAGAGTTGGGGCTGTTCAGCTGGAGAAGAGAAGGCTCCAGGGAGACCTCAGAGCAGCCTTCCAGTACCTGAAGGGGTACAGGAGAGCTGGGGAGGGACTTTGGACAAGGGCTGGGAGTGACAGGGTGAGGGACAATGGCTTTGAGCTGGGAGAGAGGAGATTGAGACTGGAGAAGAGGAAAAAATTCTTGACAGTGAGGATGGTGAGACACTGGAACAGGTTGCCCAGGGAGGCTGTGGATGCNTGAGCACCCTGGGCTGGTAGGAGGTGTCCCTGCCCATGGCAGGGGGTTGGAACTGGATGATCCTTGAGGTCCCTTCCAAACTTGACAGTTCTATGATTCTATGATTCTCATCTCTGTAGCCTGCCTGCCTATCCTGTGCACATTCCACCCAGCATATGGGCCACATTCCTTTCCCACCATCCCATTACTCTGTAGATTTTAATATCAACCATTTTCTTCAGTTTTCTTAAGGTTTCTCTAAAGGAAGTTCTGCCTCAAAAAAAAAAAGCTGGAATTCTTAGGAAGAGCAAATAGTATGTGGATAACCATCCCTGGAAATATCTAATATCACAGAATCACAGAATGTTAGGGGTTGGAAGGGGCCTCAAAAGATCATC
>VXBD01012197.1:52810-65814 GCA_013399975.1 Indicator maculatus | reverse complement strand
ACAGAATGTTGGGGGTTGGAAGGGCCCTCAAAAGATCATCCAGTCCAATCCTCCTGCCAGAGCAGTCACCTAGAGTAGGTCACACAGGAACATGTCCAGGTGGGTAGATGTGGTTCTTAGTGACATGGTTTGGTGGTGGACTTGGCAGTGCTGGGTTAACAGTTGGACTTGATGACCTTAAAAGCCCTTTCCAACCTAAATGACTCTATGACCTCCTATCCTCAAGAATTCTTTGTTACCTAGGTAGCAAGAGACAGGAGCAGAGGAAATGGTTCCAAGCTGTACCAGGGGAGGCTCAGGCTGGATCTCAGGAAATATTTCTGCACTGGAAGGGCTNAGTCACCACTCCTAGTCATGAGCCTAGCTGGGGCAAAACCGGCATTTCTAGACATGCAGGACGTTCCTCTGGAGAAATGCCTGCTGAGAGGCTCTGCGCTGCTGTCTCTTCCCATAAAGGATTCAGGTCACAACCAAAGGGCAGTTCTAAACTTTCCAGGTCACTGCATTTGGCCTATGTGGAAACCTGTGTCTGAGAGCATGAAAACATGAGAGTCAGGCAAAGCCAGCTCAGTGTGTGCTCCACAGAACTGCAGAGGGCCAGCTGTGCCAGCTCAGGCTGGGTGCCTCCTGTCACTGCCACAGGAGTCACACCTCTGGTGTCTGAGTGTCTGACCCAGTCAGGAGGGCACAGGAATCGGTGTATTTCTGCCCAGAAATCCTGCCCCTATCAGTCCATCTGCAAAGTCATTCTCCTCCTCTTTCTTCCCTCTCTGCTCCTGTGGGAGATGCTTCCCTATCAGGTAACACTGGGGGAGTATCCCAAGGCCTCTTAGGTCTGTCTAGGCCTAATGCCAGGAGGAGAAGAGGGTGGGGAGGGGCAGCCTGAGACTAGCCAAGCAGCTGGGGGGGGAAGAAAGAGCCCTGGGGGTCTTTGGGTAGACCCTCAGGTGGGGAGAAGGAAAGTGTTGGGAGGCTTTTGGGTGGGCTTTGGGATCTCTTTGCCACTATGCTTTGTAGTTTCTGTAAAACACCAATTGCTTTTTTTTCCATTTAAACTTTCCATCACTCTCCAGTCCATTTGTGTGAGGGTCATTCTTTTGTCCCTCTTGGGGCAAGAGAGGATCTGTCTGGCCTTAAAGCAGGACAAAGCTGAACAACTGGAGTATTAACCAGCTGGTCCTTGAGTCTAGGGTAGTACTGAGTCAGGGAGATGGACTCCAAACTCATTAAAAGGACTACAAATACATCCTTAGCTCAAGCTCAAGTCCTCAGAACTGCTGCTGAACAAAGAAATTCAAGAACATGGGAGAAGCAAATGCTCAGCAATTTCAGAGAGTTTGAGGTAGTGCTATTCTCAGCTACTGCAAGCTCTGAAATGGAATCAGGGAGGAATATCAGTGCTAAGGCAAAAATAATAAATCCATTTCTGTTTTCACAAAAAAAAACCAATGATGCTGTGACTCTTCTGCTGTACCCTCATCCTCAGTATTTATCAAATAATAACCTTTCCAGGTCTCTAGGCCCCCAGCATCCTGGCCTCTACCAGGAATAGTGTGGCCATCAGGATCAGGGAAGTGATTGTCCCCTGTACTCAGCACTGCTGGGGCTGCACTTGGAGTCTTGGGTTCAGTTTTGGGGTCCTCACTATGGGAGAGATGTTGAGGTGCTGGAGTATGTCCAGAGAAGGGCAACAAAGCTGGGGAAGGGTCTGGAGAACAGGGCTGGGGAGGAGCAGCTGAGGGAGCTGGGGGGGTTTAGTCTGGAGAAGAGGAGGATGAGGGAGATCTCATTGCTCTCTACAGCTCCCTGAAAGGAGGCTGCAATGAGGTGGGGGTTAGGCTCTTGACTGTAGTGATAGGGTGAGAGGAAATCTAATCAAACTGCACCAGGGGAGGTTTAGGTTGGACATCAGAGGAAACCTTTTCACTTGAAAGGGTTCTCAAGCACTGGCACAGGCTGCCCAGGGAGGTGGTTGGATCCCCATCCCTGGAGGTGTTTCAAAGAGGTAGAGATGTGGTGCTGAGGGACATGGCTTAGCAGCAGCCTTGGCAGAGCTAGAGAATGGTTGGGCTGGATGATCTGAAAAGGCTTTCCCAACCAAAACCTTCCTCTGATTCCTGCAGATGTTATCCATTTAACAAAGGCCTGATTCAAAGGAAGAAACAAGGCAGAGCGAAAATCACCAGGCTGTTCTCTCTTTATCTGAGAAATTAGACTCCATTATTTGCTCTCCTTACACATGTTCAGAACTAGAAAGGATTCAGCCTGTGGAGAAGAAAGAAATCGAGAAGTAGAAAATAAAATGGCATCAAGACTCCAGCCTCTGCTTACCGAGTTGGCTTGCTTCCTGGCCTGGCTGATCAGCTCTTTTATCTGGGAGATGTTTTTCCCTAAGTTATCCTGAAGTTCTTTGATGGGTTTGATTTTCTCCAGCAGCCGATCTGCTTCCTTCTCCAGGCTTTTAATGCTGGAATCTGCGTCAGCAACTTCACAGGAAAGAAGAAGGCAGAGGTTTAGATGTTGACGCCAAGGCTAAAATCCAAGAAGGGTCTGCACAGCCAACACTCAGGGGATTGTATTTGCTGCTAGGAGGCACACACAGGGCAGAGTGAGGTGATTTAAGGATATTTAGAATCAGGTTGCAGCAGTGACAGCAGCAAATGCAGGTGTTAAGGCAGGATTTCTCTCTCAGGCTGATACTAATGGCAATCCCTGCCTGTAGCACAATGCACTTATGCAGGACGTATTCACTTGCTGGTTTTCTAAACTCCCATTCTGAAGAAAAAGAGCAATGGAAATTGGTTACTGTCTATTAGTAACTTCATAGAATCATAGAATAAAAGAATGGTTTGGGTTAGAAGGGGCCTTAATAATCATGTAGTACCAACCCCCTGCCATGGGCAGGGACACCTCCCACCAGCACAGCTTGCTCAGTGCCTCATCCAGCCTGGCCTTGAACACCTCCAGGGAGGAGGCAGCCACAGCCTCCCTGGGCAACCTGTGCCAGTCTCTCACCACCCTCACTGTCAAGAATTTTCTCCTCATCTCCAGTCTCAATCTCCCCTCTTCCAGCTCAAAGCCATCATCCCTCATCCTGTCACTCCCAGTCCTTGCCCAGAGTCCCTCCCCAGCTCTCCTGGAGCCCCTTCAGGTACTGGAAGGCTGCTCTGAGGTGTCCCTGGAGTTTTCTCCTCTGCAGGCTGATCAGCCCCAACTCTCTCAGCCTGCCCCACAGGGGAGGCTCTCCAGCACTCTGATCATCTTCATGTCCTCCTGCAGACCCACTCCACAACTAGAAATAGGCTTTATTCTGCTCACAAGCTGAAAATTCTGTATATGCAGTGAAAGTAAATTCAAAACTAATGACAGTAAACTGCAAGATTTGGTTTTTTTTCTTCTTTTTGGAGATAAGCCTCATAATTTCATTAGGGTATTTTTTCTCTCTTTTCCTTTAAGCTTCAAATAACTTCATTGCCTCTTAACACTGAACAATGCTCCCCCCCACACCTCTTGACAATTCAGCAGCAGATCTGAGGATTTCCGCACCTGGCTAGCATGAGGCTGTTTGTGTGCAGAACACTGAAAGAGACAAACCTGCAATTTTTAGAAGAAGGTATATTGAATTAAAATAGTAATAACAGCAACAATAATCAAGCATAGAAGGTTGGAAGAGACCTCTGAGGTCACCAAGTCCAACACTCATGCAGAGCTCACAGCTCCACCACTGCTGCTGAGCCACTGCCACCACCCCACATCCCACAGCACCACATCCATGCAGCTTTGAAACCCCTCCAGGGATGGGGACTGCAGCACCTCCCTGGGCAGCCTGGGACAGTGCCTGAGAACCCTTGCTGGGAAGGAATTATTCCTAATATCAGAATCAGAGAATCACAGAATTAGCCAGGTTGGAAAAGACCTTTGAGATCATCAAGTCCAACCTATCACCCAACTCCATCTAATCAACTGAACCATGGCACCCAGAGCCTCATCCAGGCTTATTTCAAACACCTCCAGGGATGGTGACTCCACCACCTCCCTGGGCAGCACATCCCAATGGCCAATCTCTCTTTCTAGGAAGAATTTCTTCCTAACATCAGCTTAAACCTCCCCTGGGGCAGCTTGAGACTGTGTCCTCTCCTTCTGTCACTGGGTGCCTGGGAGAAGAGCCCAACCCCCACCTGGCTACAACCTCCCTTCAGGTAGTTGTAGACAGCAATGAGGTCTGCCCTGAGCCTCCTCTTCTCCAGGCTAAACACCCCCAGCTCCCTCAGCCTCTCCTCACAGGGCTGTGCTCCAGACCCCTCCCCAGCCTCCTTGCCCTTCTCTTAAATTGAAGAGCCCAGACCTGGACATAGCACTCAAGGTGTGGTCTAACCAGTGCTGAGCACAGGGCAGGATGACTTCCTTGCTCCTGCTGGCCACACTGTTCCTGATCTAGGCCAGGAGGCCATTTGCCTTCTTGGCCACCTGGGCACACTGCTGGCTCCTGTTCAGCCTCATGTGCCCTTTATCCTGTCACTTCTTGCATGTGAGAAGAGACCAACCCCCACCTGGCTCCAACCTCCTTTCAGGGAGCTGTAGAGAGCAATGAGTTCTCCCTTCAGCTTTCTCTTCTGAAAACTAAACAACCCCAGCTCCCTCAGCTTCTCCTTATAGGGCTTATGTTCAAGGTCCTTCACCAGCTTGGTTACCCTTCTCTGGATGAAACAACCCACCTTAATGACTTTCTTGTAGTGAGGGGCTCAAAACTGAACCCATTACTCAAGGCAAGGCCTCAGCAGTGCCATATTGATAATAATAATAATAACAACAATAACAATAATACTACTTAGACAAAGCATGACATTCTGCAAATGCAGTTTCTGAATAGTCACCCAGACATTAATATGAAATCTTCAGGATGCTTCTTGACATTTCACATGAGTGAAATTAGTTCCCTAAGCCATTTTATCCCAGAGCTTTCAAAGAGTAGCTTTTGAATTCTCTCAGTGCCTGTGAAATGCAGAGCACCATGCAGAAGCTTTGGTGGTGAGCAGTGACTCAACAGTTACTGCAAAAGGCACAATCAGAGCAGGAAGAAAGAAAATGTACGTACGGATTTCTGCAGGCAAGAGATAGAGACAAAGGAAAGAGAAAAAATGGAAGATATAATGTCAGAGAATGCTTTGAAGGTCTAAACAGAAAGGTAAAGCAAATTAATGGACAAGATTAGTCTAGAAAAATCTTCGTGCCATTCATATATTGCACATCTACATAAAGAACCACAGAATGGTTTGGGTTGGAGGGCACCGTAAGGGTCATCCAGTTCCAACCCCTGCCATGGGCAGGGACACCTCCCACCAGCACAGCTTGCTCAAGGCCTCATCCAGCCTGGCCTTGAACACCTCCAGGGAGGGGGACTCCACAGCCCCCTCATTCTGAAACACAGCAGAAGCTGTATCTACTCTAGCATGGCCACTTCTGGGCAGCCTGTTCCAGTATTTCATCACTCTCATTCTGAAGAACTTCTCCTGATGCCCCATCTAAATATCCCCTGCTCCAGTTTCAAACCACTGCCCCTCCTCCTATCCCCACAGGCCCTTCTGAACAGTCCCTCCCCAGCTTTCCTGCAGGTCCCCTTCAGATATTGTAATGATGCTCTAAGCTCTCCCCAGAGTCTTCTCTTCTCCAGACTGAACAGTCCCAACTCTCTCAGTCTGTCCTCATAGCAGAGCAGCTCCAACCCTCTGCTCATCCTCGTGGCCCTTCTCTGGACACCTTCCAGCACCTCCAGATCTTTCTTGTAATAGAGGCTCCAGAAGTGGACACAGAGCTCCAGCTGGGGTCTCACCAGAGTGGAGCAGAGGGGGAGAATCATTTCCCTTGCCCTGCTGGCCACACTTCTCTTGCTGCAGCCTAGGATTGCATCACAGCATCTATGAGAGAGGTGAGGTATTTCTCCCTGCACTGATTATCTGACTGCCTGAAGATGAGGTCAACATCTGGAATTTTGCTTGAATCAAGGAGTGAACTGCCAGTCAGAATCTTTGATTACTCACCTCCTAAATACCTTACAAACCACTCTGTGGAACAAATCTATCCACTACTTGTTCCTGCAGCTGACAGGAGCTTTTTTCCCCCAATTACCAGCAGCAGCCCTTAATATTTAAAATTCTTTCTCTACATAGAGTCCCTCACACAGAAGTGATAGAGATGCCTTTTATCCCAGCTCAGTAATGCTAGGTGAGTGAAATCCTGGAGTGCCCCTGTTGCCTTTTGAGCTGTGAAATGAAAAGCACAACCTGAAACCCGCCCCCAGCATCAAACACCTCACACAAGATCTTACTGTTCTTCATAGGATCCTTCACCACAGCATTTGTTTTTGCCACGTCATCTGCAAGTTTACTGTAGTTTTTTCTCAAGAGCAGAAGATTCTGGTTGAGGTCTTTAATCTGGGCCAGGACATCATGTGCAGTGTTGTTGGCTTGTCTGGCTTTGTCTTTGGCTGCCTGTACCTTTACAGCTGTATCTGTAGGGAGAAAAGGATAATGAAATGATTTTAGAGGGTATCACTTTCCATCAGAGAGCTTAAGAAATAAAGTTGGGTCCAACTTCCAGCATCTTGTGCAGGCAGTAGAATTTATCATCTTGGGCAGTTCTTTGAGAGCTCCTGTTTGACATGTAGCATTCTCTTACACCAAGACATCACTGGTTGTGAGTGTGGATTGCAGAACTTGGCCTTTTAACTCTTCATTGAGACATCCAGTGCACCTGAAGAAGACAAAATGCTCTAGGCCTATTTATATGTAAAGGACAAATCATTTCTATTAGGAGAACTTCTGTGCAATTGTTTTGTTGCTCTTGAGTCACTGCTTAACCTCTGGCCAAGTGTCAGATGGAATATTTGATACAACAGAAATAGGACTTGCAATGTTCTGATGAAAAGAGTACAGAAATCCACATGACTGAGAGAAAATTGTGAGTCAGGAGACCCAGAGTCTACTGACTGAGTCAATCACCCTCATAGGCATTTTTGGTGACCTTGAGCAACAAAATGAGTCTGATGTTGCCCCCACTTCTCTGCCTGCAAAATGGGAATGAATGTTCACGTTTTTGGGGTGAAAATACTGAGTAATAGAATCCTAGAATCATTTTGGTTGGAAAAGACCTTTAAGATCATGAAGTCCAACCATTCTCTCACTCTGCCAAGTCTGCTGCTTACCCACAGCTCTGCCTCTTTGAAATATCACCAGGGATGGAGATTCAACCTCCTCCCTGAGCAGCCTGTTCCAGAACACCTTCAGTGAAGAAGTTTCTTCTAATACCAAACCTAAACCTTCCCTGGGGCAACTTGAGGCCATTTTTTCTTGTGCTGTCACTTGTTACTAGGGAGAAGAGACCAACCCCACTGTTGAGAAACCACAATCATAGAATCACAGAATGGTTTGTGTTGGAAGGGACCTTAAAGATCATCTGGTTCCAACCCCCCTGCCATGGGCAGGGACACATCCCACTAGCCCAGGTTGCCTGAGGCCCTGTCCAAGCACTGAAATCCAGTGTGTTTTGCTACTTCAGGATCATGAGCCCTCAAAACCATCATCAATACTGCCAAATAAAAGACCTGAGAGCTCTGTCTGCCTACTGTTTGAATCTCCTTTATTCATCTCTTTTTGAGGCCATTATCAGAGGCCACACAGCTTTCTGGCAGAGTGGGAGTTGAGTTTCTTTTCTGAGAGCCCTGGGGCTGTTTAGTCTGAAGAAAAGACTGAGAGGGGATCTGATCAATGTCTATCAATAGCTGAGGGGTGGGTGTCAAGTGGAGGGGGCCAGGCTCTTTTGAGTGGTGCACAGTAATAAGCCAAGGAACAATGGAGAGAAACTGGAACAGAGAAGGTTTCACCTCAACATGAGGAGAAACTTCTTTGGTGTGAGGGTGCTGGAGTCCTGGAGCAGGCTGCCCAGAGAGGTTCTGGAGCCTCCTTCTCTGAAAACTTTCAAAACCAGTCAGGATGCATTCCTGTGCAGACTACCCTGGGTGATCCTGCCTTTGGCTGGGGGGTTGGACTGGATGGTCTCTGGAGGTCCCTTCCAACCTCAGACATTCTCTGATTCTGTGCTTCTTTTACTTGTTTCTGTATATTGACTATTCTGTGTCCTAAGGTCAGCTGGTCTCTGAGGTTCATATTGTTTGGCTGAGACATCTGTCTGTGCACAAGAAGGGAAATAGTCACATCAATACCTGTGGTCAGACCCCCAGGAGGTGGCATGCCATGAGCATGACACATAGAACACAAGTCTTGTGAACATCTGATTTCAAGGATCACTACACCTAAACCAAAACTTTTCAGTTATCTGAAATCTTCAAGTCATCAAAATGTGCAAGAGAAAACAGCAAAATGGTTTTCATGCCAAGTTTTTACTTGCAGCCTGGACCTTCCAGAGCATCACAAATCAGACAGAATATAGATTTCCTTTAGACAGGTATCTGAAGGCATATCTTGAGTTTATAAAGTGCTCCCTGGAGAGAAAAGTCTTAGCAGATTTCACTGATAAAAAAACCTTTCTGTTTTCTACAACAATATTCAGTTTATCACTGTCCATTGCCTCTTGCTACCACAAGACAAAGCAGCTAACAACCCAAGACTTTGGGGTTTTAATGACTCTTATAGAGTTGTGATAAATAGGGTGGGAGGGTTTGGCTGTATAGAATTTCAAATGTGCACAGCACCTCAGAGTTCATTGAGGAAAGGCTGTTCCAGTCCTAAGTGATTTACAGCCTAAAAAAGACATACAACAGCCAGCAGTGACTGCAAATGACTGCCACATAAATCAATGAGATTTCAAGAGCAAGCCTTGTCCTGCTTCTTCTGTGAGATCAGTAAGTCTTTATTCCTGTTGGCTTCAGCTATGCTGGCTAAATCACAGTGGTTCATTAAACACTAGTCCCACAGAAAGGCTTTTCACATTGGAAGAAAAGTCTGGCTCAGACTGTACCATCACTCCTGGTACCATCATTTGCCTTCTGAACCCCAGGACTGTGGCACCATAGCACCACCATAGAACTCAGGGTTGGAAGAGACCTTGGAGATCATAGAATAAGAGAATCAGTCAGGGTTGGAAGGGACCACAAGGCTCATCCAGTTCCAACCCCCCTGCCATGGGCAGGGACACCTCACACTACATCAGGCTGCCCAGAGCCTCATCCAGCCTGGCTGCAAACACCTCCAGGGATGGAGCCTCAACCACCTCCCTGGACAACCCATTCCAGGCTCTCACCACTCTCATGGGGAAGAACTTCTTCCTCATGCCCAGTCTGAATCTCCCCACTTCCAGCTTTGTTCCATCATCAAGTCCAACCACTCACCCAGAGCTCTCAATCCCACCACTGCTCCCAAGCCACTGCTCCACCAAACCACATTCATGCAACTTTGAAACACCTGCAGGGATTAGGGCCTCCACCACCTTCCTGGGTAGCCTGTTCCAATGCCTTTTTTTTACCCTTCCACACCACCAACTGATCCCATTGTGGTGGGATCCAACTAATTGGAATTCACCCCCAGAGTAAATTCTACTCCCCCCCGCAAAGCAAACAAACAAACAAACAACACCCCCCCCCAAAAAAAAAGAGAACTCAGAAGCAAAATGAAAATTATATCTACAAAAGGTAAACTAAAATTTAGAACTTTAAAAAGCAATGAATGTGTACATAATATATTCACATTTCTTCACACTTCAGAAAAACACAAATACAAAGGATCCCCTCGTACAGAATCATTCTCCTGGGCAGTCCAGGGAAACTGCTGGCAACCTCCTCCCTTTTTCCCCTTCCTGTTACCACACAGACACAATATTGAGCCAGCAGAAGGTCAGGAGAGAGATAAGGGAGCAAGCCAAGCAAAGTCACAGAGTGAGAAGAAACAAAAAAGAGTCTGGTTTGTGTAGCAGACTATATCCTAGTCAGCAAGGCAATGGAATGATAGAGACAAAGCAGTTGCTGTTCTTCTGTATTCAGTGATAATTTATTTGCCTTTTACTCAGAGATGTATAGAAAGTGCCTGTTCTTGTTTATGACTACCACACTAGGCTAAGGCATCAGCCTCAAACCATGCAAGTGCTTTCAGTTCAGTTCCCTCTCTTACATCTCCACCTCTTACTGTGGCCAATGGACAGAGTGGCCACAGCGCAGTCACCAGCAAAGATTAACCAGGCAGATGCTCAGTGATGGAAAGTGGAACAGAAAGGGCAGGGCTGAGGCAGCTGCTGTGGCATTTTCCCATCTTACCGTTAGGAATGGCTGAGAGCTTTCCCAAGGTTTCATTCAAAACTCCCAGGAGAATGGAGTTGTTCTCATCCACATCTTTCAGCTTGTTCTGCATGCGGGCCAGACTGTCTCCGTTTGCTGGAAAAAGTGCACAGAGTAAGGAAGATTTGAATCTTTATTTCCACCAGCCTGCCTTGGCACACAGCTTAAAAAGTGTAAGAACAGAATCACACAATCATGAAGGTTGGAAAAGACCTTCAAGATCATCATAACTCAACTCCCATGACCAGTAAACTGTTCCTGAAGCTCCACATCTACAGCTTCTTGAACACCTCCAGGGATGGGGACTCCACCACCTCCCTGGGCAGCCTCTGCCAATCCCTGACCACTCTTGCAGCAAACACATTTTTCCTCATCTCCAACTTAACCTTCCCCTGGCACAATTTCAGGCCATTTCCTCTTGTTCTGTCACCTGAGCCTAGGGAGAAGAGCCCAGCCCCCACCTCATTCCAGCCTCCTCTCAGGGAGCTGTAGAGAACAATGAGGCCTCCCCCCAGCCTCCTCTTTTCCAGACTAAACATTCCCAGTTCCCTCAGCTGCTCCTCATGCAACATGCCCTCCAAACCCTAATGAGCAAGCCATCTGTCATAGAGATAATATGCTGCATAAATGAAGAAGTCCAGTACAACTGGTTGTAGGGTTCACTGATCATCATAGAATGGTGTAGGTTGGAAGACACTTCAGAGATCAGCTACTCCAACCTCTCTGTAATGGGCATGGATACCCCTCCACTAGACTTGGTTGTCCAAGGCCTCATCCAGCCTGGCCTTGAACACCCCCAGGGATCAGGCATCCCCAACCTCCCTGGGCAATCTGTTCCAGAGTCTCAGCACCCTCATGCTGAAGAACTTCTTCCCAGGATCGAGTCCAACCCTGCTCTCCCTCAGCTTCAAACCATTCCCCCTTGTCCTGTCTCTAGACATCCTCATGAAAAGTTCCTTCCTGCAGGATCCCTTCAGGTATCAGAAGGCAGCTGTAAGGTCCTCCTGGAGTCTTCTCCTCTCCAGGCTGTACAACCCCAGCTTGCCTCAGCCTGTCCTCATGGCAGAGGTGTCCCAGCCCTTTGGTAATCTTTGTGGGCCTCCTCTGGACTCACTCCAACAGGTCTAATCTCTTGTTTCTTTAAGTCCTCTACTTCCTGGGTATGTAAGTGCTTGAGCTCCCTGTACTGTTGGATCTCTATCAAGGGTTCTCCTAAGATGTACAGAGAAATGAAAAAAATGTACAAAATGACCCACTAACAAATTCAACAAGTGGTGTTTAGTCCTAGTTTTGCTTCCTAGATTAGGCTGTTATTGAAGTTTTCTACTTAAGGTGTCTGTCTGGACTGAATGATTTAAACACAGGGTGGAAGAGGTCAGCTTACTGTTGGAAGCAGACTGGTCAGAGCCCAGTTCTCAAAGATAACTGATGTTGCCATAACATTTGAGGGAAACACAGGAGAACACTCTAGCACTGATCACAGGATCAGAGGATGTTAGGGGTAGGAAAGGACCTCAGGAGAACATTGAGTCTGACCCCTCCTGCCAGAGCAGGACCACAGAATCCAGCACAGGTCACACAGGAACACATCCAGACAGGGCTGGAAAGGCTCCAGAGAAGGAGACTCCACAACCTCTCTGGACAGCCTGCTCCAGGGCTCTATGACCCTCACAGTGCAGAAGTTCCTCCTCATGTTGAGGTGGAACCTCCTGTGCTGGAGTTTCTATCCATTGCCCCTTGTCCTGTCCCAGGGCACAAGTGAGCAGAGGCTGTCCCTGTCCCTTCCTTCCTGACCCCCAGCCCTCAGATATTGATAGACATTGATCAGATCATCTGTATGAGGAGGATACACTAACAAGAGGATATTCTGATTTGGTAGGGGGGAAAGCCCACCTGCTAAATAAAGCTCAAAGCCAAGAATTTGTTCCAGGGAAAGAACTGATGCAAATCAAAGGAACAGAGGTGGCCCTGAGCAATCAAGTCTTGTTGAGAAGTGTCCCTGCCCATGGCAGGGGGGTTGGAGTGGATGATCTCTGAGGTCCATTCCAGCCTAAGCCATTCACTAACTCTGTGTGTTGTATGAAGCACCTTACAGATGAAACTGCTGTAATTCAGGACAGGCAAATTCTTATTCCTCCTCAGCTGCTTTGAAGTAAAATGATGGAATTTTTTGGAGCAGTGTCCAGCGTGACAATAATTTTTCAAGCTCCCAAAAGTGAGGTTGCAGCTAAGCTTTATGGCTATTTAAAAAGATTATTTTGAAGTTCAGAAGCAAATTTCTCACAGAAAATGGTTGCTGATGCTTAAGCTACTATTTTAAGGTGGTTTCTTTCATGATTTCTTCATATCAATATGGAACTCTTTTTAAGAGAGAGATGGCAAATTCTTACCTAAAAGGCTTGCCCTGTTGGGAAATGAATTCAGCATCACTGTGCTGGAGAGTAGGAAGAGGAGAATAACTTGTAGAAAAAGAGTTCAGGATACAGACTATGACTGTGACCTTCAGCTAGGTGACAGCTTATTGAAAACAAACACCTAGGGTTTGGACACTTACTCAAGAAGATACTTGTTCACTAGTTGTCAGGCAGTTGTACTCAAGAACCATCCCTCTTCATGAAGGGTCAATAATGAGAGGTATCATTGGCACTGCAGCATAGGCAACAGCATCAGGGCTGTACCCCTAGAGTCACTGAGTAATGGGATGGTGGGAAAGAAATCCAGG
>VXBD01012197.1:42620-52703 GCA_013399975.1 Indicator maculatus | reverse complement strand
AAGTGGGGAGATTCAGACTGGATGAGGAAGAAGTTCTTCCCCATGAGAGTGGTGAGAGCCTGGAATGGGTTGTGCAGGGAGGTGGTTGAGGCTCCATCCCTGGAGGTGTTTGCAGCCAGGCTGGATGAGGCTCTGGCCAGCCTGATGTAGTGTGAGGTGTCCCTGCCCATGGCAGGGGGGTTGGAACTGGATGATCCTTGTGGTCCCTTCCAACCCTGACTGATTCTATGATCCTATGATTCTAAATGTGGCCCATATGCTGGGTGGAATGTGCACAGGATGGGCAGGCAGGCTACAGAGATGAGAGTCATAGAGTCATAGAATTGCCAAGGTTGGAAGGGACCTCAAGGATCATCCAGTTCCAGCCCCATTGCCATGGGCAGGGACACCTCCCTCTAGACCAGGCTGATCAAGGCCTCATCCAACTAGGTCTTGAACACCTCCAGGGAGGAGGCTTCCACCACCTCCCTGGGCAACCTGTCCCAGTGTCTCCCCACCCTCACTGTCAAGAATTCCTTCCTCATCTCCATTCTCAATCTCCCCTCTTCCAACTCAAAGCCATTGGCCCTCATCATATCACTCCCAACCCTTGACAAAAGTCCCTCCCCAGCTTTCTTTAGTTCCCCCCTTATTCTTTTGTGAGAGAATAAACAGAATAACAGATAAACCCCAGAGATTGTGGTTCATTTCCCACATATTCTAAAAGTGCAAGGCTCCTTAAAGCCAAGAAGCAATTTATAAAGGGAAAAATACAACAAAATGTGTCTTCTCTCCAAGAAATCATTAGTTCATTTATCCACAGCTATATAGCAAGGCTGAAGTAGTGGATGCAATTTAAATCATTCTGATCATACTTCCTTTGTTAGACTCTTTGAAATGTCATTCAGGAAGAAATCTGTTTGCTTTATTTAATTACAACAATAAAAAGACTGCAGCAGTGCCTGGAGCAAAGCCTTTATTCCTCAAAAATGTCCTGCAGCAGAACAGGACACTTGTGTGAACTGTAAGAGCCACAGTTAACACTGCTGCTACAGAGCTTGGCACAGAAGATGAATCCTAAGTAGAGGTTTGTTGGGGGTTTTTCCTCTAAACCAAGCAAGACTTAGAAATTTTCACTGGAGGTGCTGGAGTCACTTTGCCTGGAGGTGTTCAAGAAAGGTGTGGCACTTGGGGACATGATTTAATGGTCATGGTGGTGTTGGGCTGATGGTTGGACTGGATGATCTTAGACACCTTTTCCAAATGAAACAACTCTATGATGCTGCCATTCTATGATTCTGTGATTCTTTGATTCTATGATTTTGTGATTCTCTGATTCTGTGATTCTATGATTTTGTATTTTTTTATGATTCTATGATTCTGTGATTCTGAGATTCTCTGATTCTCTGATTTTGTGACTCTATGATTCTATGATTCTTAGATTCTATGATTCTGTGATTCTATGATTCTCTGATTCTTTGATTCTCTGATTCTCTGATTCTGATTCTATGATTCTTTGAGTCCATGATTCTTTGATTCTCTGATTCCCTGATTCTGATTCTATGAGTCTTTGAGTCTTTGATTCTAGGATTCTATGATTCTGAGATTCTCTGATTCTCTGATTCTGTGATTCTGAGATTCTATGATTCTCTGATTCTGATCCTATGATTCTTTGAGTCTATGATTCTTTGATTCTCTGATTCTATGATTCTGTGATGCTGAGATTCTGTGATTCTCTGATTCTCTGATTCTGATCCTATGATTCTTTGAGTCTATGATTCTTTGATTCTATGATTCTGTGATTCTATGACTAGGAACAGAGGAACAAGATGCAACTAGACAAACACAGTTAATGATGGTTAACCTTTTTGAAAGACTAAGCAGTGACTGCTGGGTTTGTATCTGTTTTATGCTGCTCACCAGATGAATGCAATAATTTGGTGAATGCACTATGGCAGGTGAGCAAAACTACAAATCTGAGGAGAGGACATAAAGAAGTGATTTAACTCTGCTTATCAACTGGAAAATGTGGAGCTAAACTATTCATGTGCTGTCAGACAAGACAACTTGTCAACTCTTAAGCAAAAGAAATGCCACAAGCTGAATTTCAGCAGCCACCTGACAGCAGTCTCCAGCTGGAGAGGAGTTTGGACAACTTATTTTCACTTTTCTTTCATCAGTTTTGGCAAAGTTTATATCTAGCCTCCAATCTGCACTGAGGCAAGGATATTTTTAAAACAGTGAGCTCAACATTATAAGGAAGAAAAATTGCTGCTGGCAAACTGAAAATCCCTCAAGGCACAGAGAGAATGAAGCTGGCAGGCAGCAGCATTCATTCATTTGTAGCCAACATTTCAAACCCCAAACACTCCACACAGATTCTGCTTCCCCCCACCCAGGTTGTTCCTTCTGACTCCTGCCCCTGCAGAGAAAGAAGTGACTAAATCTCCATGTTAGTGGCTTCTGTCAGAAGCTTTGCTTTGTAAGGACTGTTTCAGCAGCTTTTGGTGGCAATATAAAAAATTTCTGTGATTAACAGCCATTTAACTGCTGGGGTAATTGGCCACAAATCAGAGGAATGCTCTAATGCAGCAAGAAAACACTCCCAGCTCCATCACAGCCCAGCCTGTACTGCTGCCATGCACAGCAGGTGAGTGGCTGTGGTAGTTTTAGGCTGTGCCTAGAAAATTTTCCATGGATCTTGAACAGAAAGTGGTAGAATGTAAATAAATCACCATTGGATGTAAAAAGGAAAATAATGGTAAGTTCTAAACAATCCCATTGGATAGACTACTACCAAAGATGGTCTGCAGAGTCTGACTTTCTCTTTTTTTCAGTTTGCTCACTCTAGCAGACACTTGCTCTGGCTTCTGCTTGGCTTTGCTGACCTTGGCTGTATTCTTGGTTGTGGCTGAGTACCTAACAAAACAACTCTTTGCTCTTTCTCTCCTCTATCAGGTAGAAGGAAGGGGACAGGGAGTGGGGAAGCTATTATTAGCTCCCCTGGTTTTGCCCAGGGGGGTTCTTGCGCTGTTTAGCTATTGTAAATATAGTAAATACTGTGTATTTTGCACCCAGTCATTGCATTCCTTTGGAGATTGTAGTCGTGCTTGTAAATACAACTTTATTTCCTTCCAACTGAGCTGGTCTGGCAATTCAGTGTTGGGGGGAATTTTCCACCCACCACAGTGGCTTGTGGGTCTTCATTACTTTAACTAATGTACTGCCTGTAGTGCAGAGAGTGACAGAGAAACTCGCTGGGAGATTGAGATTGGAGATGAGGAAGAAATTCTTTAGAGTGAGGGTGAGGAGACACTGGAAGAGGTTGCCCAGGGAGGCTGTGGATGGCCCTCCCTGGAGGTGTTCAAGGCCAGGCTGGATGAGGCCTTGAGCAACCTGGTCTGAAACCTGGTCTGGAGGGAGCTGTCCCTGCCTATGTCAAGGGGCTTGCAACGAGATGATCTTGAAGGTCACTTCCCATTCCATCCCATCCTAACCCAAACCATTCTGTGATTCTATGAATGATTGCTTCTCCCTACCAGATCCTCCTGGCATGCCCATTACCTACCCTGCACTTGCAGCTGAGTCTCTGAACAGGGTGGATTTATAGGAATCATGAGAAAATACCTAGCATGGCCATCAAACCATGTCCCCAAGTGCCATAGCCACACGTTCCTTGAACACCTCCAGGCATGGTGACTCTACCACCACCTCCCTGGTGTGTGCAAACCCAAAGCAATTAAAGCAGTGCTGTTTATCATTTTGCACACAGGCAGAGCTGTGACACTCAGTGCTGGCCTGCTTGAAGGTGGGTGATTGTGTCATGCTTATTTCCCCTCAGGTTTTGTTGAAATGATTTTGTTGTTGTTGTTGTTTTCCATTCCTTTCCAGATTGCTTGAAAGAAGTGTTGAGCACTGTCCAACAGATGCTTCATCAGTGCTGCACTAAGTATTTTCTTAGAGGACTCACACAGAAATCTGTCTGGGTAAAGGTGCAAGAAATAAACTGCTTTTGGTTGCACTGATCAGAAGATGATTGAATCATAGGCTTAGAAGAGATGTTTGTCCAAAGATCATTATTCTCCTTCTCACCAACAGTCATTCCTCACTGATGTTTATCTTAGCTGTTCTGAAAGATTTTCAAAGGTCAGATATCCCTAATCTCCTCAGTAACCAATTCAGTCCTTCTGGTTTTTAATCACAAGGAAAATTTTCCACCTGTGTGATCTGTCTCAGGGTCTTTGAGATATCTTAGTCCCATCCTTGGAGAAATCTTGTCATAACTGAAGAGTAACCAATTGAATTGCCTCCTTTTTCAGTCCACAAATTTAGATAATCTCCATCTTTCTCCTCATCTCTCCCCCACTCAATCTCCAATTAATCTTTATCTCTTCAAGACTCTTTGCAAACCACCTCAGCCCTCGTGAAGCTCAGTGCCCAGGACTGTAGCCAGTAACTGAGATAAAGCAAGAGGAATCCTGAACAGATTGGAATCATAGAGACTTTGAGATCACCAAGTCCAAGCACTCACCCAGAGCTCACAACCCCACCATGGCTGCTAAGCCACTGCCACTAACCCACATTCCTCATCACTGCATCCATGCAGCTTTGAAACCCCTGCAGGGATGGGGACTCCAGCACCTCCCTGGGCAGCCTGTTCCATTGCTTGCTAATTGGATTGTTTCATCTGGTTTGGAAAGCTTTGATGAAATCCATGCATTCCTCTGACATATCTGCCTTTTCCATCTCTAACCAGCACATAGTCAGTTTGGGGCCTCTCAATCCAAGAAGGACATTGAGGTGCTGGAGCGTGTTCAGAGAAGGGGAGGAAAGCTGGTGAACAGAGATGGTGAGGAGCAGCTGATGGACCTGGGGGGGTTCAGTCTGGAGAAGAGGAGGCTGAGGGGAGACCTCCTTACTCTCTACAACTCCCTGAAAGGAGGCTGCAGTGAGGTGGTGTTGGTCTCTTCTCCCTAGCATCAGGTGACAGAAGGAGAGGCAATGGCCTGAAATTGTGCCAGGGGAGGGTTAGGATGGAGATGAGGAAAAATTTCTTTGCTGCAAGAGTGGTCAGGGATTGGAAGAGGCTGCCCAGGGAGGTGGTGGAGTTCCCATCCCTGGAAGTGTTCAAGAAACCTGTGGCCATGGCACTTGGGGCCATGGTTTAGTGGCCATGGTGAGGTTGGGTTGCTGGGTGGACTGGATGAGCTGAGAGAGCTTTTCCAGCCAAGACAGTTCTATGATCCATGCTTCTCTTCAGTGCTGCTCTAGAGAACTGCTCCCCAGAGAGCTGCTCCTCATCCTGCATTTGTGTGTGCAAGGAACACCTCCTACATGTCCACACTGCCTGCTGTCCTACCTTCTCACACTATGGTATTTGGCAGGAATATTCTATTTATTGATGAGAAAATATTAAGGACATTGTAAATACAGAGGAGGGCAAGGAGGCTGGGGAGGGGTCTGGAGCACAGCCCTGTGAGGAGAGGCTGAGGGAGCTGGGGGTGTTTAGCCTGGAGAAGAGGAGGCTCAGGGGAGACCTTATGGCTCTCTACAACTACCTGAAGGGAGGTTGTAGCCAGGTGGGGGTTGGGCTCTTCTCCCATGCAACCAGCAGCAGAACAAGAGGACACAGTCTCAAGCTGTGCAAGGGGAAGTTTAGGCTCGAGGTGAGGAGAAAGTTCTTCCAAGAAAGAGTAATTGGCCATGGGATGTGCTGCCCAGGGAGGTGGTGGAGTCACCGTGCCTGGAGGTGTTCAGAAAAAGCTTGGCTGTGGCACTTGGAGCCAGGGTTTAGCTCTCAGGTGTTAGGGATTAGGTAATAGGTTGGACTTGGTGATCCTTGAGGTCTTTTCCAACCTGGGTGATTCTGTGGCACAGTGTGCCCTGAACGCCCAGCTTCAAAACTCACCAAACAGCACAGTTCAAACCTTGCCCAAACCCCTACCCCCCACTTCCCACTCTGAAAATATTGAATAGAAATGACAGACTGGAATTCCAAATTCCCACTGGAATACCAAATTATTTGGTTTGAAGTCTATGGACTTTATGATAATCTGAGCCACATTTAGAGACACAGTAGTTTTTAGACACAGATAATTTTTTTCTCTTTGTGCAAAAATAGCAATCTCTTTTTCTCTGTAAACATGTTTTTAGTTTCCTTGTTTTAAGAAAACTCTTGGCAGTTCCCTCCCATTAGTCTCTGTTAGGCAAACAGCTTCATTCTCTACCTCCCCAGCCTTCCCTTCCCTGGGACAGTCCCACAAGCACCCTGTGGAGCTGTGGTGTCTCTGACTGCCAGTGCAAACCCTGCTTCTCTATGACAAGAATAAAAATTTAATGCTAGCTTGGGGTTTCTGCTAATTTTCTGCCACATCAGGGAGGAAATCAGAACCAGTGCTCTCATTCCCCTCTCCTCCCCACTGACTCTTGCCCCCACTGCAGTTATCAAGAAAAGATCAAGGCTCCAGCCTCCTCAGGCTTCCTGTCCAAGAAAAGCACAGAGGGGATGAGCATCTCTACATCATGCTTGCCCCAAAGCAGGAGAATCATTTCCATGGATACATTGTTCAGTTTCAAGCCAGATAATGAATTAGGCTTCCTACTGCTATGGCTTCTTCATGCTGGAAGCTCAGAAGGCTCAAGTGGTTTTTCTTGTATTTAATGGCCCTGAATGCCATGTTCTGCACATACCTTTCACATCATTGTCTAACATCTTGGCTTCATTAAGGACCCTGAAGCTTTTCTGAAGAGAGCTCTTGGCGCCATCTTTCAGTGATCCTTGAGGACCAGAAGTCTGTAGACAAACAGGAAAATCAGAAGTTGAAGAAGATCTATCACAGAATCCTAGAATGGTTTGGGTTGGAAGGGACCTTAAAGATGTTCAACCCCCTGCCATGGGCAGGGACACCTTCCACCAGCTCAGGTTGCTCAAGGCCTCATCCAGCCTGGCTTTGAACACCTCCAGGGCGGAGGCATCCACAGCCTCCCTGGGCAATCTGTGCCAGTGTCTCACCACCCTCACTGCCAAGAATTTCTTCCTAATCTCCCCTTTTCCAAAGGGGAGCTCAAAGTCATTGTCCTTCATCCTGTCATTCCCAACTCTTTTGAAAAGTCCCTCCCCAGCTCTCCTTCAGGTACTGGAAGGCTGCTTTAAGGTCTCCCTGAAGCCTTCTCTTCCCCAGGCTGAACAGACCCAACTCCCCCAGCCTGTTGTCCTATGGGAGGTTCTCCAGCCTTCTGAACATCTTCATGGCCTCTTCTGGAGCCTCTGCAACAGCTCCAGGTCCTTCTTGTGCTGGGGCCCCAGAGCTGGAGGCAGTGCTGCAGGTGGGATCTGAGCAGAGCAGAGCAGGGGGCAGAATCCCCTCCCTGTGCTGCTGCTCTCCCTGCTCTGGATGCAGCTCAGCACACAGCTGCCTGCTGGGCTGCCAGGGACCATTGCTGCCTCCTGGGGAGTTTGTCACCAGCTGACACCCCCAAGGCTTTCTCCTTAGGGCTGCTCTGAAGCCACTTCTCACCCAGCCTGGATTTGTGCTTGGGATTGCCCTGACCCAGCTGCAGGACCTTGCACTTGGCCTTGTTGAACTCCATGAGGTTGGCTTGGCCCCAGCTCTCCAGCCTGTCCAAGCCCCTCTGGATGCCATCCCTTCCCCCCCAGCATGTCAGCCACACCACACAGCTTGGTGTCAGCCACCAATCTTAATCTTAAACAGTTTTCTAAGTAAATAACCATCCTCCATCACACCATGCTACCTAAAGGTCTTCCTTTTGAAAAGCATCCATCCCCACTTTGATGCAGAGGCTGATCCAGAGATGGAAGAGATTTTCTGTTAAGGTGGTAGGAAATGCTTGAGGTTCTGAACCACTTCTTGTTCAGTTTGTAAGACCAAACTCAGGTCACACATCATAATGAATCCATTGATTTGAGAATACTCCTGACAGCCAGAGAACATTTGAGATTAGTCATGGGTCATACCCTGGTAACTGGTATGTAATTAAGAAGCACTTACTTTTCATTTTCCAGGGCAGATACATGTACTAAAAAATTAACTGTGTGTCAATTAAATGCCACAGTTATTATTGCTCTTCATTATTTATATAATGAGCAAGCCCAGAGGTGATATTTCACATACTGCTGGATCTTGGATGGCTTTCAATGGCAGTCTAAAAACCATGTCTGGGACTTGCCCATTGCTTTTGCTTTTAAAAATCTTAGGGAATGCTTTGGATACTTTCAAACTTCAGAAGCAAGTCTTTTGGTACAGGATATCTCATGGCACATGTTGCCATGTCACAGGGTACAGAATCATGGAATCATAGAATCATCAAATCACAGAATTGGTTCAGTTGGAAAAGATCTCTAGGATCATCCAGTCCAACCATGAGCCAACTCTACCAAGGCTGCTGCTAACCTTTGTCCCTCAGCATCACATCTCTGCCTCGCTCAAATGCCTCCAGGGATGACGATTCACCCAATTCCCTGGGCAGCCTGTTCCAGTCTTTGAGAACCCTTTCTGGGAAGAAGTTTCTTCTAATTTCCAACCTAAATCTTCCCTGGTGCAACTTGAGGCCATTTCCTCTCATCCTATCACTTGTGACTAGCAAGATGAGACCAACTTCCACCTGGCTCTCACCACCTTTCAGGGAGCTGTAGAGGGCAATAAGGTCTCCCCTCAGCCTCCTCTTCTCCAGACTAAACAACTCCAGTGCCTGCAGCTGCTCCTCCCCAGTTTTCTTCTCCAGACCCTTCCTCAGCTTTGTGGCCCTTCTCTAGGCAAGTTCCAGCACCTCAATGTCCTTCTTAATAGTGAGGGGCCCCAAAAATGACTTCAGTACTCAAGGTTTTGCCTCACCAATGAGCACAGAGGGAATGTCTCCAGTTTGAAGAGACATTTTGCCTATGGAAACTGCATTTTGAGCATGAACAAAGATATTGGTGTATGACAAACCTAAGGACACCATGGCTATTAAACCATGTCCCAAAGTGCCATGGCCACAGGTTTCTTGAACATCTCCAGGGATGGGGACTCCACAACCTCCTGGGCAGCTTGTTCCAATCCCTGACCACATAGCTATTAAAGATTGCACCTGAAGGAAGAATGTTTGGCCAGATTTTGTGCCAGATGCACCTGTCCACCTAGATAATATTTTTTATGTCTTTTCCCAATAGCAACAGAACCCAGGGACTGATCACTCTGTGACCATGGCCTTAAAAAATAGATTATTATTAAAGGATTTGATATGGTTGAGTGGAGGGGACTGGAGCATCTTTCTTTCAAGGAGAGGCTGAGAGTCCTGGGGCCATTTAGCCAGGAGAAGAGCAGCTTGAAAGGGGAGCTGATCAATGCTGATCAATATCTAAAGGGTGGAGGTCATGAGGATGAGGCTGGATTCTTCTCAGTGGTGCC
This sequence comes from Indicator maculatus, assembly GCA_013399975.1. NCBI lineage: Eukaryota > Metazoa > Chordata > Aves > Piciformes > Indicatoridae > Indicator > Indicator maculatus. The sequence continues at coordinate 43,317 of VXBD01012197.1, read as the reverse complement.
CAATGATAGGACAAGAGGAAATGGGCTCAAACTGGAACCCAAGAGGTTTTCCTTGAACCTGGGGAGAAACTTCTTTGGTGTGAGGGTGCTGGAGCACTGGACCAGGCTGCCCAGAGAGGTTGTGGAGTCTCCTCAAACCCACCTGGACACATTCCTGTGCAACCTGCTCTAGGTGACCCTGCTTTGGAAATGGGGGTGGACTTGATGACCTCTGGAGATCCCTTCCAACCATGCTGTGATTCTGTGATTCTGTAAAACTGTGACTGGGATCTGTGGCATCTGTAGGTGGATCTGCTAACATGGCTCCCCTCTCTTCAGTCAGCTACTGCTTTGGCTAAATAATGGGATGTGGAAACTTCTTGAGAGCTTGAGATTTCTCATCTGTGATAAATTTATTTTGCTGCTAGAGCAGAGAGCAAATCCATCACAAAAAGCCTGGGAGGAATTTTTCTGTCATATTTGTAATACTTTTTTTTTTCCTAGTCATTTTTCAGACTTCCTGTAATCAGGATGGATTTTAAGTATCTTTCACATCTTGCTTTCAGCAACATTAGCTTAAGTTGAAAAGAAAAGGATTTGCCCTTTACAAACCAAGTAATAATATTAATAATATTAATAATATTAATAATAATGTAAAAATAATGATAATAAAATTTTAAAAGAGAAGAAAGAAAGAAAAAGAAAGAAAGAAAGAAAG
>VXBD01012197.1:20200-41708 GCA_013399975.1 Indicator maculatus | reverse complement strand
AGAAAGAGAGAAAGAAAGAGAGAAAGAAAGAGAGAAAGAAAGAGAGAAAGAAAGAGAGAAAGAGAGAAAGAAAGAGAGAAAGAAAGAGAGAAAGAAAGAGAGAAAGAAAGAGAGAAAGAAAGAGAGAAAGAGAGAAAGAAAGAGAGAAAGAGAGAAAGAAAGAGAGAAAGAAAGAGAGAAAGAAAGAGAGAAAGAAAGAAAGAAAGAAAGAAAGAAAGAAAGAAAGAAAGAAAGAAAGAAAGAAAGAAAGAAAGAAAGAAAGAAAGAAAGAAAGAAAGAAAGAAAGAAAGAGAGAAAGAAAGAGAAAGAAAGAAAGAAAGAAAGAAAGATATCACCAAGGTTCTTGTAAATGATGCCCCAAGTGTCATCCAGAGTGGAATTTCAAACTCAGCCCAGTCCCTGCCATCTCTAGTCGATGCACCAGCTTACTGCTGTTGGGAAACCCACTTCCCCTCCCCTTGCCTCAGCATCACAACTGCCCAATGGGAAAGGCAAGGCTCAAGGAGGCATCTGGGCTTCAGCACTTCTCCCCACATCTGCCAGCATCTGGAGGCCAGAGTCTTTTAGAGGCAACAGCAGACAAGCACCCACAGCTGCCCTTGTAGAAAGAACAAGGCTCCACCTTTGCCAAGGAGGGCATAGAGATGTCTGTCTTCTACAATTTCTAGGGGTTTCTCAGCCTGGCTGGGCTCAAATCCACAAATGCTGTCTTCCAGGAGAGGTCTTCAGAGGAGCAGCTGAGGGGAGACCTCATTGCTCTCTACAGCTCCCTGAGAGGAGGTGGCAGTGAGGTGGGGGTTGGGCTCTGCTCCCTAGTAACAAATGAGAGGAAATGGCATCAAGTTGCTTCAGGGAAGGTCTAGGTTGGATGTTAGAAGAAACTTCTTCCCTGAAAGGGTTCTCAAAGACTGGCACAGATTGCCCAGGGAGGTGGTTGAATGCCCATCCCTGGAGGTGTTCCAAAGAGGGAGAGATGTGGCACTGAGGGCCATGGGTCAGCACCATATTCAGTAGAGTTAGATCATGGTTGAACTTGATGAAAGTTCTTTTACAACCAAAAGCATTCTATGACTCTATAATCGTGGTGTTCCAGACAGCCCTGATGAAGGGGCACCCCTGCTCCCATCTTGAAGCTCAGCTAAAAGCTGGTTCTTTGGAGCCTGCAAACAGAGGGACCCTGATTTTTCTGGTCATAGAATCAATACCTCTAAGATCATCAAGTCCAACCATCAAGCTAAGACCACCACAACTGTTAAACCACATCCTGAAGCACTGAAGCTCTTCACTTATGAGCAAACACTCAACAGCCTTCCCCTAAACCCAAGAGAGAATAGTGAGGTGATGCCTGAACTTCACAATTAACCTGCTTTTAAAATCTGTCCTGAAATCCTCACATGATCGTTTATCAACTAATGGTTAAACTCTGCCTTGCTCTGCAAGTAATTTGCTGGCAAACCTCTCCTCTGTATCAATTACATTTAAAAGGCAGCAGCTGCCTCTATTTTCTACTTTATCATCTAGATCCCTGTGGCACGTAGACAGCTCCTAACAAAACAGGAGCTCCCTCTAATGAATACATTCAATAGAGATGCTTAAAACCTCACCAGATGCTTGAAGCCTCACCTAAATAATAGTCTCTTCCCTTGCTGCTCACTTGCCTCTATTTATATCATATTGTCCATCTTCACCTCTGTCCCTTTCAAATTATCTCTCCATGGCATAATCAGCCAGCTCACCATCTGAGAGAGATTTCTTTTGTAGCCACACTGTAATTGCTTCCTTTGTTTCATGGCTTCTCTATGTGTCTTTTCTTTTTCCTATTCAATCCCTGAAACAGCTGCCTGCCTCACTCACTTCCAGTCTTCAAAGGAGCAAAAGAGAGCTATCCGTATTCAATCCTAATGAGAAGAATAAGGAAAAAAAAAAAAAATTCCACAGCTCCTTATTTACCTCTGCAGTGTAATTAGGAGTTCCAGTGAAACAAATCATTTACAGAGAGCTAGTGGACTAGCTAGGTGAATTATTCCTACCCAGACAGCAATGTGGTGATTAGTGTGACTTGGAACAGAAGCTGGCACTGCAAACAGCCTGGAAATATGAAAGTTGTGGTGCAGTGGCTAGATGGCTCTATCCCTCTCCTAAACACAGGCCTTGACAGCATGTGATTGCTTTTGCTGTTCTTGTAATCCATTTGACTGGAGAAGCTCTCTGCAAGCTGCCTTTAGCCATTTACCAGTGCTGTAACTACAGGTTCCCTCTGCTCATCTCTCTGCTCCTGCATCAAGCACAGGGTTTGGCAATTCCCATTATCCTCTCATTGCCTGTGAGGTGCACCTGGGCTGCTCTCTGACCAGCTTCCACAAATGAGACATTGAGTCCTCTGGTAGCTGACATCAAAAAAAAAAAAGGAGTCCTGGTTATGGCCAGGATGCTCCCTGCTCACCATGTGTGCAGTAAGGAGCTGAGTTCCTCATTCTGACTCAGGCTGCAGGGCTGAGCTGGCTTTGCCTGCCTTTAAACATTCTCTGGTTGCTCTGTGACTTTGCATGCAGCCCCTCACACTGACAATAAGAAGTCACAGAAGATGCTCTTAATGTTTCCTATGAATAAAACTTTCTGGTCCCCTCCTACAAGTCCTCATTTCTAGAATTCTGCCAGGTGCAGGGAGTTCATCCTGTGTGCAGAGAAGGGAACTATAGGCTGAGGAGTTTGAGGGAGAGGAACAAGAGGGTGAGCAGGTCAAGAGAAGTGATTCTGCCCCTCCACTCTGCTCTGGTGAGACACTGCCTGGAGAACTGCATCCAGGTCTGGAAGCCCCAAGACAAGAAGGACATGGAGCTGCTCAAGAGGGTCCAAGGGCTGGAGAACCTCCCCTAAGGGGACAGGCTGAGAGAGTTGGGGCTGTTCAGCTTGGAGAAGAGAAGGTTCCAGGGAGACCTCAGAGCAGCCTTCCAGTACCTGAAGGGGCTCCAGGAGAGCTGGGGAGGGACTTTTGGGAAGGGCTGGGAGTGACAGGATGAGGGACAATGGCTCCAAGCTGGGAGAGGGGAGACTGAGACTGGAGATGAGGAAGAAATTGTTTCCAGTGAGGGTGGTGAGACACTGGAACAGGTTGCCCAGGGAGGCTGTGGATGCCTCCTCCCTGGAGGTGTTCAAGGCCAGGCTGGATGAGGCCTTGAGCAAGCTGGGCTGGTGGGAGGTGTCCCTGCCCATGGCAGGGGGTTGGAACTGGATGATCTTCAAGGCCCTTCCAACCCAAACCATTCTGTGACTGTTGGGTGACCTACACTGCTGACTCAAAGCTGAGCCATAGGCAGAGATTGAAAGGTGGAAAACCAAAGGGGATAAAATAACAAAGAAAAAAGGAAAGTAAAACAAGGAATGGGAGTTAGGAAGAAATGGGGATGTGGTCTGAAGGTACCCATAGCTCTGACTGGGGCACAGCTTTCTGATCTCAACACAAGAATCTGTGGTGGCAAGAGGAAAACATGGACCTGAGACAGTGTAGCACAGTCCCCCACAAAACCTCAGCCTCCTTCCCAACTGACTTCTTTTTCTTACCTCTTCCATAGCTTCATTTGCAAGAGCCTTGGCTTCCTTGGCAACTCTCTCAGCTTCATCTGTGGAATCCTTGATGTTAGTATAAGCATTGAAGGCACGTGTGGCATTGAAAGAGAGGTTTTTGGCTTCAGCAAGGATTCTGTTGGGATGGGAAAAAGGAAACACACCCTTAAACCTGCTAGCAGAGCTCAACAGCATGTAGTATCCTGCCTTCTCCACCCAGCCTGGCTGTTTCCCAGGCATTTCTTTAGAGGGTGATGCTACCCTTGAGATTTCAGGAGTTCTGGCATCACATCTTTCATGGAATTCACATTTTATCTGTGCAGAAAGACACTGAAACCAATGATTGCTAAAAGAGGAGGTTCTGTGAGACAAGAATGGACCAGGCACTATAATATAGATCACACATTCCTGATGTGTTTATAGGCTGTGTTTGGTTTATAGGTTATCACACAGAATGGTGGAGGTTGGAAGAGACCTTGAAAGATCATCCAGTCCAACCCCCCTGCCAGAGCAGAACACCCAGGGCAGGTCACACAGGAATGCATCCAGGCACATTCTGAAACACTCCAGAGAAGGAGATTCTAGAACTGCTCTGGGCAGCCTGCTCCAGGGCTGCAGCACCCTCACACTGAGGGTTCCACAGTCATGTGGAACCTCCTGAGGGGAGACCTCATTGCTCTCTACAATTCCCTGAAAGGAGGCTGCAGTGAGGTGGGGGTTGGGCTCTTCTCCTTATTATCAGGTGATGGAAGGAAGGGAAATGACCTGAAATTGTGCTAGGGGAGGTTTGGTTTGGAGATTAGGAAAATTTCTTTGCTACAAGAGTGGTCAGGGATTGGAAAAGGCTGCCCAGGGAAGTGGTGGAGTCCCCATCCCTGGAAGTGTTCAAGAAATGTGTGGCCATGGGACCATGTGGGGCCATGGTTTAGTGGCCATGGTGTTGGGTTGATGGTTGGACTGGATGAGCTCAGAGGGCTACTCCAACCCAAACAATTCTGTGATTCTGTGAATGATGCATTCAAATATTCTCTGCACTTACAGAATTAACTTCAAGACATCTGTCCCAGTACAGAGCCTGTTGCCTGTGATGCTTTTCCTGCATTAAGGGTAAATGAGCTAATAATCCCCACCTGCACTAGACAAGAATGGATTCAAAGTTGGAGTTCTGTCTCTCTGGGCAGTGCTTTAGCTGCCAAAGTGTATGGCACTATGAGGGAGGCAAGGATTACTCCTGCTGGGCCTATTCCAGCTCATCTAAAATACTTCATTCCTGAGAGAGTGTGTGTGGAAGAAAAGAGAAATTCCCTCTCTAACCTGGTAATTAATCTGTTCTCTGGGGAGCTGGGCCAGCTGGGCTCCAATCCTTGCTTCAGTGAGTATGTAATGATTTCCACAGAATGAAATGGGGAAGACAAAGGAGAGGGAAGGGCTCCATGTGCAGGTAATCGAGGGAGACAGACTCCTGTGCATCCCTCCTGGAAAAGCAGCTCTGCTTCTCAGCTACAGGCTGCAGCCAGTGTTTGTGATGCTGTGGTAGAGAAATGTGCAGCCCAGGAGGACTGGCTAGCTACTGCTGAGAAACGGCTCACATCCCTTCTGCTTAGGAGGGAACTGAACTGATTTTGCCAAACAGCAATGATGTCTCCTCCTGAGGAGGTGATTAGCCACAGGGGAGAAACCTATCCTGATATATCCTTGTATAGAGGAAAAAAATAACAGTTCTGTGGAGGTTCAATTCATGAACTGTTCCATGTTGTAATTCCCAACAGAACATCCTCACCATCAGCGGATACACTGCCTGAAGCCTTGGAGGGTGATTGGAGAGAAAGGGCTCTCCTTCAGCAAGATGAAATGGTATTGCCCAGCAAACTTAGTGTGAACTGACAGACATTCAAAGTGCTTGTTACACTTTGGAATTCCTGAGACAGGGAGAGAGGATACATTCCTGTAAAATATGGCTGGTTGATGCCAGTGCATGAAGCAAATGGCTTTATCCTGATGCAGGATCACACAGCCCCTGGGGATTCCTTGGTCCTTGGAACTGATTTATCTGACCACATTAGGAATTTTAATTTTGGACAGTTAGCTTTTAGATATAATCTTCAATGTCCTTGATCCTGCAGCTTTTTTTTTTTTTTTTTTTTATTCTATGTTTTAAGAGACAATTAGGAAATTTTTCTTTGCTGCAAGAGTGGTCAGAGATTGGAACAGGCTGCCCAGGGAGGTGGTGGAGTCCCCATCCCTGGGGGGGGTTCAAGAAATGTGTGGCCATGGGACCATGTGGGGACATGGTCTGATGGCCATGGTGGTGCTGGGTTGATGTTGGACTCAATGATGTTGGAAGTCTCTTCCAACCAAAACAATTCTATGATTCTAGAGTGCTTCTTTTGAACAAATGTTGATGACAGCACAGTGGGCTCTGTAAGACAAGGTTTCTTCACATCAACATAGCATTAAGCATATGGTAAGTGAAACCGTGCTGTAGTGCAGCTGAGGGCACTGCTTGCAGCCTGAAGGTGTCACAAGAGGTAAGAAAGGGTTTGCAAGAGGCACACACACAAATGAACCAGTGGGGTAGCTGCACACTCACATCTAGCCCAGGTTATTTCTATGCTCCCAGTGACAGATGTCAAGGTCTAAGGAGAATGCCCTTTCTGCTAAGCAAATTTTCAGAGCTGCTTCATGATTTTACCATGGCCAGTGCCTGGCTGCCTTACCCATCCAGGATTCCAGAGGAGTCATTCAGCTGGGCTGCATGGTTCTCAGCTTGCAGGACCTTTTCTGGAAGCATCCTGTCACGAATTTCTTGTGTTAAGTCATCTATTTTATCCTTCAGCTGATCAGACATGGGCTGTATCTTATCTGCAACACCTTCTATGTACTGAAAACGACAAAAGAAAGGTCTTTAAGCTTTTAAGGATATTAAATTGTCACAGCTAACCAATGACAGAAGATTCAGGGCCCTTTGAGTGTCTCTAATCTATTTTTGCTAATTAAAGTATCTTGGAGAGAGATTTTGACAAGGTCTGGGAGTGACAGGGTGAGGGACAATGGCTTTGAGCTGGAAGAGGGGAGGTTGAGACTGGTGGTGAGGAAGAAATTCTTGGCAGTGAGGGTGGTGAGACAATGGAACAGGTTGTCCAGGGAGGCTGTAGATCCTCCCTCCCTGGAGGTGTTCAAGGCCAGGTTGGGCCTTAAGCAACCTGGGCTGGTGGGAGGTGTCCCTGCCCATGGCAGGGGGTTGGAACTGGGTGATCTTTAAGGCTCCTTCCAAACCAAACCATTCTGTAACTCTATGATTCTATGGTGTTAGTAAGAACTGTACTTTTTGAACAGCCACCATTCCTGTTCCAACCCCACATTTCAATGTGTTTCCTTGCCAATTCTCCCCTTCATTACAACAATTTTCAAAGTAAGATGGAAATATTTCCAGAACCAATGATATTCTGGAGCTCTGTGTCCAGTTCTGGAGCCCCTATTACAGGAAGGATCTGGAGGTGCTGGAAGGTGTCCAGAGAAGGGCCATGAGGATGAGCAGAGGGCTGGAGCTGCNGGGTTGGAACTGGATGAGCCTTCAGGCTCATTCCAACCCTGCAATTCTATGATTCTATATCACCACCCTTGGATTCAGTGATGTCTTCATGGGATTAGTCCAAGTTCTTCAGTGGTTGTTGTACATCCAGTGGTAGATTCCACAATGTGCAACCAAGATGCTAGGATTTATATTTTTTTTCTTTTTATTTTTTTTCAGCTGATCTCAAACTCTGCTGATAAAACTCTCAAGGCAGAACCTTCAAAACCATTATGTAGGGTGAGAGTGCAATCCTCTCCTCTCCCTGGTCTATCTAGACTTCCAAATTGTTGCCACAGGCAAGAAATGATTTCTGAAGTACCCTTCTGATGTGCACACACAGTTTGTGTGCAGATAAATCTACATCTAGATCACAGAGTGGCAGTCAGATTGTGACTGGGTCTGCTGCATCTGCAATTCTGAAGATGAAGTCACTATTGCAAGCTGAATATTGTATTATTAAAAGGAGGTAGAGGCCATGAAAAATTATGAGCTAGCTCTTTGTGTCATCCAATGAATCACTTGAATCTCCAAGTTAATTTTTATCTAGCAGATTAGGTTTTCTGACATTCAGCAGCTGAAAAAAAAAATATTTCTTCCAATTCAAATATTCCAAGATGGATAAAAAAAAGAATCTTATTTTACTTTAATTCTCTACTTTGCTCCCTACTTCATTGTGCTACTTCTCAGACAAGGATGATAAACCACTCACCTCTACAGCTAGGCTGATTTCATTTGCAAGTCTGTTGGCTTCATTAAGGACATCATTCCCTTCCTGCAGGGTCTTTTCAACATCTTGTCTGCCATCTTCTACAGCTTGCTTCTTTTTCTGTAGGTTGTGTCCACACAAAGCAAAGCATGAGTTCTTAACCAGAAAGACGATGCCAGAGCAAATTACCAGCACCTAGTACAAGACTGTGCTTTGTTACCATGCCACAAAGCCTCTTCTGCAATCCTCTGAGCTTTCAGAGCAAGTGACCACAACAAAGCACATACAATGTAAGGTAGCTTTTCTTTGTCCTCCTGTCCAGCATGGCATCTATAACAGAGAGACTGCACAGTTGGCATGGTTTGACAGGGGTGTCTTTAAAAAAAACATAAAATTACAGACCCCCAGGAGGTCCAGAGAGTCCAGGTGTGGACAGGGAATTGTAATCTCTTGTTATTTCATTCCCACAATGCCTGCATCCATATAAAACTGACTGCAGAGTCAGTTTCTTCCTCTTTTTTCCCTCCTGTCTGGTCTCTGGCAGGAGGCTCTATCTGGTAACATGGGGGAGTATCTCAGACCTCTTTGTGGCCTTCAGAGGCCAGAATAATTTGTCCTGTGCAATTTTGGCCTATTTAGACCTAATGGAAGGGAGGCAGTGCAGTGGCACTGGGACTTCTGGCTTAGTCTGGTTGGGGGGAAAGTTTTTTGGGAGATTTTCAGGTATCCTGTACTCTTTTGGGATATGTATTAGGTGTTAGGGATTCATGTAGTCTGTATTTTTCTGTATATTTTTGAATACAATTTTGTGTTTCTCTCCAATTCAACATGAGCCTTTTATTTTACTCTTTTTGGGGGGTAAAATGATACCTGTCTACTCTTTAAACAAAGACAACAGTACTGTTGCACAATGACCAGAAAGGAGTTAGAAATCCTAATCTTTACCCAGATGTGCAAGTTTCTCATTTTGACAATCATCTTCTCTGCCTACTAAGGCAAAATTCATCCAAATATTCTGTTTTCACCTACTGGTGTTTCACTGACTGCTGAATGCCAAATCAAAAGCTGCATGTTTGCCTCTTGATTTGCCAGCTAGGATGGCCTTCTGAATGAGAAACTGTCAATTTCCTGTGCAAGATCCATTGAGTATCACAGGATAGTTTGGCAGGAGATCATGGCACTCTAGCAGTAAGTGATGTGATCATGACTCTCCAGCAGTAAGTGCTGTGATGGCTTCTTGGTCCAAGCAGAGCCACGATAAACTCCTCAAAACAACCAGGTAGGCAGGACTGCTGGGAAGGAAGCCTTCAGGCACCCTGTGATGCAGAGAATACTCTAACACTGAGATACCAGAGAATTTCTCCAGCCTTTGGGAAGCAAATGCACAGAGCAGAGACCACCTGACTCCTTCACACCATTCCATTTCCTTAATTCAATCAAGCCCACAAATCTCTGCTGAGATCTGGGGTCTCACAACTCCAACCTCATCATTGTAAACGAGGCAAAAGCTCATGGAGATACAGAGCTGAAACATTTATCTTCATTAGGTTGGCTCTGCCCTTTATGCCTTGGTTAAATGCTTGCTAATGTACAGTATAATATGCTCTTTAAGTCTCTGCCATTTAAATTAAATCACAAGTAGACCCCTCTGCTATGAGGGAGATCATTTATAGCAGCTGCTAACTACAGAGGACAGAGTTTGATTTATTGCTCTGGAATATTCACATAACCCTTTTCAGTCTTCTTCCCAGGGGTTGGAGAAGCAGATGGAAGTCTAAGGGAGCAAATGTATGACAGCAGCAAACATATGAACCAAACTCCTCTTTAAATCTGGAGCACAGGATTTGGATTTTACATGACTGTTTATACTGGGATGAGTCCAATTCCTCCCAGAATAATAACTCCCATGCACTCTCAGCTCAGTGCCTAAAAGCAGTTGATACCATATTGATGAAGCTGTGGAGTCATTCTGCTTCTCACAACCAATGCACTTCCTCCTTCTGAGGAACACCTTTCCTTTTAATTACATGTTTTAGGTTAAAAGAAATCAAGAGCTAATTGGTGCAACCATAAAGACAAGTCCTCCAGAGGCTAGAGAGTCCCAGGGGGGATGGGCAGCTTGTCCCAGGATATTGCAATCTGTTATTCTATTCCTTTTTCCTGTATCCCTCTATTTAAGGCAGTGTACAGCCAATGCTGTCTTTCTTCTCTCTGTCTCAGGCCATGTGCTGTTATCTTTATGGTGTGTGGGGCAGAGGCTTTCTCCTGCCCTTGGCTGGCAGGGAATTTCCAGCTACACCACTGGGCATGGGGAAGCCTGTGGTAGGGCTGGGTCTAGTGGGGGGCTGCAGTCTGGCTGCTCTTGGGCCTGCTGAGGCTGAATGGGGTGGAGGTTTCTGGAAGGTTTTGCCCTGGTATGCCCAGGTGAAGGACTGAGCCTAATTTGTGAATGGATTCCTTCTACCTGAGTACTTTTTGTATATATTTGTAAATAGCATTTCCATTTCCACTTCCTTCTACCTGAGTACCTTTTGTATATATTTGTAAATAGAAGTTCCATTTAAACTTCCAATCCAGCATGGAGCATTTGTATTTTACTCCTTGGGAAGGGGTAAAATTACCTCCTCTGTCCTTTTGCCCTGGGCAGCTCGTGGCTCAAAACTGGGACGCTACATTAGATACAGTTCTGCTTTAGTAACAGTTTGGTTCGATTTTATTCTTATGCTTATATTTTTGTCTGAAGATTTCATCCTGCCAAGTCTCACACTTAGAGCAGCCTGGAAGTGACCAAGGACACAACTTGTCAGCACTCACCTCTGCCAGGGTCATATTTTTCTGGTTGATGGCAGACAAACGATCAGCTTTCCGAATTTTGCTGGTAGCCTCTCTCAGCAGATGTCGAGCATCATCCACCTTGCTGTGGTAGTTGGCCAGCTTGTCCCTCACCTCCTTTTTGAGATCCTCATTTTTCTCACTGGGCTCACCAAATAAGCTCTTCACCTTGTTCAAAAGATCTTCTGCCTCCCTGCAAGACACCACCACTGTTACAGTGGAGAGCTGAAATCCCCCTCCCACCCCAGCACTGACCAGGCTGGCTCAGTCTGGCAGCAAAGGAAGCTGTATTTAAGGCAACACTGCAACCTGTGCTGCAATGCAATGACTCTGTACAAACAGACACTGCTCACAGCATTTACAAATAGGTACAGTCAACAGGAAAACACAACCAAGCCCCCTTGGGCCCCCCAGAAGAGAAGGGGATGTGCTCCTTTTTCCTTCTCCCCCCCCCTCCTCCTCCCTCCAGCAGAGCAGGCAAAAGGGGAGAAAGCCAAGAAGCAGAGAGAGGTTGTTAGACTTAGCTTGTCAAGGTCAGTAGGTTATCCTCAGCCAGGAGAGAGAAGCAGCAGCAGACTGAGAGAGGACAGACTGCCAGACTGCCAGACTGCCTGACCTGGTTAGGAGCAGTGACTCTTAAACATTTCTCTCTCTCTAATGGAAGTGTTTACAATAATCATTATTTGCTTTCTTACACCCAAAAGTGATTTATTTACATCCTTTCACTTTCTCTGCTTGAACTTTGGGAGAAGAAAAATTAAAGACAGTCTTAAAACCATCACAACCACCCATGGAGGCACTGAGCTCATGTTCCCTGCACCCAAGAAACTGAATATTCTTAATGATATGCAAATGAATTAGACTTTTAAATTAAATCTCCAAGTACCTTTCAAGAGATCTGTGGTGGGTTAGGAATCACCTCCCCCCCCCCAGCATGAATTTGGAGAAGAACCCCAAAATAAACCACCAAACCAGCTCAGTTTGGGATGGAAGGAAATGAAGCTCTATTTACAAGCAAGCTACAATCTAGAGATATGAAATGCAATGACTATGTACAAAATATACAATAGATATGTACAATATAGATATAGTTACAATTTATAAACAACACAGAAACTCTTCAGGCCCTCCTGGATGGATCCAGGGGGCTACCAGTACCTTCCCCCTCTCTACTTCCCCCCTGTGCAAGGGAAAGAGAGAAAGGAGAAAGCAGAAAGTGTAGCTGTTAGTACTTAGCCTCAACAAAGAATGCAGCCAAGGTCAGCACAGCCAAGCAGAAGACAGCAGTTGGTATCAGCTAGAGCTAGAGCCAAGAAAAAGAGACAGAACAGTTTATACAACTCCTCTATATCCCCATTAGCAAGCCAATGAATTCTACAGACCTTACTATTTTTCTTTTGTATCCAATGGTAATTTATTTTACTTTCAGTCTTTGCAGAAGGGTCTAGGCTAAAGTTCCCCCTTCCAACTGCAGCAAGAACAGATGCTTAATGCAGAGAACCAATAGTTGTTCTCTAAACCCTTTCTGAAAGAGGTTTTTAAATGCCACTGAGGTCCTATTTATGAACTAGAAAACACTAAAACATTTTCCATTGAGGCTGTCTTGGCTCTGGGGTTTTTGTTTTGTGGGGGGGTTTGTTTGTTTGTTTTTGCTTGTTTTGTAGTTGCCATTCTTGAGATCTGACTAACAATAATCAACTTTTCCTGAAACATTTCCATCTGTCAAAAAAGTTTTCTTCATTCACATTAAGGTGAACACATGACACTAAGTTGTTTCCTACCTAGAAGTAAGGGGATTTCCTACCTTAGGATGAGGGGGTAGGGCTTTTTAGGTAGAAGAAGGGAGATTGAGACTGAAGGTTAGGAAGAAATTCTTGACAGTGAGGGTGGTGAGACACTGGCACAGGTTGCCCAGGGAGGTTGTGGATGTCTCCTCCCTGGAGGTGTTCAAGGCCAGGCTGGATGAGGCCTTGAGCAAGCTGGGCTGGTGGGAGGTGTCCCTGCCCATGGCAGGGGCTTAGAGCTGGATGATGTTTAAGGTCCCTTCCAACCCAACCATTCTGTGATTCTCTGTAGCTGTGCCTGACTTCCAGTTGCCTTGGAGCAGACAAACTGCTTTAGACAGCCAAGAATCATAAATACTTTCCTGTGGAATAAACAACCTCCAGCACCCTTCGATTTATGACTTCCAGTAGCCAAAGAATTTTGCTTATCTAAAATAAATTCTGGGTTACTCTTAACAGGCTTTGGCTTCAGAGAAACAGAAAGTTCCCAAGTGCCTGCTTTTGGAAGGGGATGCAGTATTCCTTGATCACAGCTCACAGGATGTTAGGTGTTGGAAGGGACCTCTGAAGATCTTTGAGTCCAATCCCCCTGCCACAGCAGGACCATAGAATCCAGCACAGGGCACACAGGAACACATCCAGACAGGGCTGGAAAGGCTCCAGAGAAGGAGACTCCACAACCTCTCTGGACAGCCTGCTCCAGTGCTCTGTGACCCTCACAGTGCAGAAGTTCCTCCTCCTGTTGAGGTGGAACCTCCTGTGCTGGAGTTTATGTCCATTGCCCCTTGTCCTATCCCAGGGTGCAAGTGAGTAGAGCTTGTCCCCTTCCTCTTGACACCCAGAGACATCAGAGAGTTGCTGCATCCAGTTTTAGAGGACTGGAATCTTTATGCCCTATCACCTGTCTGCTGGTCCATCAGTTCCACGTAGTCCAACATCATTGCATCAATGCAGTCATATAACAAGGACAGGGGGCAGGGGGAAAAAGACCAAAAAAGAGAGAGGTGCTTCCAAAGTGATGATTTAGAGATAAAGAAAAATCCCAACAGTCAACAGGAATCTGTAGGATAAATAATACCTACAGAAGAAATCTGTTGTGCTTCTACCTACAACAGAGGAATTTTTTCTTCCTATCTCATTGTGATGAAGCATCAGGAGAAGCTGTGCAGAAAACAAGAGCTTTATTTTCTGAAGCACACTGGAGTTTGGCCTGCCTATAGTCAGGTCCATCAGAAACTCTCTAAAAATAGACACAAAAATATATGGACACTAAAAAAAAGAACTATCTGAGAGGTAGAAAAGATGTTCTGCCACCAGGCATCATTTAGATGAAAGATCTGAAGTGCAGCCAAGGACAGCCAAGTTGTTACCTTAGCTTTGGGATTTTCTGAGATGGATTTTGGTTTTTTTTTCCCTTTGGTTTTGATGAAAAATGAAATTAATGTTCTGAATTTGCAACCTTGGAGCACAAAATATTTGATCAGTAATTAAATCCCACTACTGACACCATCACAGAAGAAGTATAGGAAGGAACAGGACATCCCCATAACTCCTCCATTTTTCCTTGTATAAGCAGCTGGAGCCTTACACTACTGGCAAATTTTAACACCCTTATGACTCTGCAGTACTGGAGGGACAGGACATGACAGATCACAGAAGGGTAGGGGTTGGAAAGGAACTCCAGAGATCATCCAGTCCAACCCCCCTGCCAGAGCAGGGGCACCCAGGGCAGATCACACAGGAACACATCCAGAAGGGTCCTGAAAGTCTCCAGAGAAGGAGACTCCACAACCTCTCTGGGCAGCCTGCTCCAGCACCCTCACACCAAAGAAGTTTCTCCTTGTAGAGGGATGGTAACCTGAGTAATATGGTTACCTGAAATTCCACATGTGGGACCTCTGTTAAAACCTAGCTGTGTGGTGCTGGACACACTTGAGGGCAGGGATGCCATCCAAAGGGTCCTTGACAGGCTTGAGAAATGGATCACTCACCCAGAGCTCACAATCCCACCAATGCCAGCACCACCAAACCACAACCCTCAGCACTAAAATGATGGGAAAAAATAAACTGAGTATATATGAGTCTTAATATGTTAGGCTTGTCCTATCTGGAGAAGCAATGAGGACTGTAACATCATGAGGAGCATGGACAAGGTGACCAACTGTCCAGTACCTCTCCAAGCACAGCAAGGAAAATAGCAGGAATGAAATTCAAAACACAGGAGGCTTATCCTCAAACACTGTGCAGCTGAGTCATGCAATTCACTCTCACAAGGCAACTGATGACAGAATCCACAGGAGCTCAGCTCCAAAGCCATCAGAGGAGTTTATGAAGGAAATAGGCACAGAAAATAAAGCTGCTAGGCATAGCAAAGAGAAAGAGAGTGGTGAGAGCCTGGAATGGGTTGTCCAGGGAGGTGGTTGAGGCCCCATCCCTGGAGGTGTTTGCAGCCAGGCTGGATGAGGCTCTGGCCAGCCTGATGTAGTGTGAGGTGTCCCTGCCCATGGCAGGGGGGTTGGAACTGGATGATCCTTGAGGTCCCTTCCTACCCTGACTGATTCTATGATTCTAATTCTGGCTCACAGCATCCCTTGGTAGCAGCTCATTGGCATCTAAGAAAATGTAGGAATTGTATCCTGAAAAATGTGCTTCATAAGTATGAAAATCAGGGTGATTGGAGACAGCAAGTGGTGGATTCTTCACATGCTCTTTTTAGAGAGAAATTATTGACTTGTGCCCTTTCAGAGCACTAAGACAACCAGATTACAAACTTGTTTTGAAAAGTTTGAAGGAAAGTAAATGAGGGGGAAAGCTGCACCTGTAAGAGAAGTCCTGCCATCTATGAAAGCAAGAAGACTTGGCTTCATTTCTCTCCACTGATCATTTGGGAATTCAATGAAAACATAGGAAGGGGAAGAACACCCCACTCACACACCCCACTCATTCCTGTCACTGCTCTGGGATGAGATCCTCTATCTCACCAAAGAGTAACCACACTGAACTACTTCAGAGTTCTCAGGAGACTTGCAGAGCTACTCAAAAGTAGCTATTTCTGAGTCTGTGTGACAGACTCACAGGGAGGATTCCTACACCCACCACAGTCTGTAGGAACAGATGTGAGCACAGTGACAGCAAGGCAAGAGAGGGCATTCTGTCCCTCCACTCCACTCTGCCTGTGGAACTGCATCCAGCTCTGGTGCCACCAGCACAAGAAGGACCTGGAGATGCTGGAGAGGGTCCAGAGAAGGCCATGAAGGCTGGAGAACCTCCCCTATGGGACAGGCTGATGGAGTTGGGGTTGTTTAGCCTGGAGAAGAGAAGGTTTCAGGGAGACCTTAGAGCAGCCTTCCAGTACTTGAAGGGGCTCCAGGAGAGACTTTTGACAAGGGCTGGGAGTGACAGAATAAGGGACAATGGCTTTGAGCTGGGAGAGGGGAGATGGAGACTGGAGATTGGGAAGAAATTCTTTAGAGTGAGGGTGGGGAGATACTGGAACAGGTTGCCCAGGGAGGCTGTGGCTGCCCCCTCCCTCGACATGTTCAAAGCCAGGTTGGATGAGGCCGTGAGCAACCTGGGCTGGAGGTGTCCCTGCTCATGGCAGGGGGTTGGAACTGGATGATCTTAAAGGTCCCTTCCATCCCAAACCATTCTCTATGACCCCATGCATGTGCTCACTCACTGTTTTAATTTCCTTCACCCTTTTCCCTTGCAGAACACATCCTAGCCACTATCTTACTACATCATTTAAGCAGTTTCAGTAGATTTTTCTTTAAGACACAGTACTTTAGAAAGAGTTTCAGAAAACATTATCTAGAGACCTTTCCTCCCTGCCCTGTGATCCACAGTAATTCATTTTCCTTCTGTTGAGTTCACTGTCAAAATTTCTTGGATCTGTAAAGAGGTAATGGGAGCCTTAAGATAAACCATAC
Organism: Indicator maculatus; assembly: GCA_013399975.1. Lineage (NCBI taxonomy): Eukaryota > Metazoa > Chordata > Aves > Piciformes > Indicatoridae > Indicator > Indicator maculatus. Next base: position 25,319 of record VXBD01012197.1, on the reverse strand, counting down.
AAGTTTGATTGAAATCAGTCACTATATTCATGTATTCCTCAGCAGACAAAAAATGTTCCTTTATCAGGAACAAAAACATCCATTTCAGGAGAGATAGCAAGAGAGAGAGAGAAGCTCTCTCTATCAAAGCAGTCCTGCTGCATTTCCTGCTCTAGCTATTGGGTCAGAGTAGAAAATGATTTCCTGCTAGTCTGATAGTTTCATGTTGGCTGCAGCATTTGAGGACTAGAAACACCTTGTTTGAAAGGCCTTCCTCCAGCCTGCCCTCAAACTGCAGGCAGCACTTTCAAAGCTTTGGGTAAATCTTTCTCGTCCCTATTGTGTTCCTGGTTCATTACAAGAAACTTCTTCACACAAAGGGTTCTCAAAGACTGGCACAGGCTGCCCAGGGAGGTGGTTGAATCCCCATCCCTGGAGGCGTTTCAAAGAGACAGAGATGTGGTGCTGAGGGACAGGGGTTAGCAGCAGCCTTGGTAGAGTTAGAGAATAGTTGGACTGGATGATCTGAAAGGGCTTTTCCAACCAAAACCACTCTGTGATTCTAAGAAGTCTTCAGCACTTTGCAGAATGGGTTACAAAGAGATGCCAACATCATTCTATTGCATAGAACTGTAGGGTCATAGAATCATTAAGACTGGAAAAGACCTCTAAGATCACCAAGTCCACCCTTCTACCCAACACCCCCCTGACCACCAGACCATGTCCTGAAGTGCCACATCTACCACCGGGTAAGTTTAGACTGGGGATTAGGAAATTTTTCCCAGCAAGAGTAGTCATGGACTGGAATGAGCTGCCCAGGGAGGTGGTTGAGTCACCAGCCTTGGAGGTGTTTAAAGATGGTCTGGATGTGGTGCTTGGGGATATGGTTTAGGGCTGAACTTTGTAGAGTAGGGTTCTGGGTTGGGCTTGGTGATCCTGAGGGGCTTTTCCAACCTGAATGTTTCTGTGATTCTGCGATCTACGCCTCCAGGGATGGTGACTCCACCAGCTCCCTGGGCGGCCTGTTCCACTGGTGTGTATTACAGTTTGATTTCCTTCACATTTACATAAGTCCCAGACTGAAACTTGGACCAGACAAGAATCACATCTCCAAGAGTCAGGCATTAGCACTGGAAGGTTGAAGACTGAGGTCTCTCTACTCACTTTAACTCATCTTCAGCTATCCTCTCTTGCGTGCTCAGCTCTCTACTTCTCATCTCTGCGATCATCCTTTCAGCCTCACTCTGCAGTTCTGGGAGGCTCTTCTCCAAGCTCTCATCTTGGGTTCTGAGTGTCTCATTCAGTTTTATAGCCTCTTCCTTTGCAGCTGCAGGAGGGTAGAAAATATTTATGTAGGGAGTGAGTAAAGAAAAAGAGCACAGACTTTGAGCCCACCAACTCCATCAGTAAGTGGAATTGCAGCTTGCAGTGGTTATTCCTGCTGTGAAATAGAAAGGATTGGTTAATCCCATGATCAGACACAGATCTTGTAGGCTTCATCACAGATTTCATTACAGTTCATGTTTAAACACCACAATTGAAGTGAAGAAGTCTTTGTGTGAGAAATCTGTTGCTCCTCTCCTCCTTCCCCTGAAAAAAGGGATTTGCAGTGAACATTGGAGGGAGCAGAAGACAACCTGGCATGTTGCACACAGAATTAAGGAGGAGGTAGCACAAGTAAAGAAAATTAGTTTTAAATCTCTTTTGAAGGACTTCAAAATATGTCCTGTACAGCATCCAGACTTAACAGTGCTAGGAAAAACAAACGATTGGGGAATTTCAGAGAAAGGAGAGAGGAGTGAAGGACACCCACAGATGCCTAAAGCTTAGAGCACATACCCAGACATGGAAAAGAAGGCTGTGAAGGCTGCAATATGAGATGGTGGACTGTGAACATGTTTGGAAGAACTGAATTCTTCCTAACTGCTAAAAAGCTGCACCCATGGGATAATGTTCAAGGACTGACTAAGTCCTTTCTGTCACAGCCACCACAACTCACTGGAATATACACTTGAGGAAGCAACCACTGAAGAATCCCACAAGCACAGAATGGTAGGGGTGGGAAGGGACCTCTGAAGATCATCCGGTCCAACCCCCCTGTCAGAGCAGGGTCACCCAGGGCAGGGCACACAGAACACATCCAGGTGGGGCTGGAAAGTCTCCAGAGCAGGAGACTCCACAACCTCTCTGGGCAGCCTGCTCCAGGTTCCAGCACCCTCACAGTCACAAAGTTTTCCCTTCTGTTCCTGTGGCACCTCCTCTGCTCCACCTTGCCCCCAGTGCTCCTTGTGCTGTCCTTGGACATCCCTGAGCAGAGCCTGGCTCCAGCCCTGCACATCTTCATCCCCAGCAATGAGGGCAGCCCTCAGGCTCCTCTGCTCCAAGCTCCAAGCTCCAAGCCCCAGCTCCCTCAGCCTGGCCTCACAGGAGATATTCCACTGCCAGCAGCAGCTCTGTGGCTCTGGGANTCCGAGGTTGTTCTTCCCCAGATGCAGGACTCTACACTTGCTCTTGCTGCAAGTCATTGGATTTCTCCCTGCCCAGCTCTCCAGCCTGGCCAGGTCACACTGGATGGCAGCACAGCTTGAGGGGGTGTCAGCCATGGCTCCCAGTTTCATATCATCATAGAATCATAGAGCTGTCAGGGTTGGAAGGGACCTCAAGGATCATCCAGTTCCAAGCCCCCTGCCATGGCCAGGGACACCTCACACTACAGCAGGTTGCTCACAGCCACATCCAGCCTGGCTGCAAAAACCTCCAGGGATGAGGCTTCCACCACCTCCCTGGGCAACCTCTGCCAGTGTCTCACCACCCTCATGGGGAAGAATTTCTTCCTAACATCCAATCTGAATCTCCCCATTTCTAGTTTTGCTCCATTCCCCCCAGTCCTATCACTCCCTGACACCCTCAAAAGTCCCTCCCCAGCTTTCCTGGAGCCCCCTTCAGATACTGGAAGGCCACAAGAAGGTCTCCTCAGAGCCCTCTCATAGCTGCTGTTCAGCTCAGGGCATGTGCAGGGCTGTGTTACAGGGAAGGCAATAGAAAATGTACGTTACAGCACTTGGACAAAAGTGGAAGCTTTCCTTTTGAACAAAATGGGCCTTCAGAAGCATAACTACTGAAATCAGCACTGCAGTGGGAGTTTTAAGGGGAAAAAAAGAACAGATCAGTATTTTTCAACTGAAAAAAAATCAGCCTGTGATTGCCAATAATTTTCATATTTTTCAGCCATTATCTTATTTGATAGCCTCATGTATAAGCTATTTTTTGCTCCTTAAAGCCATTCACCACACTTTAGCTCTTCCTGCACTGTAAGTGCAGTGAATCAGCTTGTGGGAGAAAGACATCTGGCTGCATGCCACTACTTAGGTAGGGTTAAGAGTCACTTGCAAATTCCAAGCAGCTGATAGTCATTAGCAGCAAGCACTAATGTACTTTTGAAGTCATCTGGGGGAGTTAAGCTGATGTGTTCACCTACCAAGTGCTAAAATGACAAAAAGCTGTTTTACCAATCTATGGCTATGGCTGCTTTGAACAGAAACATAAGCTAAGACCTCTTAGTTACTTCACCACAGCAGCTTTCCTTCAGACAGCTGCAAAAATCCTGAAGGCAAATAGTCAATATTCTGCTTGGCCTTGGTTCAGAGTTACCAAAACACTTAACTGTTTCTCTCAGCTGCATCTGCATGTTGGAAAAGATCTGAAGATCATTGACCTGAGTTTCTTCACTGAGCATATGACATGAATATGAGGTTTCTGAGTGAACAGACTCTTCACAGAATCACAGAATACATCTGGTTGGAGAGCCTTCCAAGCCCATCCAATCCAACCCTCCACCCAGCACTGCAGGGTCAATACCAAAGCATGTCCCTAAGCACCAGGTCCATGCTGCTTGAACACCTCCAGGGATGGTGACTCCAGCACTGCCCTTGGCAGACTCTTCCAATGTCTCAGAGCACTTCCAGTGCAGAAATATTTCCTGAGCTCCAGCCTGAGCCTCCCCTGGGGCAGCTTGGAACCATTTCCTCTGCTCCTGTCCCTTGCCACCAAGGAGCAGAGGCTGCTCCCTCCTCACTCCAACCTCCCTTCAGGGAGCTGCAGAGAGCAATGAGGTCTCCCTCAGCCTCCTCTTCTCCAGCCTGAACTCCCCCAGCTCCCTCAGACCCTCCTCTAGCCCAGGGGCTCCAGGCCCTTCTTCAGCCTCACTGCCCTGCTCTGGACAGGCTCCAGCCCCTCAATGTCCCTCCTGCAGTGAGGGCCCAGACCTGAACACAGCACTCAAGGTGTGACCTCCCCAGTGCTGAGCACAGGGGGAGGGTCACCTCCTGTCCTTGCTGGCCCCCTCACTGTTTCCCAGACCCTCTCCCACACCATCTTTCAGTTTTCTTGAGAATCAATTGGCAGATTTTTCTTTTTCCAGTACCTTCAGCAGCTTGCAGGATGCCTTTGACGAACTGTCCAAGAGATTTTGCTCTGTCATTAGTCCTCTCAGCATCCTGCCTGGTTTGCTCACCATCTGCTGTCACCTTGGTAGCCTAGTGATCCAAATTCAAGAAAAGCAGAATTAGCAAACAGAACAAGGCTGCACTCTGCAACATTCCTCCTGGTTGCATCCACGTACAAAACTTTCCTCAGGCAAAATGCAATCAATGAATTATTGATCAGATGCATAGGAAAGGCTCTTTCCAAGTGCACAATTAAACTTTATTACCTTTTCCTTTCAATGGAAAGCAGAAGGCCTTGCTTTAGGTTCTTAGAACCCCTGGTTGTGTGCAAACAGCCCACCAAGGGAGGCAGGAGGAAATTATTCCCCAAATTTGCTGACAGAAATGCTGTTTGGAACCTTTTAAGGGATTCTTCAGGGAATGCTTTCAGCAGTTTCACAGCAGTGCAGTTTTCGATCGGCAAAGGGCAGCAGGTAGCACCAGCCCTTGGCTTCCTCCCTGGAGCCATCCTCCAGGAGACAACTCAAGCCAACAAACAAGGAGAATTTTAAATCAATACATTAATTAAACCAAGAAAGAAAGAAAGAAAGTGGTGGTTTTATTTTCAGCCCTAATGCACTCCTAGGCTGGGTGAGGAGTGGCTTGAGAGCAGTTTCAAGGAGAAGGCCTTGAGGGTGTCAGTTGGTGACAAACTC
>VXBD01012197.1:7578-20010 GCA_013399975.1 Indicator maculatus | reverse complement strand
GAGACCTTGAGCTGGTGGGAGGTGTCCCTGCCCATGGCAGGGGGTTGGAGCTGGATGATCTTTGAGGTCCCTTCCAACCATTGTATCATTCTATGATTCAAGTTGTTTGTTTATAACGTATTGGGATGCTCAGTAAAATTTTAGCTATGTGTAACTAAATGCTTTATAGTTTTACTGAATCAATGCAGCAGTAGTAGGATGAAGACAGATACCTGCTGCAGACCTGAAAAACATACTGGGGGATGGAATCATCTGGAGATATTCCACATTGTGCTCATGGTCCCTGTTTACTAAAGGGATCCATTTATATGACAAAGCAGCTGACCATTTCATGTCAAACTGCATAGTAAAGGAACCCTCTCCCCCATTTCTCCCTTTGGGGACTGCATTCCCAAGGGATGGCTCAGAGCAGGGCATTATGATCTTTCCAGTCTCTGGGAACATCAATAATTCAAAATGAGCTGAAGTTCTCCCTGACTGGAGCTGCACAAACTGTCTTCTCAGCTGCAAAAGAATCCCCACACTTTCTATTAACAGTCAGAGAGGAATGGTAGCACTCTCACACAATTATTGTTTTGCCTAATTAGCTTCTGGATGGAAGCCCTCAAGTTACACCAGGACAGTTGGGTTTCTGAAATGAAATCCCTGACATTATCACACCACTTAGGGTTTTGGTCTCCACAGCCATACTGTGGTGTGCTTTAGAGTAGTTACTCTGAAAGTATTTCAGAATCACAGAATGCATTGGGTTGGAAGGACCCTTTAAAGGTCATCTTGTCCAACCCCCCTGCAGTCAGCAGGGACATCCCCAACTAGATCAGGTTGCTCAGAGCCCTATCAAGCCTGACCTTGAATGTCTCAAGGGATGGGGGCTCTAGAACTTCTTTCTAAACTCCAATCCAATCTACAGTGCTCCAGTTTCAAAGCATTGCCCTTCTTCTGTCCTCACAGGCCCTTACAAACAGTCCCTCCCCAGCTTTCTTGTAGGCCCCCTTCAGGTACTGCAAGGCTGCTCCAAAGTCTCCCCAGAGTCTTCTTTAGTTTGAACAGCCCCAACTCACCCAGCCTGTCCCCATAGCAGAGGTTCCCCAGCCCTCTGATCATCTTTGTGGCCTCCTCTGGACCTTCTCCAGCAGGTCCATGTTCTTCTTGCTTTAAGGGCCCCAGAGCTGGACCCAGCCCTGCAGGTGAGGTCTCCCAGAGCAGAGCAGAGGGCAGGATCTCCTCTCTCCAGCTCTGGCCACACTGCTTTGGATGCAGCCCAGGCTGCCCTTGGCCTTCTGTGCTGCCAGTGCCCATTGCTGGCTCCTGTCCAGCTTCTCCCCCACCAGCACCCCCAAGTCCTTCTCTGCAGGGCTGCTCTCAAACTCATCATCCTCTTGCCTGGACCACTAATGAGGATTGCCCTGACCCAGGTGCAGGGCCTTGAGCTCTGCCTTATTGAACCTCATGAGCTTCACCTGAGCCCACTTCTCCAGCTTGTCCATCTCTGGATGCCATCCCATCGCTCTGGCCCATGGACTGCACCAGCCAGCTTGCTGTCACCTGCAGATACATATAACCCCCTGGCAAATCCCCATGCAGTGCCTTCAGCAGGCATGGAGAGTGGGATGGGACTTGGCTCTGTGTGATTGAGACAGCAGGACAGCCAAGCTCTCAGAAAGGCAGGATGCAGAGGAGCAGACCTCTGTGTTTAACACTTTCCTGCCTGCTCCCTCTCTGTGGGTAAATGAGCAACATCTCCACCATGGCAGAAGGTGCTGTGGCCTGCTCCAACCAGCTGCTGGTTGCAGATGTGCAGTGAGGAGAGCATCACAGATCCCTGTTTATCTTTACCTGTCTATGGAGGTACCTAATTAGAAGGGAAGAGAAGATTTTGAATAAATAGTGAGCTGACAGGAAGTGAAGGGTCTGAGGTGTGCCTGTGGTGGGAGATGTGGGAATGTGCATGCAAGCATGAAAGCAAGCAATTAGTGTGAGAAGGATGTGAGGATCTTCTGCATGGTAGAATGAAAGAAGGAGATAATATGATGGGGGGAAAAAATGAAACAAAAGGGATGCTGCACTGCTGTAGGAGTGAAAAGAGAAAACAAGTAAAGCCCCAAAGCTTCCTGGTGACTAAAAAATATCTTCTTCTATATTTTACCCTAAAATAGATACTTTGTTTGGTTCTTGCGTTTTGGGGGTTTCTTTGAGTTTTGTTTTGTTTTGGAGTTCTTTTGTTGCCTTTTTTTTTTCCTTCCTGGAAATAGACTCCTCACCAATCCTAATGAAGCTTTTTCTTCATCAGTACTGGTTCCACTCTGAAAATTCAGTGAGCCTGCAGGTCAGTCAGAGGCACAAACTTTGCTAGGTAAGGCTGCACCATCTGGTCCAAGTGTTAGCCAACATGTGGTTGTCATCTACACCCTCATTTGGAAATGAGACTTGGACACACTACAGCAAGGCTCATTCTTCTTTTTGGGACATTGCTCCTATTTGCAAACACAGAAAGGGAAGGGTAGGACTTGCCAGCAGTTGTCACCCCCTGAATTAAAAACACAACAACTGCAACCCACTTAAGGATATCTGTAAGGATAACTGGGAGCCACGTGATGCCCACTACCCATCACAACCCAGAGAGGTTGTGGAGTCTCCTTCTCTGGAGACACTCAAAACTCACCTGGATGCTTTCCTGTGTGACCTACTCTAGGTGATCCTGCCCTGGCAGGGGGAGGATCTGGACTGGATGAGTTTTCAAGGTCCCTTCCAACTCCTAATGTTCTGTGATTCTGTGATCAATACCTAGAGGGTTTTTATTCCAAAATGGAATACAATCCACACAAACACATCAGCTTCTCTGGGAGTTTTGCTTCCAGAAGCCATGAACAATTTTAAGGCAGGATGCTGAAAGTGAATGGGGGTTAGATAAAGTCTCTCAGGTTTACATTCATCAGTACATTCATCTGGCTCTTCCTCATGCAGGAGAGCACAACTCCTGAACATGATGTTTGCTAGTCCCTCATGGTGACCACACTTTGGACATCTGTATTTTTATTGTGGCTGGTCCAACTCCCCTTTTTTTCCCACTAGATGGCACAATTTATGCTATTTTCTCATTTTCTAGACAATGTCTTTCACTGATCCAAACAAAGTCTATTTCAAAATGAAAGTTTCCTAATAAAAAGAGTAAATAGCACACTGCCTGAATTCCAGAAGGCTCTCACTACCCTCATAAATGAAATACAGAACACATATTTGACTCAACTCACACACTTTGTGCATATATTTGAATTCTCCCTTCAAATATTGTCCCCAGTTCAATTATTCCATTCATTGGCTCTTACTGAGAACTTGTCACTTGTTTATCCAGGACTTCCATTGCCTTCCTAGCAAATGTCTTTAAAATGAATCACAGAATCACAGAATGGTAGGGGTTGGAAGGGACATAGGCTCCAACCATCCTGCCAGAGCAGGGTTCACCTTGGGCAGGTCACACAGGAACACATCCAGATGGGTCTTGGAAGTCTCCAGAGAAGGAGACTCCACAACCTCTCTGGGCAGCCTGTTCCAGGGTTCCAGCACTCTCACAACAAAGAAGTTTCTCCTCTTGGGTTCTAATTTGTGTCCATTGAGCCTTGTCCTATTCCAGGACATCACTGCAAAGAGCCTGGCACCTTCTTGCCCCCCACCCCTCAGATATTTGTAATCATTGATCAGATTCCTTCTCAGACTTCTCTTCTCCAGGCTAACATTCCCAGGGCTCTTAGCCTTTCCTCATCACACAGATGTTCCAGGCCCTTCACCATCCTCACAGCCTCCCTTGGACTCTCTCCAGTATATCCCTGTCCCTCTTGAACTGGGGAGCCCAGAACTGGACACAATAGTTTAGATGTAGTTCCACCAGGGCAGAGTAGAAGGAGAAGAGAACCTCCCTTGACCTGCTGGCCAGTGAATCAGGCCAGGCTTCCATCTGCTCTACAGCTCCTGGAGAAACCAGCCAACACAACAGACAACCCCACATCAAAATGAAATTGCAAAAGAGCAATGCTTGAGATGGTGGGACAGCAACTCAGAGTTGCACCAGGCAGTCTTAAAAGAGAAACAGGCAGAGAACTATCTTGAGACAGTCAGGCTTAGATCTGGAAGGGAGTATGACAAGATGAGTTTGCTGATGCAGAATGAAGAGAGCCTTAGCAGAGACAGTGTTAAAATTCTGAAGAAAAGGGAAAAGGAAATGGCCTCAGGTTGCAACAGGAGCGGTTTAGGTTGGAGATTACAGAATCACAGAATGCTAGGGGTTGGAAGGGACCTCCAGCAAGCATCATGTCCAACCCCCTTGCCAAAATGGGATCACTCAGGAACAGTCCAGGTTGGCTTTCAAAGTCTCCAGAGAAGGAGATTCCACAACCTCTCTGGGCAGGCTGTTAAAAGAAACTTCTTCACTGAAGAAGCTCAAACACTGGCACAGGCTGCCCAGGGAGGTGGTGGAATCCCCATCGCTGGAGGTATTTCAAAGAGGCAGAGATGTCATCCTGAGGGACATGGTTTAGGAACAGAGTTGGATTGGATGATCCAAAGGTCATTTCTAACCAAAATTATTCTATGAAATCAAGCAGGTCAGTTTCCAAAAGTCTCAGGCAGTCAAAGAAAAACTCCAGATGTGATAAACTGTGGTAATGCCCTGGTTTTGCTGCCAACCTGTAGCTGAAGTCATGGCAGCCCCACATTTGCTGCATCAAGAACTGTACTTCCTTTAGTGCCAGCTCTCCAAAAAGGGTCATGGAATCACAGAATTGTCAGGGCTGGAAGGCACTTCAAGGATCACCCAGTTCCAACCCCCCTGCCATGGGCAGGGACACCTCACACTACAGCAGGTTGCTCACAGCCACATCCAGCCTGGCTGCAAAAACCTCCAGGGATGAGGCTTCTGCCTGGGCAACCTGTTCCAGTGTCTCACCACTCTCAAGGTGAGTAATTCCTTCCTAACATCCAATCTGAATCTACCTACTTCAAATTTTGCTCCATTTCCACCAGACCTATCACTCCCTGACACCCTCAAAAGTCCCTCCCCAGCTTTCTTGGAGCCCCCTTCAGACACTGGAAGGCCACAAGAAGGTCTCCTCGGAGCCTTCTCCTCTCCAAACTGAGCAGCCCCATTCTTGATTGCTCTGTAGCAGTACTAGGAAAGTTTTCTTCCATTATTATAAAGTTTTATATAAAACACATCTCAGTGCACTGGCCCACAAAAAAGAGGTTGTTAGAGGGCTTGCTGCCACCTCAAGCCCTGAGACTGAGAACCCTCTTCTTATTCATCTATTCGTTCATGTTTAATTCATAGCCAGACAATTGCCATCATTATGCAGCCTTAACCAAACTCAGAGGCACCAACGTGATCATAGACCTACTCTTGTCAGCAGTTCATCCATTTCTGTCACCAGGGTATCCAGATTTTCTTGTGCTAGCTGAAGAAGCCTCTCTGGTGCTCGCTGAGGTGAAAGCAAATGCTGTTAGGGAAGAGAGAAGGGAGAGTGAGAGTCTGTGTTTAATGGATCTCTCTGCTTCCAGATATTGTAGAGGAGAAGAATCAAAACATTTCCTCCTCATTACAGTGTGCAGCTCCCTTTTGTCATTGACTCTTGTCACATCCATCCAAGATACTTTTCTCAGGGATCCTGACAGCTTTACATAGTTCAGTGGAGAACCTATCAGTACAGCAGGGAATGCACAGTGCAAGAAACCAGAGAATTGCTTTATGGACCACCAGCACCAGCACCATTTTATGTGTACATGGCACCACCTTGTCTGGGCCTGCAGTATATTTTCTTACATATAGGTAAACAAAGCACTGCTGCAGGATTGATTTATTCAAAGAAGTCAAAATAAAGAACTTTTTAGCAGCCAAAATAAATTTGAAGTCAGTCATTCTTGGATTTGTCTTCTTCCCTGAACCTGCACAGGGCTGTGAGCTTGAACAGATCCCAGTACAGCTGATTGTTCACCTCTGTGAACACTGGGAGCATACCTTTAATTCCTGGGTCATGTTCTCAAAGCCATGCAGCGTTTTGTATGGAGCAGGCAGTGGACCACTAAGGTTAACACTCAGGATCATCTGGTTTAGGCGATCCAGGTCGTTGAGAAGGAGTCCTGTGCATTCATCATCACAAGCTGTGAGGGGGACAACAGCAGAGCTGATTTATTCCCACTGAATGATTAAAGTACATGCTCCAGTTAGGGATTTTATGGCACACACACAATCCTGTGAGAGGTAACACCCATTTCAATCCAATTCCCCCAAATCATTGTGAGAGTCTGAATTCCTATTGGCTCAAACTGGATGAGGCACTTGGTGCCATGGGCTAGTTGATGAGTTAGGGTTGGGTGCTCAGTTGGACTTGATGCTCTTGGAGGTCTCTTCCAACCTGGTTGATTCTGTGATTCTGTACTGTGCAGTGCTACCTGGCCTGAAGAGACAAGGCAATGGGTTTTGATGGCCCTTGATGGCTCTCAGTCACTTCCTTTCTGGAGCTACTGGCCAGGACTATTCCTGGCAGGTGGTTTACCAATGAAAAGAGGTAAATTCTGCAGAGGTGGAATTCTTTCTTCCCTAACCTACTTCAACTTCACCTCACACTACAGCAGGTTCCTCACAGCCACATCCAACCTGGCCTTAAAAACCTCCAGGGATGAGGCTTCCATCACCTCCCTGGGCAACCTGTGCCAGTGTCTCACCACCCTCAGGGTGAACAACTTCCTGATATCTAATCTAAATCTCCCCTCCTCTAGTTTGGATCCATTCCCCCCAGTCCTATCACTGCCCAGCACAATGTCTTCCTCCTGATGAGTTACTGTCTAACACAGTTTTGCTTCAGTACATTCATTGGTATCAAGATTCAGAGGATTGTGCTATAGAATCACAGAATGGATTGAGTTGGAAGGGACCTTACAGATTTCTAGTTCCAAAACCTCAGCCATGGGCAGGGACACCTTCCACTACACCAGCTTGCTCAAGGCTTCATCCATCCTTGTCTTAAACACTTCCAGGGTGAGGTGTCCACAACTTCTCTGGACAACCCCTTCCAGTGTCTCCTAGTTCAGTACCTATAAGTAGGTCATTTCTGCTCTCAAGGCAACCATGCAATCTCTGAGATGAGGTCAGTGATTCTTTAGCACTAATTTCCTGCTGCCTCACAATAAAGTCTTAACCTGTTAGGGTCATTCATCTGTTCTCTGTTACCCCATTTTGGTATGGGTGTCACACCAAATATTAAGCAAGCCCTCCTATGACCCCCTCAAACAGAACCCCAGAATGGGGTGCCACTGCTGCTGGTATCAGGGAGTTTGCATGATGAATGTTTCCAAAATCTAGGACCATTCAGATCCCAATGGCTGTCTAAAATGGCAACTTGTGTTTACTTCTGGGTTTTGTTATTTGGAAAGCCTGAGCTGCTGGTTCTGACATGTACCAGACCTAGTTAGGTTTTGAGAGTGATTGAGCTGGGTGAAAGACATTGGAGGGTGGTAACAGGAGCTCATATATTAAAAAGAAAAAAGGGGGAGAACAACTGACAGCTTATCAGCTTCTAGGCCAAGAAGAGGTGCCCATCCCTCACTGAGATGGCTTTGGATATAAGGCACTTGAAAGATCTTCTAGTTCCAAACTCTGCCATGGGCAGGGGCACATCCCAGTAGACCAGGTAGCCTCATCCAGCATGGTCTGAAATACTTCCAGGGATGAAATGTCCACAACTTCTTTGGGCAACCTGTTCCCATGCCTCACCAGAATCTTCTCCTAATGTCCAGTCTAAATCCACCCTGCTCTAGTTTAAGTCCTCTGTCATGTAGACAGAGAAGCAGTTGTCCAACACAGAGATAAGTTTAATTGTTAAGTGTGCAAAGTGAAGGCTCAAAACCTGTGTTAAACTCAGAAGATAGCAGAAGGCTATGTTCAAGGCTCCAGAGACCTGGTGCTGCACACAGTATCTCTGCTTTCAGCCCACTGTGTGATGAGAACTTCCCAGATCCTGCTGAATTAAGGACAGTGTAGGAGCTAGGAGATGCTTCTTTTCACAGATCCTTCAAGATCTGCCTCTAAAGGGGACAGCAGCCCTGCTTAGCTCTGAATTTGGAAGGGCAAGAAGCTACTCCCTAGTTTATAGGGAAAACCTTTACTCTGCCAGGACCAGGAGCCAGGAGCTCCCTTGATCTCCTGGGTGCAGAACATTGTGGCAGCTGGAGAAAATTCCCTCTCATTGCAAGCACCATTCTTAGAGTACAATAAAGAAGTGTCCAAGAGCTACTATTAAAGAAATCTGATTATGTAATTTTCTCCTTTGACCAGCATCAAAAATTTAAATTTCTACAGATCTAAGTTTGTTGACTGCAGCACAGCTGAAGGTCTTGTGTTTGGGTTTTTTTCCCCTGAAAGACTGAGAAAAATTCCTAACAATGAAATCCCTATTGGATCTCTCTATGTCACGAACACACAATCACAGAATCACAGAATGGTAGAGGTTGGAAGGGATCTCAAAATATCATTGAGTCCAACCCCCCTGCAGGATCGCCTAGGAACACATCCAGGTGGGTTTGGAAAGTCTCCAGAGCAGGAGACTCCACAACCTCTCTGGGCAGCCTGCTCCAGGCTCCAGCACCCTCACAGGGACAAAGTTTACCCTTCTGTTCCTGTGGCACCTCCTCTGCTCCACTTTGCCCCCAGTGCCCCTTGGCCTGTCCTTGGCCATCCCTGAGCAGAGCCTGGCTCCAGCCCTGCACATCTTTATCCCCAGCAATGAGGGCAACCCTCAGGTTCCTCTGCTCCAAGCCCCAGCTCCCTCAGCCTGGCCTCACAGGAGATGTTCCACTGCCTGCAGCAGCTCTGTGGCTCTGGGATGGACTCTCTCAAGCAGTTCCCTGACCTGAGGGAGTCCTTCTTGACCTGAGTGGCCCAGAACTGGACACAATATTCCAGATGTGGCCTCACCAGGGCAGAGCAGAGGAGCAGGAGAACCTCTCTTCACCTACTCACCACAGCCCTTCTAATCCACCCCAGGATGCCTTTGGCCTTCTTGGCCACCAGGGCACATTGCTGGCTCATGGCCATCCTGTTGTCCACCAGCACTCCCAGGTCCTTTTCCCCAGAGCTGCTCTCCAACAGCTCAGCCCCCAGCCTGTACTGGTACCTGATCACTCCTGTTAATCTCACACAGCATAACCACATCAACTGCTTTTGCATTTATATTTTTGCTTGACCTCAAGGACCATTTGTGCCAGGAGCATACATCTGAAGGAAGGTTGTACAGCCCCAAAATACTGTAGCCAGATTTTTCTGAAGTCCCCTGTGCAGTTATGACTGAAAGCATTCAGAAAGTGAGTTCTGCCTTGCCATATGTTTAACAATAAAACCTTGAAGTTCTCACCAGGATTGTTTTTTCCTTCCCTAAGCACTGCAGAGCAGCAAGCACAGTTATTGTTCCCAGAACACAGCAATCTAAAGTTCTTCACTTCATGTACTACAAAGTCCACAGCCAAAGTGAAGTGGAATGTCACAAGGTACAACAAAAACACACAAAAGAATAACTAATCTAAGAAATGAGTCATTGCCACAGGCTTGATCCAAAACCCCTTGGAGCTCCTTCTCTCCACTTCAGCTTGCTAAGATCAGAGGTCTTTGGGAAGGATGAGGAGGGAAGAGCTTTGAGTTCTTTATGCATTTTAGGTATGTATGAGTGCAATGAGCAAAGAAATGTTAATGAGCTCAGTCTGGCTGAGCATGCAGGGCCAGAGGAAGGGAGGAAAGGTTGCTCCTGTTCCTCAGCTGTGTTCTGGTTTGGAGCAGGTTTAACTGAGAAAAGAGGAAATACACATCCTCAGTGCTGCAGTGATTACAGAGCAGTCAGCAACATCCAGGGACAGCATTCAGAGAATCAGGGAGTGGTGAGTGTTGGAAAGCACCTCTGAAGATCACAAAGTCATAGCATCACAGAACTGTCAGGGCTGGAAGGGACCTCAAGGATCATCCAGTTCCAACCCCCCTGCCATGGTCAGGGACACCTCACACCACAGCAGGTTGCTCACAGCCACATCCAGCCTGGCTGCAAAAACCTCCAGGAATGAGGCTTCCACCACCTCTCGGGGCAATTTCTTCCAGTGTCTCACCACTCTCAAGGTGAAGAATTCCTTCCTAACATCCAATCTGAATCTACCTACTTCTCGTTTTGCTCCATTCCCCCAGTCCTATCACTCCCTGACACCCTCAAAAGTCCCTCAACAGCTTTCTTGGAGCCTCCTTCAGATCCTGGAAGGCCACAAGGTCTCCTCAGAGCCTTCTCCTCTCCAGACTGCACAACCCCAACTCTCTCAGCCTGTCTACAGAGCAGAGCAGCTCCAGCCCTCTGCTCATCCTCATGGCCCTTCTCTGGACACCTTCCAGCACCTCCAGATCCTTCCTGTAACAGAAGCTCCAGAACTGGACACAGAGCTCCAGGTGTGGTCTGAGCAGAGAGGAGCAGAGGGGGAGAATCCCCTCCCTGGCCCTGCTGGCCACACTTCTCTAGCAGGTCGAGGGAGGTGTTTCTCCCTCTCTACTCTGCTCTGGTGACAGCCCAGATCAGAGTCCAAGCCCTGCTGCTAGAGCAGGATCACCCACAGTAAATCCACAGTAACACAGCCAAGGAAGGTTTGGAATGCCTCCAGAGAAGGAGACTCCACAGCCTCTCTGGGCAGCCTGCTCCAGTGCTCTGCCACCCACAAAGGGAAGAATGTTTTCCTTATGTTTATGTGGAACCTCTTGTGTTCCAGTTTGTGTCCACTGCCCCTTGTCCAGCCAGAGGACATTACTGAGAGGAGGCAGTGTCCATCCTGACACAAATATAGAATAAGCATTGGGATTTTTTTTTTTTGTCACAGTAAAAATGAGTGTTGCATAAGGGGGCACCAACAATTTGTAGTTACAAATAAAAATAAATATGTCTAAGTAGTGCAGAAGATTTGGGAGAGCTTTTGACACCTGGAGTACTGTGTCCAGCTCTGGGGCCCCCAACACCAGAAGGACATGGAACTGTTGGAGGGGGTCCAGAGGAGGCTACAGCAATGATCAGTGGGCTGGAGAACCTCTGCTCTGGGGACAGCCTGGAGATATGAAGTGGACCTTGGAACAGCATTTCAGTATCACAGAATCACAGAATCAATAGGGTTGGAGAAGACTTCAAGGATCATCAAGTCCAACCTGTCACCCAAGACCTCATGACTACTAAACCATGGCACCAAGTGCCATGTCCAGTCCACTCTTGAACACCTCCAGGGATGGTGACTCCACCACCTCCCTGGGCAGCACATTCCAACCTCTAACAACTCTCTCCATGAAGAAATTTCTCCTCACCTCAAGACTAAACTTCCCCTGGCACAGCTTGAGACTGTGTCCTCTTGTTCTGGTGCTGGTTGCCTGGGAGAAAAGACCAAACCCCTCCTGGCTACAACCTCCCTTCAGGTAGTTGTAGACAGCAATGAGGTCTCCCCTGAGCCTCCTCTTCTCCAGGCTAAACAACCCCAGCTCCCTCAGCCTCTCCTCATAGGGCTTGTGTCTGAAAGGAAGGCTGGGGAGGCACTGTTCAGAAGGGCCTGTGGGGATAGGAAAAGAGGCAATGGTTTGAAATTGGATCAGGGCAGACTTTGGCTGGACATCAGGAGGAAGCTCTGTAGAGTGAGGGTAGTGAGACACTGGAACAGGTTGCCCAGGGATGAGGTTGAGGCCCCATCCCTGGAGACATTCAAGGTTGAACTTGATGTGGCCCTGAGCAACCTGACCTAGTTGGAGGTGTCCCTGCTGACTTCAGGGCTTTGGACAAGATGACCTATGAGGGTCCTTTCTAACCTGATGCATTCTGTGATTCTGTGATATGTGAAAGCTTACAGAAGTGTTTGCAACATCATTCAAAGGTAGTTTGCAATCACCACTAATTTTCTTACTGGCTCCTGAAATGAGAAGTGAGCCTAAGATGTGGATTACTTGAAGGAAGTCTTCACCAGCAGAGTACTATCAGTATCTGTAAGTGACAATCTAGATGGTCTCTTTAACTGGGGAAATAATCACAGAGTCATAGAATACATCTGGTTGGAAGAGACCTCCAAGCTCATCCAGGCCAACATTCAACTCAGCTTAAGGTCAATCCAAAACCATGTCCCTAAGCACCAGGTCCATGCTGCTTAAACACCCCCAGGGATGGTGACTCCAGCACTGCCCTTGGCAGAAGATTCCAATGTTTGAGAACCCTCTCTGTGAAGAAATATTCCCATTCTGAACCTCCCCTGAACCTCCCCTGGGGCAGCTTGGAACCATTTCCTCTGCTCCTGTCCCTGGCCACCAAGGAGCAGAGGCTGCTCCCTCCTCACTCCAACCTCCCTTCAGGGAGCTGCAGAGAGCAATGAGGTCTCCCTCAGCCTCCTCTTCTCCAGCCT
>VXBD01012194.1:172489-220630 GCA_013399975.1 Indicator maculatus | reverse complement strand
ATATCTTTTATTTCAAGAGGTCAGATTGATAAAAATTATAGCTATAAAAGGCATAGCAGCATGAACCCTCTACATAAAACCTCTTGTGTTTTATGCCTCCTTTTCTATTTCAGGTCTTCATTTGCCTAATTACTACTCAGAGGCTGGCAGAGATTTTCCCTGCAGAGCTCAGCTCTGCTGACTGCAGAGACCCTACCTGGCACACTAAGTTAGTGCGTCAGCATTCTAGGTAGAAATGAATGAAAAATCAATCAGGGCAACTGCAGTGGTAGCATATACAACTCTAACCTACTTTGTGCATGGTTTTGAACATTTCATTGTGTATTTAGGCATCTTTTAAAATGGTAAGTGGATCTGAAATAAAATATACCTTTCTAGTCAGCCTAAGAAATGTTTTGTCATCTTTACTGCTTAGCTCAGTAAACTTACCACCCTGACTTCTAAGTTTACTTGCAGTCCTGATTGAAATGCCAAAACCTATGAGAAGATTGTTTTAATCTTGAAAATCTATCACTAGCAAATTGCATCATGCAGTGGATATAGATATAGTGATAGGTTTGATTGTTTTAACTGTATTTACAGACCAGAGTAGGTCTGGAAAAGCAGAAGCACATTGAAACCTTTTTTGAAACACGGGTGTTGCTTACATATGGTTGCAAGGAGTTTGGTTTATGGATATTTGTGTGTGTGTGATTTTATTTTTTTCATGGTGTATCTGCATAGGCAGAGTTAAATATAGATTGCCATTTTCATTTAATGAGAGTCCATGATAAAAATGTCTGATCTTCATGGTTAAAAAATTAGGAGCTGCTGTAACTTTTTCAGCTGAGTGAGTTAAATGTTACAGATTCCTCATAAGATCCTTGCTATAACAAGTTGTGCAGTGCAACACTGTAAAGGTTTCCAAAAATTCAGAATCCTCTTTGTATGTGATGCCTTTACAGTGAAGAAGATTCTTTTGACTACAAAGATGAAGAGTCTACTTTTTCTGGTGCTGATTTCTGTCTGCTGGGCTGAACCTCACCGTGACAACTCAAGTCTGGATCATGAAAGAATTATTCATGTTCAAGGTAAGGAAATGATAAAATATCAGTATCAGAATAATATGCTTAATGATCCTTATTTTTTCATTCTGCTGCACTGTTCTTTAAATACTAGTATTACTGATGTGCAACCCTTTCTG
Organism: Indicator maculatus; assembly: GCA_013399975.1. Classification (NCBI taxonomy): domain Eukaryota; kingdom Metazoa; phylum Chordata; class Aves; order Piciformes; family Indicatoridae; genus Indicator; species Indicator maculatus. Next base: position 219,447 of record VXBD01012194.1, on the reverse strand, counting down.
TTCTGTTGCATTATTATTACTCCTAAAGAGAGTAAAAAACTGTAAGCAGAACTTTGTCACGACCTTGCAAAGATTAGTGAGTAAAGTACAGCATGATTTAAGATAAAGAAAAAAACAAACATGCATCCTGAAGTAATAAGCAACCACGTTGGTTTGAAATACCTTTTTTGTGGATTATATTTTATTTTAAGAAGACTGTCACACATGGTTCTTCACACTACAGAAGATTATTGCTGTTTATTTTTTAAAGAGGTTCAGCACATAATTGGGCAATTTAAACTAGGAAAAGAAAGAAAAGTATCTTACCCCAAAAGAAATATCTTTCTTCATACCTTTAATTCGCACTAAGTATTTGACAGGCCTTCTGCATAATCCATTTTTTAGTTCATGTTTGACTCCTAGAGCTTGTAGCTGTATCAGGATTTGAGTCTGCAGTACAATGCAGCTGTTTTTTTCAGTTCCAGCTTCAGTCAGTGAGGGTCATGCTGTATAAGAAAAACAGGAGATTTATGCAGTAAGGACAGGCAGAAGTAACAGGGATTTTCTTACTTTCATTTATATGCTCTTGAGGCTGGCTAAAATTAATCTTGCTAAATTAAGAAATACAGCATTATTTTTCTCTTTCTCTTTGATTTTCTATTCCTTTTTTCTCTCAGCAACAACTGGCAAATTATGTTATTTGAGCCCATGTGTAAATAGGAATGACCAAGTTAGTGCAAGTTACTAAGAAAGCCTGAACATGTATAACTTCAGAGGAAAGTCACAGAAGTTGAAGGTACCCTGCACCCATTAAAACAGGCATTTGGATTTTCAAGGTCAAGTAAGGAGTAACAGAGAGCTGGTTTGACTCTAAGGAAACTCACGGGATGAAGGTCAAATGAATGTGTTACATCAAAATGAAAACATATTACTGTTATGAGATGATGAACATTCATTCCCTAGGGTAAATTTAAAATTTGACGCCAGTGTCCAGTGAACATACTGTTTGCCTTTTCTTGTGTACTGCAGTTTCTTCTCTCTGAATTTTATCTACTTGGAAAATTAAAGTACTGGAAATAATTGAACCACCTCAATTATTATTTCTTTTTTCTTTTACTCTGTGTATGTTAAACTCTTCTTAGCAGTTTAGCATAATTTGCAAGTCATACATTTCAAGTGTGTGTATAGTGCAAACTGCAAGTGCTAAACACTTCAAAGCTGGTAAAAGCTTCAAGATGGATCATTCTCCCTATCCATGAAAGCCCATCTGAACCTCATGAGTTTATTCTGTCAAGGACTACCTGATGTTTAAAGGTCCCTTCCAAACCAAAACATTCAGTGATTCTGTGAAAGTTGGATAATGGTCTGTGATGAGTTTTGTGCATCAGCTGATTCAGGCTATGAAACACACAGACCACAGACTGAAAAGAGTAGTTAATTAGTATTTTTACTTTGCATCTTTCTTTTGCCAGTCTCTGCATTGTGGAATCCCATCAGGGCTGGGATTCCGCTCTGCCCAGTGCTGCATAGACACATATGGTGATCTACACCTGGGAGTGAATGGGAAATCAGGGAAGTATGTGGAACATAGGTGTTATGGCCTCATGAAAAGAGTATTTTGTGTTACATAAGGAGTATATGATCCTTCTCCACAGCTGATATTCAAGAGGGATGTAGCTACACTTGCCCTAGAAGGTATGCCTTGGAACATCTTGGAATTACAAAAGGCAAGGGCAGATATTTTGTAGTACAGAGAGCAGACAGAGATCTCCTGAGTCAATGAGATTAACTCTCTTCTATTTCCCCCTTCTTTACATTAGGTAATCTTCTGTAAGCTTAGTTTAATTAAAAACAAACAAACAAACAAAAAAGCCAAAAAAACCCCACCGTGTTTCAAATCTCACCTCTAATTCTCCATGCTTATTCACAGCCATTTATGGCCCTGTGTTTCTCCTAGCATGGTATCTTATCTTCAAATAACAATTCTTCTTCCTTGATGTTTATTTTAAATCATCAATAAGATAACAACATATCCTCACAGCTATAATTTAAGGAATCTTTTTCAAATTCTTCTGTAAGTGAATAACTTGATAACATTATCCATCCACAGGTCAACCATGCACTGATTCTTGTTTGAATTCATACATCTTGCATGTGCCCAGGCAGGATTTAATTCCAGATCAGATATTAAGGCCTGACATTAGTATTTTTGTTTTCCAGAGCAATGCTTTGTTTTTCAGACCTTGGATCAGATTTGTGCTCTTCCCATTCATGCTGCCATGCTCATGAATATTCTATATTGACAGACAATATTTGTCAGTCTTTCTCCCTCATTACCACTGAAATTAATTAATATAAGTTTTACACTGATTATTTTTCATACTAAGCCTTAAGAATCTGGTTTAGACATTCAATATTAAATGTTATTGTACTTTTCCCACTTTTTTTTTCCTTCAAACATTCTGAATATCCATTCTTCTCCCTTCAGTGTTGCTGAATATGCCATCTGAAAATTATATTAATTCAATAGTCAGATTTACTTTATAAGGTAAAATTAGCAGAAATATTAAAGAGTCTCAAAAATTAACTGGAGACAGTTCACTGGCCTTTTCCTAGACTAATCATTTGTGTTTCATCCCAACCAATTGCAGTCTCATTTGTATCTAGTTCTTACACACTTGGCAAGGTTTCTGCCAAAAGACCTGTTTTCTCAATCTTGTCTGTTTTGTATATTTTCCATATCACTCAATTCCTTGGGCACCAAGCAATCGATACACCAAATTTCCCTGGACTTGCACAATTATTTTTATTACATATTTTATAGCTAATTAATCTGACACCCTTTAGTAAGTAGCTACTATATTTCATCCCTCTCTGTAGTGACTTGACTTACTCTGTATCTGTTCTTCAACAATCTTTCTTCAAGAATTGTGCTAAGGTCATGCCTTCTGTTGGGGTCAGACTAATCAGCCTGTTAATAGTTAATTTACTTTCCTTACAAGGTTTGTTATTTTGCTGTTGTCCAGAAATATATCATATCATTATTAAACTGATAGATGAGCTAATATCTCTGCCATCAGAGATTTGCCATACCAAGTGTCAGTAATATTGACAGTCCTTGATGCTGTAAGGCTTTCTACCCTTTTCTTTGTTCATGAACAGACTCATACCAACACACATACTTTAAACATCATACTTCCAGAGTATCAAAATGAACATTATTAAAAAGATGTAATTTGTCAATGTAGCACTTAAGTCATTTCTCTGTTGTCGTCTTCCTTTATCTTTGTAGTCACTCCATATTACAAAATGAAGCTGTGCCCATTTAAAAGACATTTTTTTTTCACTTCTACAGTAAAATCTTTTACATCCCTTCCTGACATACTTTCAATCCATGCTCCATTTTTTTCTCACTATCATTTTTTTCTTAACAACCTGTTAAAGCACTGATATAGAGTGCCACTTCATAACCTTTATTTTTCATGTGGCCTTGCTGAAGGGCAAGCCACCTGTTAATACTGTATTACAGTCTGGTGGATATTTCACCATGCTTCTGAACACCTTAACAACTCTCTGTCAGGAACCAGAGGATCTGCTGCCCCTCCATTATCAAAAATTCCTGCCTTCTCTCTCAGGCTCTAACCAGAATGAACAGTATTTATTACGTTGTGTTCCCTGATTTTACTGACAGACCAATAGTTTTTATGAACACAGAGTTCTGTCCTTCATATGTCCACTCTCTTGAAACTCTGGATTTCTCTAGCTTTACAAAACACTTGCCAAGCTGTTTATCTTTCCAATAGACATAGATATGTTCTTTCTTGAATCTTACATTTTTTTCTTAGAATTGAGTTTCTGACTTCTGAGTTCCTGATGTCAGTTCCAGCTCTAGCTACTGGTTCTCCCATCATTGGTTAAGAGAGTGAAACTGGACCTCAGTCAAATATCTCTTCTGCTGGACAATGTTACTTCCCTACCTTCACCAGTACTACTTTCTGCTTCTTTCCTCTGGCCTGTTTCTTGTATTTCTTTATGGTAATGTGCTTGCATACGAAAGTCATTCCAGTTTAACTTTTGTGGACAAAAATCAAATGAGAAACCTGTACTTAAATAAGATCTCTGGACCACCTTACCCCAGTAAAATCTGAGTGCCTTAGGGGACCAACCAGTTTCATTCCTTAGAAAAAATCATCAACCTAAATGAAATCATGTAGTGAAAGTGAAAATGGGACAAGAGTGTACCCTAGCCAAATAAGTATCCACAACAAGACAATACTGCTCTAAACATATCACCGTAATTAAAGGGTTATATTTTTCTCTAAAGTCAAGATCTGCAGGTCACAGTACTCTGTGACCCAGGAGAGAGGAAGATGATTCTTTTCAGTGTTCAGCTTTGCATATCTCTAATCTATTCATAGTGGTAGTTGCTGACCAATTATTCAAAGCAGCAGAATACCCGTCAGAGATAAGAACATTCTTCTGTGTGTGTAGCTGTTCTGCAAAATAAACGAAGTTGACTAAAGCCATTACAGTAATTGCTAAGCTAATTAAAGGTGGCAGAAGCTTTTAACATATGCCTCGACTTTGTTTAGCTTTTAGAAATACAGAAAGAAAAGCCAGGGAAGAGAACACAAAGTCTGGTTTGTGGTAGATCAACCTTTAAATTTTTCACTTTTCCTTGAATATAAATTAATTTATTTTATGAAGCATTTCATTACTGTTCAGATATAAGAATACACCCATTTGCCTGTCAAGGTCCCTGCATGGATTTATTTGAACATACCAAGAAATATGTCAACATGGAATGAACCAAAAATTTTCTAATATCACCCCATTAAAAAGAAAAAATCATCCAATACAAAAGCAGAAGAAATCTTTGCCCAGCGTTTTCTGCATGATAATGAATTTTATTTACAGACCACTTCCTTGTCTTCATAACAAGAGAGAGAAAAGCTGCATAGACTTGCTGGACTAGACAAGTCTATGATAACAAATTAGGTGGACTACTGGTTTGACCTCTTACACTAATTTGCATCTTCCAAAGTCTCTGTAACATCAGAAGTAATAAAAGAATTGGAATAGCTCCTCACCAGTTATCTATATGAAATATTGGTTTTGTCACACAGTCTTTATACCCATAAGATGTTTGTGCAGAAGACATGCAGAGATACTGTCATGATTTCTGTTCTGATCTGCTCTATGAGGCCTAATGTTCATGCAATTCCTGCATCTATACTGAAATAAACACAAACTTATGTTTTATTTAAGGCAAGAGGTGTCAATATTTTAGGAGAATTGAAATTTCTTACTTCCCTGATGGTTTTATGTGATATTAGATCTCCTAGAAACATAAACTTAAGTTTATGCAGCCCCTTTAACAATATGTTATGCAGGTTGAGTAGATGAGATCAGCTGAAAAATGTTTTACCCCAATCTTGTTTTCTTTGCATTAGAGAGAGGTTTTCTTCTCAGAAATAAAATGGGAATTTTTATCTGTAGTCTCATTTGGACGTATACAGCTGAACATTTTAATGAAGACTCATCTAACATCTCTTGTTGTATGTCAAAAGTTGTGTGTCAAAATTTAGAAGTAATGTGTAGAGAGTATTTCATCCTGTCATTTTAGAGGTAGGAACATATGAGTTTGCTGCTTGTATTTTCTTTCTCATGACAGAAATAGAATCATATTAATGTTTGGGCTAAGTAAGAACAACTTTTTTCACCTTTACAGATGAAGTGGTGGGGTTTGGTTTGGTTTGGTTTGGTTTGGTTTGGTTTCTTCTTTTTTTTCCCCCAAAAGCAAAAAAGGTAGTTAGTTAAAATATAGTCGGAAAAGATGTAGTGGGAAATGTGTGGAAAAGTGTGTGCACAATTCTTGCTCATGCTTTTCCCTTCAGATTCTCTAGTAATGCACACATGTATGTGTATCTTACTAATGCACTTCTGTACACATTATCCCAAGAGGGAATTATTGTTTTAATAGGAATGATATTTGAGTTTTAAATAAGCATAATATGATAATAAAACATTGCACTGCAATAGGAAGAATGAGGATATTTTAGCATGAGAATTGTAGTCAAGGTCCTGGTAACACTACAGGAAAGCAACTTTCACTACAGCTCTGGGTTTATTTAAATTAGGATTACACATGGTGTTATTAACCTAATGGCTCATTAGCAATGTGGAACATTTTGGCAATACATGAGTTTAGCTGACAAAACACAAAACACATCTATGACTTGATCCCTGACTTATTTTTTCCCTCTAAAATTCACATTTTTTATCTCTACTATTACTCTCTTAAGTTAGTCCATTAAAATGTGAAAATAATAAGTTTTGTAGCCAATGTCAGAATAAGCTTCTGATGGATAAAGTGAATAAAGCTCTTTGCCAAGGGTCGTGCTGTGACTCATCCTCTCTGCCCCACACTATGTTCTTTGCCTTCCAAACCTGGCTTGACGTTATTCTTGAGTGGCAAAAGCCAGCTAAAATTTAAAATAAATAAGTGTATAAATAAAAATACAAAGCCAACAAAAAACAAACCAAAACAAAAAGCACCCAAGGGGCTGCAATACACCCTTTTGCCTGCAGTTATGCCTGCTTGATTTGACACTGTTGAGATACAGTAAAACTGACCTTACTAGCAAGTTTCTAAGTGAGTTTTCTTTTGCGGCAGGCAGTCTTTCCCAATGGCTTGGAAAAGCAGTTCCCAGAATTGTGTGTTATACTGCACGGCTGGACAGATTTGTAACTTGGACAAACTCATTTCTAGCTAGCATAACTGGTTTTGCATTATGTTGCCTTTGTCATCCATATAATTGCTCTAAGAGGATTAACAAAAGGCCACAGCCTGTCAGAATCGATAGCAGTGAAACAGGAGTGGAAAAAATGTAGGAAATTAGTCACCAGTAGTGTCTGGTTCTCTATTAACAGCAAAGCTTCTGCATGTCTTACAAGGCAAAATATGCCTGGAAGAGTGAAAACTCCACTGATCAAGCCTTTCACATTCCATTTCTGACCTTGGAGCTGAGACCAGAACCAATAACTACACTAATGCCACCACTCATCCCAGCAGGAGCCAAGTACATTTCTCACCTTTAGTCCACTCTCTGAGGCTCTTGTGTAGCCGTGCATGTGATCTGTCTTGTCTCCATCAAATATCCAAACTGTCCTGTTGCAGGCAAATGTTCAGGGATCATCTTGGATTTGCAGAGGTGATGGTTGTTTGGCCATTCACCTTACAAATTCTCTGATCATGCTTCTGAAGAAAGTAGTTCTAGGAATAAAGAAGTTCTGTCTTCTTCAAATGACATATGGGACTTTGTGATAACATTCATGTGTCCCATGTTTTCACTTGCACTCATATATATTCCTGCCATTTAGATGCAAAGGTGATTTTATTCAGAAGGAGCAGACCTGTCAGAAATCCCATGAGGAAAACATCCAGGGAGCTAATTTGACAAGCCTTTACCCCATCTTCCATGATCAGGTCACCACTTCACAACAGATCATTGCTGCTTGTTCTAACATAACCCAGGAAGCAGGATTCATTCCTTGTTTAAGCTGACTTCTACAGCATTAAGCTAGAAGGCTGCATCAAGTGCTAAACATGCTGTAAGTGAAGGGATTCTGATTTGCTCTGTGCCTGGGCATTTTTTCCTTTGTTTGTTACAAGGTTTTCCTCCTGAGAGATCCCTTCTCTATCAACTCCAGAAAAACTAAGACATTCGTTTTGCCATCTTCGCAAAAATATGCAGTTTGGTGAATTTGGCCCTGGTTCTTCCTGGCTGCTGGATAATAGACTCTTGGCCTCTTGACAAATCCTAGTCATCTAATTTTTAATCCTGAGTCCGTTGCTGCCTGTATTCTAGCCCGAAAAGAAACCATGCAGCATTCCCCAACCTGACATCTGTTTTTCCTTGAAAGCCAGAGATCCTTCCTTCCTCATCTTCTACACTTGGAAGCAGCAGGAACATCATTTTCTGCCCTGCTGTCTTGCCAGAGAGAAGGGCACATTATCTCTTTTTCTGTAAAAAAAAAAAAAAAAAAAGGGTTTAGGAAACTTGAGGGTGAACACTTATTTCAAGTGCTACATCTCCATTTGAACCTTAAGTGACGTAGGAGATGTTCCAGGCTGAGAAAAGCTGTGCTTTTCTTTCCTTTCCAAGCTGCCATCCCCTCTGTTCTTTACACTTACTCAGATAATGGTGGCTGCAAGAGGCCAGAGAAGCTGGGAAACAGCCAGGAGAGAGGTACACCACCACATTAGGATACTAATGCTAGAGTCAGAGGTGACAGTGCTCTGGGCAAGTCTCCAGGCCCTGCTGGCACAGACTAGCTGTTGTTAGAAAGAGTGAGTGTTAGCAGCCTGAGTCAGACTCTCCCTCCTGCCCCAGTCCTTTCTGCTAATATTTATTAACTTGACTATTTCAGTGTTTAAGACCCAACATAGCTGAGCTCTGATTCAGATTTCTTGGTAATAACCACCCCAAAGCACAACATTTCTCCTCCCAGTGTGGACAGCAGTCTGTGGAACATCTTTGTCCCTGAAGGAAACAGGGAAATTCACAGACAAACCATCCTGGCCGCCTTCACTTTCTTCCTCCTTCTCGTCCTGTGGAAACAGCGTTACAAACACTTTCCATGGTGCCTTGCCTCAGATCACCTCTCTTCTTGGATCCTCTCCTCTGAAAAGGGAAAGCTGGGTCATTGGAGCTGCTCTGAGCTTTTGGTTACCTCTGGGTGACAAACAAAAACAGTAATAGTGGGCTGCAGGTGAAATTCTCTGCAGTCATGAGTTTTCACAAGGTAGGAGGACCTCTCTCCATGTAAAACAACTTGCAGCTCCCCAACTTGTTTGCTTTTGAGGAACCTGATGCCCCCTGACCATTCTATCCTGTGAAAGTAACAGCAATGATCTTGACACAGTATCTCCTAACACAGAACTACACATCTGGGATATCTGTTTTTCTTAAATAGATGCATGTTTGCATTCAGCAAGCTTATCTTTGCAATTCCCACCTCTGAACACATTTGCATAATCATAAAATGCTGTATACCCTGGGGCCTCTGCTGCTACTTGGTGTAGGCAGTGTGGTCAGATAGCGAAATCAAGCTGAAGCGGCAGTTTAGGTGAATATATCATTTAGACACAGACCTGTTGACAAGACTGAGAAGCCTAGGACTGTCTGGAGACATTTAGGAGCTACAGATCCTAACATCTCCCTGAAACCACCCATGGTTGTGGACACACCACATGTTTTCTCAGTGCTAAGAAAAGACATATGGGCAGGCAGACTACTTCCTGGTGGGCTCATCACTGAAACCTTTCTTCCAGTCCACCTCCATCTGAGTCATGGAATCATGGAATCAAAGAATGGTTTGGGTTGGAATGGACCTCCGAAGGTTGTCTAGCCCAACCCCCTCTGCAGTAAGCAGGGGCATCTTGCAGTAGATCAGGTTGCCCAGAGCCCTGTTGAGCTTCCCTGTGAATATCTCCTGGGCTGGGGCCTCAACCACCTCCCTGGGTAACCTGTTCCAGTGTTCCACCACCCTTATGGTAAAGAACTTTTTTCTATCATCCAATCTAAACCTACTCTTCTCCTGTTCTCTAGTTTGAAACCATTGCCCCTTGTCTTATCCGTACAGGCCTGCCCATCCTTCTTGTAAGCCCCCTTCAGGTACTGGAAGGTCACTATTAGGTCTCTCTGGAACCTTCAGTTCTCCAGGCTGAAAAACCTCAACGCTCTCAGCCTGTCTTTGTACCAGAGGTGTTCCAACTCCCTGATCATTTTTGTGGCCCTCCTCTGGACCTACTCCATTAGTCCTTCACACCTTCAGTCATCCACACCTCTCTTTGGATGTCTCTCTGTGGTTATGTTTTTGTCAATCCAGAACCATCCCCATGAAGGCTAGCAGAAAATTACTTCTAGGCTTCACAGGGTCAGCCTCTCAACAGTGTCTGCATCTCTTAGCCTTGGCTTTTGCCAAAGTTAAGAGAGAGGCAGACTGAGCCTTAAGAGTTGGGAGTTACATTTTTAGGCTGTTACATTGATATAGAGAATTACAAAGTTTTCCTTTGCAATCTGTTATGTAATGTGAGGATGGTAATTCTGTCCCAGCAAGCAGAGTGCTGCTGATTCGTTACCAGTTTTGGTGGGTGTCTCAGTGATAGAGGCTGGCAGTATCACCAAAGTGCTGAGCTTGCTAATCATTTTAGCAAACTATGCATGAGAAGAGAGGCAAGAAGGACTGAAAGAAGGAAATATTCTTGCTTTTGGATACACCTGCTGATGGCCACCATGAAATCTGTTCTATTCTGGCTTTCCCCAAGGCCAGATAGCCTGTCAAAAAAGCCCTGGAGACTTAAGGTTGGAAGGAACACCTGCTCAAGCTGACTGCCCTAAACATAGTGATTTCCCACAGCAACATCAGCTGTAGTGAGCTGCTAGAGAGAAAAGAGGGTGAACAGCCTGGAGTGAGGGTGAGAAGGAGAAAAGCCAACCAGTCAAATACAGGCTTCGGTGAAAAGTGAGATGGAAATGTCAAAGACAAAATAGTGATTACTTTGAAGGAGATAAGGAAGTCACAAAGGGAAAAAAACAGACTGAGATAAGGAGAGAAGTGGGCAGGAAAGGACCAGATTTTATATTTGAAGGTAAATTGGACTGGCTTGATGTGGCAGTTTAGGCTGGGTGCCTCCTGTTACTGCCACATAAGCTACACCTCCAGTGTCCTGAATGTCCACCCAATAAGGTGGACACAGGGAACGGCGTATNTGCTTTGTAGTTTCTGTAGTTTCACCAATTGCTTTTCCATTTAAACTTTCCATCGCTCTCCAATCCATTTGTGTGAGTGTCATTCTTTTGTCCCTCTCAAGGCAAGAGAAGATCTGTCTGGCCTCAGACCAGCACAGATTATTGGTAGCAGGGGATGGTTACTGCAGGGAGCTCTGCAAATTGGATTGGAGAAATGCAGAGATGGAAAAGTTAAAATGGATATCTGGGTGTTGTTGGTTTTTGGTGGTGTAGCTTATGTGGCAGTAACAGGAGGCACCCAGCCTAAACTGCCACACTTACTTTGGTGGAAGTATGCCAGAAGAGGAATTCGAACTCGAAAAATTAGCATAAAATTCAAATAGAAAATGAGACACTTTAGAATTACGCTGACACTTTTCATGTCAATATAAATAGTGCTGTTTGATACAGTAATGGTTTTCCTCTTTTGTGAGTATGATTCATTGCATCCCAGATCATGAGGGGTTTTGTGTGCTGCCACCATAATAAACTTAGGCAGTACATAAAAATTGAATTACCATATAAAAATGCAGCAGTGATAGACAGCTCCTGAATAACCTGCAAGGAAATACGGGATGTTTATGTGAAGCCTTTTATGGATGATGGCAGTCACCCACCAGCTATACAGCTCTGTAAACAGATATTTACAACTCTGTCTTCATGACTGTGGAGGCCTAAGCCTATACAAGAGGCAATGCTGTGAACCAGTTTGCCTCTTGCTTGTCTGGGAGTGTACACGTACAGGTGCACTTGCAGCTAAGTAACTATATGCAACTGGCTTATACACCCCACTGCAGCAGAGCTACAAAACTATTTCAGGGGAATTATCCTGCAGGCCTAATGTGTAATATAGCTGATGGTTGTTACAGCATTGATTGCATACATCCTGTAAAAGGCAGGCTGCAGAGTAATTCTTGGTTTTGTTTTTGTTCTTAAATCCTCACAGAAAATGGTCCCCGTCTACTTGTGGTAGCAGAGCAAGCTAAAATCTTCTCACACCGGGGTGGCAATGTCACACTGCCATGTAAATTTTACCATGAACACACATCAACAGCTGGCTCAGGAACCCACAAAATCCGGGTCAAGTGGACCAAACTCACCTCAGATTACCTCAAAGAAGTGGACGTCTTTGTTGCAATGGGACACCACAGAAAGAGCTATGGAAGCTACCAGGGCAGAGTGTCTCTGAGGGGAAGCAGTGAGAATGATGCCTCTCTTATAATCACAAATATAATACTGGAGGATTATGGGAGGTACAAGTGTGAGGTGATTGAAGGACTAGAGGACGACACAGCAGTGGTAGCTCTGAATTTGGAAGGTAAGTAACACCTGGGTGATACTTAACTCAGTTTGTGCTGTGTTAAGGTACACCTGCTTTTTTTTTTTCTCCTAATACTGCTGATATTGTATTATTCATGATAACAGCAAGCTGAGAAGTGGAATTCAGTGTGCTCTAGGGATATTGGCCTGACAGCTCATGACAACAACCATAAATTAGAAGAACATTAGGGCTTCTATAACTTTTGCTAGCTTATGGCATATTCAGCTCCCAGTGAGACCTGGGGTGAGAGGAGCCCAAAAAGAATGATCAAAGATAGTATGAAGAAATCCATATGTTTTTCATTTGCTCCTGTCACTTTACAGGCTGTTTTTATAGTAGACTTAGGCAAAATTTTGTTAAATGGTCCCCATTTTACAGAACTTTGGGACATTTTAGATTATTGAGGAAATACAAATCTTCTTATGAAGAGGAAAATTGTTGAAATAGTTTTCCAGAGACAATGGTTTTGTTTTTTTCCAGCCTTATAATTACAGAAAATAGATTTCTATATTGCCAGCCAACTCCTACATGTAGTCTGAAGTCATTTCCCTCAGCAATATTCTTGAAAACAGCAGAGTACTAAGCATTAGAAAAATTAGTGAAACGAGTTTAAAGAGGAATGGAAATCCAGATTTTATTTACTTTTATGAAATTTAGATACCTTTTATGATATAATAATGCACATAAACCAGCATTTGGAATTTTTTTCCTAAAACCCTACAAACAGCCCTGCAATAGTAAACAAAAGGTTGCAAGGCAATGTCTCTCTTATCCTTATATTTAGTAGCAGGTGTGTACCTGAGAGAACTTTAGAGAAGTCACATTATCTCTGATGGAAAATAATTAGGAAGAAAAAAAAGAAAAGAAGAATATCAAACCCCTGTCTCTCACATCTGCAAGCAGGTGAAATATATGACTCTTTCATCAGAGAATAGTGTACATTGTAGTTTACCTTACATGATAAGACTGGCCAAGTGTTTCTTGGAGCCAAATAGATGTTATAAGCTTAGCTTACTTCTTTACATCTATTTTTCCATTCCTGGTTGGAGGCTGCTAAAAACTTCCACTTTTGAGTGCAGAAAGGCTATGCACAATTTCCATGTCAGCAGGATACGCAGTTTAAGTTGTTTCACCTCATATAATGTGTCTTTAATAAGGATGCACACTGTTCTGTTCAAACTTAGGAGATAAAGAGAACTAGATATATACTTGTCCAGCTTACATTGTTTAAAACAGTTTTGAGAGAAGACAGAAATGAGTAGGAGGAAAAAGGATTTTACTTTATTCTTCTCTGCTCTCCAAGGGCTCTGGTGCGTTCAATCTTCACTCAGGCAGACTCTGCACTGGTTGCTCATTGCAGCTGCTCTCTGAGCTGCTGAAGAATAAGCAGATTCTGCTTGGAGTGCTCAGCTTTACAGAGGTGAAAGCAAGGCTCTGGTCAGCTGTTCAGGCTGCAGATATGCACCCTGTGATTAAGCTGGACAGCCCCAGGGGACAAGAGTGATCCTCCTCATAGGGTGTTTTCCAGACAGTAAGAATGTAAATAAAGATTCACTAAGTGCAGCTCTTTGCTGCATGTGAGAAACAGCAAGCACCAAGTAATCCCAGCAAGAAACAAGCACGTCTCTTTTCCATTTGTGCTGTTGTGTGGACAGTCCTGTAGCCCAGTCCTGGGTTGTATGGGTGCTCAATGATTTGGTGCTCTTCTTCTGCCAGTCTGTTTACATCCCTAAGGACATACTGCTATCAAGCTTCAAGTTACTCCAGATAAATACCTATATATCATATTCCCCAACAGATACTGAGTTTTACATCCTATGCTTTACAGCATTATGGTATTTTTTTCTAATGTAAAAGGGTCAGAGCCAGTGTAAAATCTTTCAAGTGTTCATCACATCACATCACATCGCATCACACATCTAGACCAGATACTTTTTTGGTGCCACTTAGTGTTGTGCCTCTGAGGCAAAAGTTCATTAGCCTTCTCCTACTAAAAGCAAGAGGGTTCCAGTACAAATGCTTCCTGCTATGCTAGGAGTGCTTGGGGAAGGGGAGATGCTGATGATCAGGAAGCTTTGCCTGAGGATTGCCACAAATATTTGTGCACGTGCAGAAATCCACATCTGAGAAGCAATTTTTGGTTGATACTAGAGTAAGGAAGGAATAAGAATTTTTTTTCCTTCCATCATATGAAACAAAGGCGAGAAAGATTTTCTACCTTTTATACTGTGACTGTTACATGCATACCACCAGCCCTTTGGGTACAAAGTCAGGGTCCCACCTCCTGATATACATCGTCCCCTGTAGCTTACTGCTGTAACTCTGAACAGTGTCTTGTTCTGAAGTATGCCAGCTCCCTCCAATCCTTTACAACAGCAACACCACTCCTTCTTGCATTCCCCCAAAATAAGAAAATCAATGAGTATGGGAGGAATCATGTTTCTTCAGCCAAGTATGTTCCAGTCTCTGCTCATGAGAAAGTTTATGTATCTTAACTAGTGTCCAGGTATCAGACAGAAACAGGTGTAAAACTGTTCATTTCTCATATTACAAAGTGATGTTTCCTAAACTGACAGGAAAAATTAATTTGTGAAACCTCAGGGTGAAATGTAACCTTTTCAGCTAAATAAGACTAGTGAACATGTCAGTCAGTCCTGCTTATGGCAACTAAATCCAATGATTCTGTGTCTAAGTTACACTGAAGTTTGCTATTAAAATGGTAATGATTAAAATGAACTTATACTTGCAATGGATAGATACAGCTGATGGAATGTATTCCTCTGTTTGTTTGCTCCTGTCCTTATTTTTTCACCTCATCTGCAGTTTCATGTAATGTTGTCTTTAACTGCTGTTTCATGTATCTGAGCAATACAGAACAGATCAAGGAAAAAAAAAAAATCAGTGTTTGGACAGAAGTAAGAATATATCAGCCCATTCCAACATGCTACATCTGTTACAAATAATAAGGTTAATCTCACAGTGGGAAGGATTTGCATCAATAGCCTGATGTCCTAAGATGGTGGCCCTAAGGATGTTAATTGGCAGCAAGACAAAACCATTTACATCCAGGAATGCCCACAAGCAGTGCAAAACAGCTGATTGCTCCAACGTGAGCTCACTGCATAAAGAGTATAGCTTCAGCTAGTTGAAAGCATGTTAATGTCTCAATATGAAAACAGTTGACCTCTCCGTCAATGGACCTCTTTTCTTCTCTAAATGTGGAAATATTTTATTTTATTAGACTTAAGGTCCACTTAGGATTGTCATTAAATAAACTCTTCGTAATAATTGGGTACCTTTAGCCTTGAAAAAACAAGAGTGGAATTGGATTCAGTCTGTGTTTGCTACATACTTGACATGGTTTTCCTATGTTTTCTTCAAGCTTAATGCAGATCCACAACATTCTCCCTGGCTAGCAAGAACTAAATCCCAGGACTAGGACTAGGTGACCTTATTGTGGCCTTTCAATATCTGAAGGGGGCCTACAAGAAAGCTGGGGAGGAACTTTTTAGTCTATGAGGTAGTGATAGGACTATGGGGAATGGAATAAAGCTGGAAGTGGGGAGATGCAGGCTGGAAGTGAGGTGGTGAGAGCCTGGAATGGGTTGTCCAGGGAGGTGGTTGAGGCCCCATCCCTGGAGGTGTTTAAGGCCAGGCTGGATGAGGCTCTGGCCAGCCTGATGTAGTGTGAGGTGTCCCTGGCCATGGCAGGGGGGTTGGAACTGGATGATCCTTGTGGTCCCTTCCAACCCTGACTGATTCTATGATTCTATGATTCACTGAAGCATTTTACAATCACCAGCTTTAAGAACTGTTCCATCATGCCATAATTAACATCTAGTTTGTAGTACATGACTGGCCTAGGGGCAAAAAGGTTGGGCTGGGCATGGTGTCTGTAAGTAATGTAAAGTACTGTGGAGAGCAGGACACTTTTAATGTTGGCCATGTCATCAAAGCCATATTCTCACTGAACTGGTTTCCTGTCCTCCTATACTTGAAGCATGGATCATGATTTTACACTTTTTGTCAAATGTTTTGAGAGTCAAAAGCTTAACACATTGAAAGATGTCCTATGTCACGTAGATGTTTTGCCCAAGTCATAGGCAAAGAAAGAAATGTCAGCTTACCTTAAATGTTCTTTATGTTGGTGTATTACTGTTCTACCCTAAATTTTCTTCAAGTTAGCACCTTACTGTTTTCCTTTCTTATGAACTCTGGGCAGAATAATGAATATCACTGCATCAGGTTTGCGTGCTTCAGCTTCCCAGGGAGATGAAGGCTCCAGCACAGGCCCTTCGCTATAATCAGGCATAAATTTTGTCTGCTATTCCTTCATGAGATTCATGGGCCAGGTGACAAAGAAAGTGGAACAACTCTAAACTGCCAAAGGCAGATTTTTATTCTATTAGATTTTTAATTTTTTTTTTTTTTAAGTTTCTGTCTTCAGGGAGAGGTGATAAAGGAAAGCATTAATTTTGCAATACATAATTACTTTGAACATTCAACAGTACCAGAAATAAGCAGAACTAGATAAAACCATTCAAAACCACTGTAGAAAGCTGCTCCTAGGTAGCAGCTAACACTTTGGGTATTTCCATGTGAACAAAAAAAAAAAAAAGATCAAGTTTTATTATCTTACTTAGAGATGTATTGTCCTTTATGTTCAAGATAGAGTTAGAAACACCACAGATCGAACAGATTCCTAAGCTTCATAAAAACAAATTCTTCCAAATTTTCACAGTGATCATTTCCTAATCTCATCATTGATTCTTAAGGTGGTTATAAGTGAGTGGATATAAGCAGGTGAAAACAGCTCTATGTTCTCAACAGCAGAGGAAACCACATTTACCCAAATATCATAGGTCATGTTTGTTTCTTCTGTGTTGCTGTGTTTCTATACACAGAAAAAATCCCCATTTTAAATATCCTTTGCATGACAATCTGTTGTATGTTTTACTATAAAACTGATTTCATAAGACACATTATTTGTGGGCCCCTAGGAGACAGCAAAAAGTATTGTAAAAGACTACAGGAATTTATGAAGACTGAGTCATGACAGACTAATATACTTCCTTCTGTGGCAGGGTCTT
Organism: Indicator maculatus; assembly: GCA_013399975.1. NCBI lineage: Eukaryota > Metazoa > Chordata > Aves > Piciformes > Indicatoridae > Indicator > Indicator maculatus. The sequence goes on along the minus strand of VXBD01012194.1, from coordinate 202,261 downwards.
TGCAGACAAAGCTGAATTTGCAAGTGCTGTGAAGGAGGTGCTTGGAAGCTGCAAGTGAACTAAAACATTCAAAATACAGCAGTAAAAATTTATCTGGAAATGATGACCTAAAAGGAAAATGCTAAAAGAATCAGACTAAGTGGCCTAAGGAGAGCAAGGAAAGAACGGTCTCCAAATTTTGATAAAGTCTGTAGAAAAATAGGGAATAATCTGCTCCCAGGCCAGGTGATTTAATTTGTATGCCTGTATTTGTCAGCAATAAGAAATCTCACTGACAGCTTTCTTACAGAATGCCATGGGCTGGAGGGACACCACCTCAAGTTTCAGTTTAATTTTTGGGGAGATTGATACCTGCTAGTGGCCCACCTGTAGACTGTGCAGATATCTGACAGTTCTGACAGGCAGAAAAATGGAGATAGAGTCTCAAAGAAAATTAAAGTATTGCCATTTTTAACAGAATTTTAGAAATGCAGCATGGAAAATTTTGCCATTGAGTGTATCACAGTATCTCAGAGGCTGGAAGGAACCTCAAGAGATCATCAGTTCCAACCCTCCTGCCAAAGCAGGATCACTTAGGGTAGTCTGCACAGGAATGCATCCAGGTGGGTTTTGAAACTCTCCAGAGAAGGAGACTCCACAACCCCCCTGGGCAGCCTGTTCCCGTGCTCCATATAAACAGCATAAAACTCTATCCTACAGCATAGTATACAACAAACCCTACTGTTACCCTGTGTTTACACTGGCTACAGGAAAAATTACTCTTTTTGTTTGGGCTAGAAGTCAAGGAGGACCATTTCTTTACTCTGGCTGTAAAAAGACCTTTTTTCTTTTTTTCCGATATGGGTCAACAGAAATTTGTGTTATTTTGTAAATAACCTTAAAGCTGCTAATTGTGTGTGATTCTGGCTTAATAGACATCCATGAATCATTACAGGACTTGAGCTTTCTAAGGTTATGTCCTCACCTTGTTGCCTTGGGTAACCATTACAGCTCCTTGCATTAGTAATGCGTAGTGACTTGGGTAAATGCAAAGCACTAGCACTAAATTTTAGGGAACATCTGCAGCTGAGTCTCTGAAATGCAAATATTTTACAGAGAACACACAAATACCATCTCTTCTAAAACTCCCAGTAACTTGAAGCAGAGCTGTACATTCCCAGAATTGAGTGTAAGTCATTTCATGGAGTTACAGGTGTGCATGTGGTAAGGGTATGTTATACATCTTATGGTCTGATTTGGTAGAAATCTTGATTTCCAAAAACAGTCACTTTCTGGACTGAAATTGCATTGTCACAGGTGCATACATCAAGCCTCACCCTCCTCTCCCTTTTCACTAACAGATTTGTTCTCCACTGAATTATGTCTCAGGTTTTTCCTCTCTTGCTGGCAGAAAAGGAGACCCTTCCCTGGGGGTAGGACCTATTCCAGAGAACTGACTCTCTGGGAGGGGAGCCACACTGTGAAGTCTATATTGCAAATTAATATTCCCCATTCAGACTCCATGAGTTGCTTGGCTGCTTCTTTAGGGTAGAAAGCTGAATCTCAAAGCTCAGATTAAGGCTCCTCAGCTTATTCCTGCCAAAAACTAACAAGGTTTTAACAATCTGAGCATGGAAGTTTTTGTCTTCCTCCATTTTTTAAACCGAATTTGTTAATGTTTGGAACCAAATGTTTTGTCTAGTTGTAAAACACAGGGCTGGAGTCAGGAGTTTAGATTCAGTCTGTAGTCTGAGAATAGCAACAAGCCTTAGGATAGCTTTTTTGTCCATTCAAGAACAGATGGGGTGGATTATCTTTTGACTGGTTATAAGATCCAAGACTCAGGAAGATGCTTTGCAATTAACTGAAGTTCAGTAGTGCTAAATTATAAAAAAGATGAATAGTACCATCTACTATGAATTTCAGCTATGTTTGTTAGGAAATGAAGAGAAAAAAATAAATAAATGAAGATGCAAGATAATCTAAAGCTACACAAAACACATAGGCAGTCGGTTTTGCTCCACAGAATCACCCCCATCTGCAGGGTGAAATTAATGCTAATCAGTTGCAGGCTTGTACTGCAGATGAACTCAAACAAAAATCAGCTTCTATGTAGTCTGCCCCAAATCAGCCCAAAGCTAATAGTACAGTTTTGTTCATATTTATGTTCTTAAACCATTACGTCTCAAAAAGATTTGTAACAAAATTATATACATATTTAACCACTTTTAATAAAGTGATTTTACAAATCATAAGGATTCAGATCTTTTTCTGGATAGTTTGCATATAAATGTTGCTCAGTTTTTAGATGTAGGTTTAGATCTTGATTTAAAATACCCTGATGATTTTAGGAGAGTTTTTTGCTTGTATATGCAAATCAGACACATGTACTGGGCAAGGAGTTGGTTGTCTGGGGAAGTGTATTTCTGGAAAAATACTGCATATTGGATTTCCAATAAAGTCATAAAACTTGGACTCATCTGGCATCTGTTATGTTTTATTATAGCCAGTGATATTTCTCTCACTAGCACTGAGGGGGAATTAATATTTTTGTTGTATTTTGGGGATTTTGGGGGTTTTGTTTGTTTGTTTTAAGAGGTGAAGATGAAGAAGGAAAAACAACAATCCAGAAAAATATGAAACATCTACTTCTTGTTTATGAAGTTTCAGTTAACAGCACATGTTGTGTTACATTACATTCATGCTTTATAGCTCAGATCAGCTAATAACTGAAAAGCTCTTTAACAGAGTATATTCAAAAGGAAAGGACCTCAGCAGACTCTTTAGATAATTGCTGGAGAGCAAAATATTGTTTATTATTATCCTGCCAAGTTTACATTTGCATGCTTTATTTTCTTGGACCAAGTCACTGTGGTTTAGTAGTAAAAATGATTTTGTTTAATAAAAATAACACTTCTGGGAGGGTAGATGGGTGAGGGAGAGAAGAGAAAGAAAGGAGACATTAAGATAGTGGTGGAACAGACACTGAAGTATATTTGAATGCTTGGAAAGAGGAAAGGTCCCATTGCTTGGTGACACTCTTGTATGACCAGAGTGTAACTTCTCTATCCTATGCTACACTGCCACAGAGACAAGGAACTTGTTATAGGATGTTTATACCAGCATAAACTTTTTTGGCTCATTGCCTGTATTATCTTGTCTTCCATCCTTCTGCATCCTACAGCACTTAATTCTACAGAGATGTTAGAGAATAAACATTCTGTGACAGATCTCCTCTGATACTGTTTTATTTCAGCTCATTATGAGACTGGATTAAATCCAACTGTAGAATATAGATCTGAATTAAGTTTCTAAACCCTGCCAAAGATTAGGGTGGTCTGGTCCAAGCTTTTGTTTCAAGTCTTTCTCTTCTCTTTTATCACAGCCACATGAGGAGGTGGCTCTTCAGCATTTTCTAAAACGTCTTTAATGTTTCAGGAAGTGATCTTTTACTACAGATCTTTTTCATAAAGCAAAAAATACACTGTGGAAAAATGTGTCAGACAAAGGCAATGACTGGTTATATCTTGCTGCTGAAACAACTCTGAAGGTGTTCTCATGTTTCCCATATCCACTTGGATGTCCTCTGCTATGAAGAAGGTCTCTCTGCCATATCTGTCTTCAGTGGCTCATCACTGATGAGCAGCAGACAGGGCTGGGGCTGGCCTGTGGCTGGTCCCCAGGTGCGTAAGTTAGCATTTGTCAGGTCCATGCTCCTTGCACAGTGGCTCTCCAGCAAGTGTCCTTTGATTAAGCCAGCATTGGTTTTGGCAGCCATAGGGATAGCAATGCAACCTGATGTCTCACATGGCTTCTTCACAGGCCACTGCTGAGTTGCTGCATGCTGTTGTGCTACATGGCTCACGGTCTGCAACTGGGGAAGCCTGCCTGCTGCTCAAGGGACCATGCTCCCTGATGCCCTCTGTGAGGAGTCCTTCCTCCTTGAGTGATGACAAATTGCCAGAGACCATCTGGAAAATAGGAGAAAACCATCCCTAAAGCCACATGTGACTTCACTGGTTTCATTTCTTTATAGATTTCTTTCTTTAAGATCTCAGGATACTAATGCCTTCTACCAGTTTTGTCTTGAAATGTTGTTATTGAGACAGGTATGAAATACCTTCTCATTCCTAGGATAATATGAAATAAAATAAAACCAAACAAACAAAAGAACAACTGCCTTGAACCTCTCAGGAAGTCTTGGCAAGGAGCCATGCAAAGGGCCCAACATAGCACTCTTTTATGTCAATCAAAGCACTTTATTTTAATGTCTACATGTAAAAAGAAGTAATGCATATGCCTCTGTACTACAGTCACTTCTTCCTAGAAGCTCCCCAAATCCCATCCCACAAGAAATAGAAGTAGAATGGGGTTTAATTTACTTTTTTTTTAATGAGAAATTGATCTTATAGGTGATGTCTTTTTATTAGAAATGTGTAGTTGCAAAATTTCAGCCAGCTCTGCTCAGCCATGGTTTAGATAGGCATGAGGTGTAGGGTGACAGGTGGGACTCGATGATCTTTGAGGTCTCTTCCAACCTTCTTGATTCTATGATTCTATGATTCTATGATTCTATGATCTTTTAAGTGCTCTCAGAGTGCATGAGGGTGAGATCACAACAAGGACAGCAAAACTGCAGACAGCAGCAACGTGCAGACCTGGCACAGTTCCCAGCAGGAAAGGGCTGAGGTTCTGGGGAGAGGAGCTGGCTGGGTAAGGTGGCATCCCTCTCTCCTTCTCAAACCTGATGACAGTGCATTTCCCACCAGAATTAACACAACACAACAATCTGCCACAGACTGTGGAGTTAACCTTTATTTCTCCTCCTGGTGGCTCTAAATGTTTGCCTTCTGCTCTTTTGACATCCAGTAACTCATCTTCTTTGTACCACTTCAGGTGTGGTGTTCCCTTACTCTCCACGGCTGGGTCGTTACAACCTGAACTTCCATGAGGCCCAGCGAGCGTGCCTGGACCAAGACTCTGTTATCGCCTCCTTTGACCAGCTCTATGATGCCTGGAGGTCAGGGCTGGACTGGTGTAATGCCGGCTGGCTCAGCGATGGCTCCGTGCAGTACCCCATCACCAAGCCCAGGGAGCCCTGTGGAGGGAAGAACACAGTGCCTGGGGTCAGGAATTATGGCTTCTGGGATAAAGATAGAAGCCGGTACGATGTTTTCTGCTTTACTTCAAACTTCAACGGTAAGAGTCTTCTTCTCCCCTTACCTTGTAAATGACTGTTTCTGCACTCAGGAAGGAACTTCCACTGGTGGTGAATGACATTTGATTTGTCAAAGCTTCTATTATGCTTAGAAAATTGTATTGCTGAATTTGCAAGGGCACAGAGTAAGAGTGTCTTTGCCACGTGTTCAGGTAGTTCCCATTTTTACAACTTGTGTTGACAGAAGTATCTAATATCTCTGGGTTTGCCCCATTAAAATTTATATGTACTCTTTTAATGTTGATAAATGCCCAGTTTATTTAAGTTGAAGTGATGAAGAAACCTGCTATTCATTAACTGAGCTTTCCTGTTTAATTCAATTATGATTATGGTGGTTTACAACTTAAATATATCACCAAAACAAAATTCTGATCACTACTTCATCTGTGCTGTTGTGTCAAGCAGTTCCTGCTCATGTTCCAGGTCTAATATGACTAATACTTTCTTATCAGCAAAGCTATTTCTGGCTTTTGTTGCCTAATAATTTAGGTTCTTTATCTTAGTATACTGCCACAACCCTTTTCATTTCTGCTCTCAGCTTAGTCTGCTTTAAACCTTATTTAATTGACTGCAAGCTTTTTTTGCTATTAGTAGATGTTGCTTCAGGTATGAATTATGTGATCTCAGCTTGCTATCATTTCATGTTTAGTGGCTGGAAAGGATTTAGAAAGCATGGCTGTGAATGAGAGAAGTGCTGCAAGTGAACATGTGTAAAAGGAGTCTACAATCCTCTACAGAATCATGCTTGTGGATAACTCCTACTCAACAATGCACATGTTTGGCTGGCAGCCCACCCAGACCAAGGAGCATGGCCCTTTTAGTTTATGTACAGATTGCTTATCCACAATGAACCATTTTTGTCCTACAGCAGACCACAAAAATAAACATTAGCTTTGCTCTCAGAAGATATGCTTTAGTGTTAAGTCTGCTCCACCCTCTCAGAAAAAAAAACCCAAATCCTCAAACCAACAATATTAGTCTGGATGCAGTCTGAAACAAAACTTTAGATGATTTTTATCATGCTGTATCATACCATGAAATACTGGCTTCTTTTTCTCTTCTTCATTTATCCCAGGTGAAATCCTATATAAGCTCATCTGTCATGTGTAGATTTAACCCTATACTGTAGAAATAGCACTAAGGAATAAAACAACAAGGAAAAGTAATTAAAATGTGATAGCTGCACTATTTATAATGTCTGAGGAGGACNTAGCATCTCTTAAAGAAAGATAAAAATAATTTCTAGGGGGAAAAATAATATTGACAGACAAATATTGTTTATGAATTGATACAGTCAGAGAAAGAAAGAAGAAGGAATGGCAGTGAGGTAAGCTGAGGATAAGATGTCCAGGTAGTAGAGAAATAAAAGACAATACACTAAATGAAGCTCATCCTTGGTGAGTCTATTAAACCAACCTGCAAGACAGAATACTACACAGCAATAGGGTGATATATAGAGCTTCTCCAGTTCCCTACAGCTCAGTGCCATGTAAATCTCTCAAGGTGTTAGCAGAAAATGTGAACTTGTGCTTCTCTCAGCAGCCATTTCCTTAACCAGTAACCCACCAGTTACATTACCCTCACACGTCTCTGCTGTGCTCTCCACTATTCATGTACTAAGCTTACTTTAATATGCACAATAAACCCAGTCAGTCTCCCAAAATGCCAGCTTCCTATTTTCAGCTCAACACCTCAGACAGCTTATGTATGCTTAAGAGCATACGTTAGCTTTCTCACTGTAAAGGGAAAAACTTATAATAACCCATTTTGCCAACAACTTGCAGTTGCCAAAGATAGTGGCTACAGGCAGAGAGCTATTTGTGCAACACCCAATATTGATTCTCTCAGCTCAGGAACAGCCAAGGAAAATGAGAAGTGGTTAAGACACCATGCATTTCCAGTGGTAACAGTGACTGCTGGAGTCTCCTGATGGTATAAAACAGAGAAGCCTTCAGCTTTATGTAAGGGAGCTGGGAAAATGCCAAGGGCCCCAGGATCAGGGGAATATAAGGCAAGCTCAATAGAAAAATAAATCTCAAAGAGTTGTCAGTTGTGGGAGCTGCCTTGAAGAAAGAGAGTGAGTGGTGTTTAGATTTCTGGGTTCTTTTTACAGAAAGAAATATCCCCAAAACATCATGATCCCAGGGATCATTATTTAAAAAAAAAAAAATGGACTTAATTTTATGCAGTTCAGCAGTGAAAGCTAATTTTTTTTGTCTAAAATACAGGCAAACCTTGCATTTTGCCTGAAAAAATAAGTAAAGGTTGAAAACAGCAAAATTACACTCAGATATTAAGGTGAAAAATGAAAGTAGAGTTAATAATGCAGTGAGTTCAAACTCACAGAATCACAGAATTAAGCAGGTCTAACCTATCACCCAATACCATCTAATCAACTAAACCATGGCACTAAGTGCCTCATCCAGTCTTATTTTAAACACTTCCAGGGACGGTGACTCCACCACCTCCCTGAGCAGCCCATGGCCAATCACTCTTTCTGTGAAGGATTTCTTCCTAACATCCAGCCTAAACCTCCCCTGGTGCAGCTTGGGACTGTGTCCTCTCATTCTGTCACTGGTTGCCTGGGAGAAGAGGCAACATTCAGCTGTGGAACTGCTGAATCCAATCTGTGCTGAGCTGAATACCACAAAAAACACTGGTAAAAAAAGGAGAGTTTATATCATTAGTCAAGAATTCCACATGCATTCCCATTACCTGCTCAGGGAAATTGTTTTAGCAATGTTTGTCTGCAATGCAATCTAAAGTAATTTTAGTACTTTATGAAATTACCCTCTGTAGTGTCTTTTCTTAGGCTGGTGTAAGTGCAATACTTGAACATTTTGTTCTGCTTCTGTAATTGCTTCATACTAAAATCTTTCTGTTGGCTCATAGGAGAGCTGCTCGTGTTTTGTGTCTGTGCAGACAAAGCCAAAGTCCTGGAAAAGCTTCATACACTTTGTACATGGTAGTACCAGCTCTATACCAGTTTATAAGACTATATAGTGATGTGTTTCATAAAACCATACAAAGAGTAACATTAGCATAGTGGCTATGCGTTAAAACCATCAAATATTGTGAAATATTGTGAAATAATATTGTGAAATATTGTGAAATAACATAATTTTTCTGCCTACATAAAGATAACTCTTGGATGGCAACATGTTCCCCCTCCTGCTTTTACATTGTTGGTGTTGATAAAGGCTGTTGAACAGGAATATAAATGAGAAAGAGCTAACTTAAATTTGGAAATTTCATCTTGGAATTTCCTGATGTCTGGGGGCTGAACTCTGCTCCCTCACAGCCAGTTTCTCCTCTACTCCTTCAGAGTAGAAGCTGCTTTAGTTCATGTTCTGTTTAGAAAAGCTTAAGGTTCCTGACCTGTGTGGTGGTACAACCTGCCATGATCCAAAGGCTTGCAAAGGCTACAGAACACCCCAGTTTCTCTCCCTGCCCTGGCCTAAGGTATAGGATCCTTATCTTCTGTATGTTCCCTCTTGAAGGTCAGTCTGGGCTTCTGCATACCAATTCAGGACAGTAAGTGCAGCCTTCCTCACAGAGCCCAAAAGGCATAGGACAATGAATATGTAATGGCAGAGCTGAGTAGTTATTCTTTGCTTAATTGCAGAAGGTTTCTGCAGGAGAATAGTAATTTTCTCAAAGAAAAAGCCAAGGGAATCTTTTGCACTGAAAAGTGTTCACTGATCCAAATATAAATATATCAGCTACTCTATAACTGTTTTCAAAGAAAAAAAAAAGGTGTAAGTATAACTTGTATCACACTTTCTGCTTATTAACATTTTGTTAAATGCTTTGCATGCAGAACCACAGTGCATAACTGATTTATTATCAGCTCTAGCAGAACGAAGTAAAAATCTCATGTTAAAAAAATTAAAAATACAAAGAATAAATTTTAGGGATCGTGTTAACAGTGCAGCTGTGAACTACCTGTTAATTCCAGTAATGCCTGTGGTAAGCTACCTACCTCCACCTATTAAATGGGAGAAAAGTATAGAAAGTTGTCTCTCATGATGCATGCTGCCTGCTCATTTGACCATTTCAGAATATTTTGTCAGTGGGAGCATGTAACTATTGCTCCAAAAGGAGGAACAAACTCACCCAAAATAAAATCAAGTAACCCCTTTCTTTGAAGGGGTTGCTTCTGACTCACTGCTAATATCAAAATTAGTTACTGGAGGTGATTGCTGGCCTTCAAAATATATATCAGGCCCTTTTGATTAAAAGAATGGAAAGCATCTCACTTTGCACCAATTTTTAAGATGCTCCTAAGTTTTGAGGAACAATGGCTCTGTGACAACTGTTTAGTACTGCTGTAAGATGCACTGAACTGAGTCTGCTGAGCAGATGATGGGGTCTACATGTTGTGCAAGCTACAGATACACCCCACAGGCTGCTGAGAGCGTCTTTTATGGCCATATGAAACCACAAATTAGAGCAGTTTTACACGGTAAAACAACTTAACTGATTTCTGCGGCCTTAATCTTTTCAGCATGCGTGTGGATGGTTGACTGCAAAAACAGTCCTGCATTTCTGCTCTGTGTACTGCCACCCACCAGCAGAGCTCACTGCTCAGCTGCCACTGCTCAGTGCTTTGTAGCCAGGAACCTGAGCAAGACGCTGCCTCAGCACCTCAATAAACTGGTGGGAGTGGTTTTAGGGCTGAGCCCAAGTGCTTAGATACTTGGTGGATGGCTGCACATGGAGGCATCCTCTCTGAGCACTCCAAGGAACCCTGTTTCAAAGGCATTACATTATGCAGAGAATATCAAAGAGTGTGATACTGCCTTTCTGTGCCTCTGAAGATGCTGGCCCACTGTGTAGTACACCCAGCTGCAGTATGAAAATTTACTAGTAAATCTCAAAATTTAGAGCTGTGCTTGGAAAAAAAATCTCCAAGAGGAGTGCATCCCTCAAAATCCCACAGTCAGAAAGTATGGTATGTAGGTCGAGTACTCAAGTTTTTCTCTTGAAGCTGTTTTGTTACATGCAAAAGATTTAAATAGCTACTATTTAAGTTTGCATAAAGCTTTTGCCCCATGATTTGGCTGTGAGAAGTCAAATCAAGCATGCTTATCCTCTGTAGGAATCACCTAGGTACTAGATATTAATGAGAGAGAGACAGTTAATGCCTTCCTCTCCTATTATTGTCAATTAATAATAATATCAATTAATAATTACTAAGACTGAAAAATTAGGAATTAGCAGGGGAAAACCAGCAAATTTCTACTTTATTTTTCTATTTTATTTAATCAGACATTCTGGATACACATTGCACCCTTGTAGGGCTTACTATTAAAGTTCTTCTATGTAAGGAATGGGCAGAGTATAGCAGTTTTTATTATTGATGTCATATGTCAAAAGCCTGACCTTACTGCAAATCCCTAGGAAATTACATTCCATTGACATATGGTTTGAAGAGTAACTAATAAGCTAGGTGAAGTTTACATACTATCAGTCCAAATCCCTGTTCCCCTAAGTCTGAAATCCTGTTTGCTTTGGGGAAACCTCTTAATAACATAGCAGGAACAGGTTTTCACTTAATAAACATTCTCTTTAGGAACACCTTGTAAATGCTCTCAATGGATTTAAGCAAGCATTTTACTAAAGGGTAGATTATCTACTCTCAACAGTTTTTCTGTGGAAATACTGTAAATATTTGCTCCAATAGCAATGCTATTTTTTTAAAGTTTCTTCTTCACCATGGCTGCCATGTAAATGCCTTTTTTTTTAATGTTCTTGTCATGGTATACAATTTCCAACCTTTACACAAAGTTAATTCGATTACCTTTATGTTGTCATCTGACCTGACATTTCTTTCACTTAGGCAAAAGCTGTGTGTTTTCTTGCAGGGATCTGGAGCTGACATAACTCTTCATCTTGCTCACTGCTTTTTCTTCACCAAGAAATTGACCTGAAACTGAGCAGAATTCTGATACCTGTTTTTTTATGAGGAATAACAAAAGATATTATTATAGACTACATTCTAAATTAAGATGTAAAGAGTTTGTTCTGGAAATAGAAGTTCCCCACATAAATACATTCCTTTGTCTTTCAGCTACCTTGCCTATTGCAGGACAGTCTGAATGAAAAATTATGAATTTATTTGGAAATGATTATTCCTTAAAATTAACACTATTCCTCTGCAATCTATTTCTACCTCACACTTGGTTAATTGTCAAATTAGTGATGAAAAATAACCTCAGGTACAATGAGTGAAAGGCTTACAATGAATTTATATTGCCTTGATAAATTAAATTAATGTTAGTATTATTGCTGCATGTGGATTAGTATGGATTACTAGGGTAGCTCCTTCCTGAGGTTTGCTTGCTGGCATCTGTTTTTATTACTGTGAGTGGAAAGCCCATTTTTCTTATCAGCACTATCAGTTCAATGCTGTCTTATGGTAAGGATATATCCTTTGATGCCTAAAGAGAAACAGAGCTGCAGAACTGCTGCACGTGGTTTTGACACCGCTAATGAAGACCTACGACAGGCACAGTTTTGATCTACCACAGGCTCAAAGTCTGCTTCAGAGAAGCTGTGCAATGCCTTGGCTTTTTTACAAGAAAAAAGGTTTTTAAATTGTTCTTGTACTTAATCAGAAACAAGTTCACTGCCTTGTCAGAGAGTAAAGCTGCATGTGTTACCTCCAGCCACCCTCATCCAAATGCTATCAAAGGCCAGATCTTGCTATGCCATGCTTCTGAGAGGAAACTTGTAAGAGTTTTAAGGTAATGCTGGGAGCATAATGAAGAAGTTCCCTGCTTTGTGTGTATAACTGATTTCCTTCCTCTCACAGTAAGCTGAAGTGGTATGAGGTCTGCTTTGTCCAGTATCTTCAGGGTTGTCACCATGTTGGTAAATGCATCTGGCACCATAAAGTTAGATATAGAACAGCAGTCCTGCTCTGAATCCTAGGGTGTTTCTCATCACCCCTCTCCCCTGATCCTCCCACTTTTCTGCCTCTTAGGATGAAAATGCATTGAATTTAAGCAGTGGTGGGAATCCATACCATTCCTAAGTTAGCACAAATAAACACAGCACTACTTTCTTGGTTTCAACAGTCAGTTTTCTCTACCTACTTTTGTTCGGCTTTTGTTGGTCCTCCTGTTTTTCAACTCACCACACACAAAAAAAAAGAAGTATTTTTAAAAACCCAATGTTAAAAGCCCAATGTTGTTCACATTGCATTATCCCAAATCAACAACTGTTTTTTCAATGACTGCAGGGGAGAATCTCCATTTCTTCTCAAAAGTCACTGTTATCACATCGTCTTGGATCGTGATGCTAACAACCCCTTTTTCCTTCTTTCCCTTACCAGGTCGCTTTTACTACCTGATTCACCCAACCAAGCTGACCTACGATGAAGCTGTTCAGGCATGCTTGAAGGATGGAGCTCAGATTGCTAAAGTTGGCCAGATATTTGCTGCCTGGAAGCTCCTGGGCTACGACCGCTGTGATGCCGGCTGGCTGGCTGATGGCAGCGTCCGCTACCCAATCTCCAGGCCAAGGAAACGCTGCAGTCCTAACGAAGCAGCAGTTCGCTTTGTAGGCTTCCCTGATAAAAAGCACAAGCTGTATGGTGTCTACTGTTTCAGAGCATACAATTGAAAATACCTAGAGCACGAAAGTTTTAAATTCATTAAGAACATGTGAAAGATTTCTTTTCAATATGAACTCATGCAAGTTACCAAAACTGTGATAAACCTTTTTTGATTACTGTAAAGAGTCATTTTCATAAACCCAACCCATTAATTTGTTCACTTATTTTCTTTTGTTTTAGTATTTTTGTAAAATTATCATTCCATAGATATTTTAAATTAATATAATTTAATGGAAGCTCTAGGTAAGGAAGTTTTAGAGCCAAATTCTTTAAGCTACATCATCCCATCACAATATACTTTTCATGAATGGGGCATGCAATAGAGCTTGACGATTTGCTAGGGCACAATTATGGAATGTAAGGCTACTCAAAGCAGAAGCTTTTAAAAGCACAGATTTTACATGTTTGTACCCGATTGAGAAACACTGCAAATTGATGGTATCAGGAAATACAATATTTTGAAATAAGAAAAAAAAATTTTGTTAAAGGGGATCAGTGAGGTTTTGAAAAAAAGAAACCTCACAACAACGTAGGTTAGAAAATAACTGTTTTCACTGGTTTCACATGGGAACAACACAGAGTTTAATAAAAGCAGCTAAAAGAGTCCACAAAAATAGGACTAGTTTTGCAACTTAAAATCATGCCTATCTGAAAAATGCAGTCCTGGTCCCATGCATAGGAACAAGCACAACTAGTTCTCCTGAACGTTTCAATTGTGTTTTTGTTGTGAATAAATCATTGATGAAGGAGTTAATAATTAACTAGCGAGAAAACCCTGTGTTCTTCTTAACTCCAATTAGAGATGCCTGAGAAGTGTTGTATTACCTTTGAGTAGCTTTACTGAGTTATTTTTAAACTCTTAAAGGCCATTTGCTAAGCAGCATATAGCATCTACTCAGGGCAGTTGTATAAATGAACTGCTGGACAGAGAAATTGTAAACTTTAGCAGCTTGATTTTACATTAGCCTTTGAAATGTTATTGTCTTAACGAAAGCACATTACGATATTTAATACTTCTTACCTATTTACACATCTACAAGAAATAAACCTTGGAAAGAAAAAAAAAAGGAAGTAACGAAGTCTTAGACCATGATTATTAACTAAAATCTGAAACCAGCTATTAAGATTTAGAAGAGAAAAAAAAGCAACAGCGAACAGTACTTCCTACACCTTATTTGTATCTAAAAAGTACATCTGTTTTTTAAGCTAACAATAAAGATATAATATCAATAGCCCTGAATTATTTAGATAATACTCATGAGAGTTAATTAAAAAAAAAATTTAAAAAAATATTCTTTTCACTAAATCTGCTGTGATCTAGTGGAAGATGTTTACCTATATCTACCAGTGTCAGAGGTTGTATATGGTGCCTAGGGTTTTCAGAGCTGCCTAAAGCACTAGGTCCTTTCTAAATGCCAATCTGAGGGAATTTGGATTTCTGATGCAAACTTGGTTTTGGATGCAGCAATTCTTGGTGCTCATCTTCAGATACCTTAATGCAACCAATTTTTCAGAGAGTGGGTGCTCAAGGCTTTCTGAAAATTTACTCCACTTATGGTGTCTCAAGCTGGATATCCAAAAAAAGAGAGGCCACTGATAAAAAATATCTTGGTCTTGAGTAATATCTTAGGCAGTTTTGATGTTCTCTATCCAGTACTGGTTCTACCACTTGCAAATGGAGAACTTTTTTCCTACTCTATGCTTGCTGACTATGAAGATTTCAGAGGACCAATATTTGTATTACTCACAGTTTTATAGCTTCCCATTGTTTCCATATCTAAATGAGATATAGTGGTATTTATCCAAGTAGGACACAACTGATATGCTTTCATGAATGGTTTGATGTAGCTATTTTCCCATGGACATGAGTAAATAAATCTCTTTCCCGGAGTAGTTGTGGTCCTGTTTTAAAACTCTGTGAACAAACTAAGAACAGTATATGGTTAAGATTGTAATGGAAAGATACCCTACTGTAAGAGATATATTACTGGAGTTTGTTCCCATCAAGCTTATAGTCAAATTTCCATCCTTATGGGGATATTTGCATCCACTGTGGATATGTGGATATTTGCTCATACTATACAGATGAAGCAATCTTGGTGCCAAACCCCCACTCCCATCCCTGCCTTTTTAATCCACTAGAAATTGGATTTTCTTGAAACCCTATCACTGAGCTATAAATAGAGACTTATTACAGGTCAAGCCCCCAAATCCATACAATCTTTCCTGAACAACCATTTTTTAAGTCGGTGTCCATTTCACACATTTTCTCCGACCTTTTCTGAAACATTTGGAGAAGAAATGGAAATGGAAAGACAAATGGAAAATACCTGTACAGGATAAGGAATGGGCTATGCAAGATTGAACCATGACCAAGGGGAATACGTATTATCCCCCATTCCAGCCTTCAGAAACATGGATAAAAAAGGTGCAGATTATTTCAAAATCTATTCTGAAGCTTGGACAAGGAGGATGTGGGGTGGAAAAAGCTATAGGGAATATCCCAGTTGTTATTCCAGCTAGATCCAAAGTTGCTGTAAAGATGGAAGCCTTTTAAGCAACTGGCTCTATACTGCCCAAAGATCTGCTAGATCTGGAGGAGGCTGTATGGTTTTTCTATTGCACAGAGGTGAAGAGACCCTCATAAATTTTTTTTTCTTTACCTCTCCAGGGAAACCCTTCACAGGGTTTCACCCAAACACATCTCTTTTTTTGCAGGACTGGGGATTATATTTTGCCTGCATAAAAAATGTACACATCCAACCCACTCATGGGGCTGGCTAAAGTGCCCTCACTGCTAGACCAAAGGCACTGCGGGAAAGGTGAATTCAGCCTTTCACCAATTTTGCAATGCCCTGGAGATGGCTGGTCAGGTCCTAAATCACAGCAATCTCAGGCTTGCGCTAGCTTAATGCCTTCTGTGTCCACATCCCTGGGCTGCCGCTGTGAGAGCCCAAGCATAGCATCCCCCCACCCCACCCCTGCTTCGTGCATCACCCACACCCCGGGCCGGTGGCTGAGCAGGCTCTGCACCACCCAGGTGATCCCTCAGCTGTGGGGAAAACCCCTGAGCTCCCATCTTGGCAGCACAAAGAGGCCACAAGGCAACAAAGAATTAGGTCTCCAGAGTGACGCTGAGCTGGCATATGACCACAGATGGCCAAATCTATCGTTCAGTTAAGCCTGTAAGTTCGCCTTGAAGATACTGCTTGCTAGGAATCATATGTTCGTGTAACGGAGTCATGGTGTGTGAACTTGCTTTTGTCATGTGGCTTATGGAGACCCCAGCAGTCCAGTCTGGGATCAGGCTGGATTTAGATCTGTGCATTGGTATACAGCATTATTATTATAACAGATAGAGTTAATTGGGTAGCTCGATGAAAATACATTTGTATAAAAAAAAAAAAAATAGTTCTAATGTAAGAAGGTATAAGAACCATAAAATTTGTGTGATTGCCTGAGAAGTGGGCACAACTGAATAAAAAAGAAACAAATTTTATTTATTTTTACAGCTACTGACTCCAATTACTTTTATAATGTCAAGTGTCAGGATGTTTTCTTATTTTCAACTAAGCTAGCTAGGTGCTTGGATAAAAACTTTAAAAAGCAGCTTAAGAACTGGATAAAAGTCCATGCTATTTTCTGTTCATAAGACAATATTCCTTTAGTAGAATTAATTCATGTTCTCTGTCATTATCTTGTATTTCGCAATGTATCTGAATTTTAATGCCCATGAAAATTGACAATTAAATCATGTTGCTCTTTTCAATGTGATGATTTCTCCTTTTTGACTGGCCATTCTTCTGCTTCTGTCTCTGAAAACACAAACAGAAAAGGAATAGGTCAAAACATGAAAATACTTACTTTGCTATGAACCCCAAAGTCGTTACAAAACTAAGGAAAAAAAATAGACTAGGGGTACTCTGTGAATATCTTTTACAATAAAAATAAAGAAAACTGTATTCCAAAACTTTCTTTCATGCTTCTTCGTAGCATTTCAAAAGTAGAAATGCAGGCACCAATATCTTGTGTTCTCTGACATCTTCTAAAATAAAATAAAGCATAAATAAGGAAGGATTTTTTTTTCTTATGGTTGGCATTATACTGCACATACATCACTAGAAATTGGATGTAAAACACTGTGTCAAGTATGGGAAAGGTTATGAAATTATTTATGTAATCCTAAGGCCTTAAAAATTAAAAACCAACAGAAATCACTCTTTGTAATAAGCAACAAGAAAGATTTCCAGTGTCAAGCAAAGAATTAGTTATTCAGAGCACTGGGCTGGCTTTTCAGCTTCTGTAATCACATTATTTCTTCATTCTTTTATTGATCTGTGCCAGAGAGTTAACCCTGAAAGTTACCTTCACTGCACCACTTTGCTGAGAAATACAACCTTCCAAAAATTTCAGTATATGCAACATATTTCCAAACAGGTGAAAAAGAGCTTAAAAAAATTGGCATTGAAGCAAGAGAAGGGTATATTGACATTAACACGTTATCAAGGTTAATCTCTTTAATTTTCTAACAATTTAGTTACATCAGTTTTAAAAGTAGTAGCATTTTCATTTTTCAACACCTATCAGAAAAATAAAACTGCCCTTGGTAGATCAGTCAAGTTCCTCAGGGGCCAGTACCGGGACCAGTGCTGTTTAACATCTTTCTTTGTGACATAGAATTAGAATCATGGAATTGTCAGGGTTGGAAGGGACCTCAAGGATCATCCAGTTCCAATCCCCCTGCCATGGGCAGGGACACCTCACACTAGATCAGGTTGCTCACAGCCACATCCAGCCTGGCCTTAAAAACATCCAGGGATGGGGCTTCTACCACCTCCCTGGACAACCTGTTCCAGTGTCTCACTACCCTCATGGTGAAGAACTTCTTCCTAACATCCAATCTGAATCTACCCACTTGTTTTGCTCCATTCCCCTGTTGCTACCTGAAATCCTAAAAAGTCCCTCCCCAGCTTTCTTGTAGCCCCCTTCAGATAATGGAAGGCCACAATAAGGTCACCTCGGAGCCTTCTCTTCTCCAGACTGAACAGCCNNNNGGGTTGTTCACAAGCCAGTCCCTGCCCAGCCTGTATCAGTGCTTGAGAATGCCTCGACCCAGATGCAGGACCTTGCATTTGGTCTTGTTGAACCTCATAAGGTTGTCATGTGCCCACCTCTCCAGGCCGTCAAAGTCTCTCTGGATGGCATCCCTTCCATCCAGCGTGTCTGCTGCACTAGACAGCTTGGTGTCATCAGCAAACCCCCATGGACAATGGGATCAAGACACCCTCAGCAAGTTTGCTAGTGGCACCAAGCTGTGTGATGCAGCTGACACACAGGAGGGAAGGGATGCATACAGAGGGACTCAGAGGGACTGTGGGAGGTTGGAAAAGTGGGTCCCATGACAACCTCCTGAAGTTCAGCAAGGCAAAGTGCAAGGTCCTGCCCCTGGGTCAGGACAATCCCCAGCACAAATACAGAGTGGGCAAAGAATGGATTCAGAGCAACGCTGCGCAGAATGACCTGGGAGTACTAGTTGATGAGGCACGTGACATGAGCCAGCAGTATGCACTTGCATCCCAAAAATCTAGCTGTATCCAGCCTGCATCAAAAAATACATGCCCAGCAGGTCAAAGGAGGTGATTCTACCCCTCTACTCATTTCTTATGAGACTCCAGCTCTGGAGCACCCAACACAAGGACTGGCTGTGTTGGAAAGAAAGGATCCAGAGGAGGGCTACAAACATGATCAGAAGGCAGGAGCCCCTCTCCTACAAGGACAGGATGAGGGAGTTGGGTATGTTAACCCTGGAGAAGAGTAGGCTCCAGGTAGACCTTATAGAGACAATCCAGCACCTGAAGGGGTCCTACAGGAAAGCTGCAGAAGGACTCCTTATAAGGGCTTGTGATGACAGGACAAGAGACAACGGTTTGGAAACAGAGCAGGATAGATTTAGATTACACATTAGGAAGAAATGCTTTACTAGGAGAGTGGTGAGACACTGAAATCATTGCCCTGGAAGTGTTTAAGATAAGAGTCCTGCAGTCATTTTGTTTTCCATTAATTGTATATTAATATGTATAAATCTATAAATGTACCATCTTCCATTGAATGACATGGTACTATACGCAACAGAGGCACTGTCCTCATGTCTGGAAGTGAATGGATTTAGGATTTGATGGAACTACCACAAAACCAAAAATGGCTAGATTTTGACCTAATAACTTATTAAATGAAGTAGAAGGCTGCTATTTTATTCAGGCAGAATTCTCTCATTGTCTCACAAGGGGTGCTCGCAGCTTTCTGTTCAAACAACTGCTAGTTGTTCTTCTCAAAGGTTTTAAGAAGCTGCATCTTACACATTTGTTATTCATTTTCTCTGGATTTTTTTTTTTTTTAAAGCTACAGAAGTTGAAGAAATGTGCTGCAGAGCAGTAAAATTCCAGCACCGCGCAACTTGCTTTACACAAAGAGACAAGATTACTCTGCAAATCAAATAAAAAATACAAAACTAACTAATAGTCTTAATTTTAAGAGAAAGCCATGACAAACTGGGGAGGGACTCTTTAGACTATCAGGTAGTGATAGGACTAGGGGGAATGGAATAAAGCTGGAAGTGGGGAGATTCAGGCTGGAAGTGAGGAAGAAGTTCTTCCCCATGAGAGTGGTGAGAGCCTGGAATGGGTTGTCCAGGGAGGTGGTTGAGGCCCCATCCCTGGAGGTGTTTGCAACCAGGCTGGATGAGGCTCTGGCCAACCTGATGTAGTGTGAGGTGTCCCTGGCCATGTCAGGGGGGTTGGAACTACATGATCCTTGTGGTCTTTCCAACCCCGACTGATTCTATGATTCTATGATAAACCGATGAAAAATAACTACTAGAGAAAAATAATTAATAGTTACTAGCGAAAAATAATTAATCCTCTTCCTGTGCTGTGAGTAGGGATGGTCCCTTTGAAATGGAAGCGACCTGGAAGATTCTAAGAAGGAAAAGGAAAGAAAACAGAAGGCAATACTTTAGGTGCTGATTTTTCACACTGAGTCTGCCTTGTCATATTTTGCGTAATGACTATTAAGCCACATGTTTAAATATAAAATTAAAAATAAAAAAAAAGCCAACAATAAAAAACCCCACAAACTAACAAAAAAGCCACAACAACAAAACAGCCAAAGCATGGATTTCTCCTTTTTCTTTGTCAAGCCTCAAACTGGAAACAGGAAATTCTCACAAGAAGTGCTTTGAGTCTAATATTTCCCCTTTTTTTGTCTGAAAATGCCTCAATCCTTAAAACTACCACAGAATAAAATACAAAGTCCATCTATTTCTGCACTATTATGCTAGAGGCAAGCAAGTGTCTGCTTAATAACAGCAGCCCTAACATGGGACTCAGATAATGAATTATGCACTAGCATATTTTCCAATGTGTCCAGTGGGTATTTAATGGTTTCTTCTTTCTTTTTTTTTTTTTTTTTAAGTCTAGGAAACAAAATCAAAACTTGTGTGCCTTTATGCTAATTGAATAAGGCCAGTCTGGGTTTTATCCTTTACTAAAAGATATATTGTAAGGCATTTCAGCTCCTCCCTACACTGCTGTTCACTGCACTTATGCATGATGCTGTTTGTTTTCTACTTAATTTCATCCTCGTTTCTTTAATAGCTAGAAGGGAATTGTTTCTGGTTCTCTTTTACATAGAAAAAAAAATATGTATTTCAAAATTCCAGGTCCAAAACAAGACAGAAAATTTAAAAATCCTTCATTCCAGCAGAGGTGGCTTTTGAATCAGTGGCTACTTCCTACGGTGGCAAGCTCAAAATTCCCAAGAAAAATTATATTTGTGTTCTGTGTCACCAAACAACTACCACCAGTGACTTTTCTTGACTTTCAAGGATTTTTTTTTTTTGGAGGTTTTAGTTCTTTTTCAGTGCTTCTGATCTGGAGGTTTTTATTTTCACCAGCAAGTAAAATAAAAGTGACAAGAAAGCCAACATTTCCCCAAAAAACACACACAAAAGCAGAGCACAGTATGACAGGAAAAAGCTAACAAACTAAAAGCAGTGGGTAACAGTAATATCTTAATAATAATAATGAAGTATGAGAAACAAAGGAATAGTAATAACAGGTAATTTCACAGTTTCCCATCTCAGACAGTGACATTTCTTCCTTCTGTTGATGGCTTTTACCAGCAGAACCAGCTCCTCCCAGCTCTAGCACAGCTCTCCTAGAAAGCAGAACACTGGGTAACTGAACAGGGTACTTGCACTTTGGGAAGGGTGAAGCTGCAAACAGCACCCCTGGCAGGAAATCTGAATTCACCTGTTTTATTGTAGATTAGGGGAGCACCTCCTGTGTAATGCCCCAATAAACCCATTTACTAAGGTGTTGTGAATGAACACAAGAGACAGGGACCCTCACTCGCACACCAGAGGGTTCCACATCCTCAGACAATTTCTACCATGTTGACTTTCATATTTAATGTTATTAATGGTTTCTTGTGGAAGACATGCTCAAACTGCTCACTTGGACCTTCTTAGCTGGCCCTTGAACACAAACATCTGCTGGCTAAGTGTTTCTCAATTTGTGAATACAACAAAAACAACAATGATTTCTTTAGTTGAATGACAGTTTAATGCTCTGCCCATGTGATAAGGTCATAGCTACATATCACTATGTGTACATTTAAGAAAAAATCAGTGCATGTAATTGAAGGCAGCGATGAAGTTTTGAACTCTGTCTTCTGATCATCTCCAATTCTTGCCCTCTAGCTTGTTTTAGAGGGTGATTTTGGTGTACACGTATTGTTTCCTTTGGAAGAAACTGAATTGGAAGCTCTAGCTGGGGAGGACATCAAATGCATCCCTGTCATAAAGGACACATAAGGATCTGAACCAATCCTCAATCCTCCAGATATCTTCAAAACACATCTATAATGTGGATTTTTATTTCAGGGACTGAAACAAAAGTTATAACTCACACTGTTTGGATGCAGAAATCCTCGTGTTAACTGCCCCATCCTCCCTAATAACTCCTCTTGCACTGATTTGGCAAGGCAGACACAGCACAGATGGACAACCTGGAGTGCTGCTTACAGTCAAGTGGCTACAGGGAGAATGTCTCAGGAGTATCTCATAACAGCAATAGGTCTCAGCCACCAGAAGTGCTGGATACAGCACACTTGTACCTGTACCTGTACCTCCTCCAACTCCTGGTGTAAGGCTGCCATCATATCCAGTAAGGTTTACAGAGGGTTTTGTCTTTAGATATATCTTTATACCCACAAACGCTTTGCATGCAGAGTTTAGTATTTTCTCTTCTAAATTTCCTAAAAAGAACGAACTTAAAAGGGAATGTTGTATCTGATTGGTGTGTCCATCTGGTGATACATGCTGGATCCTCCCTTCTGCTCAAGTCTTTCATGCCCAGTGAAAGGGATGGAGTGAAAGCAGTGACTGGCAGTTGCCAGTGCTGAAGTTATCAGACAGTGAAAACTGGTGAACCAGTGACTTCAGTGCAGGCAGTTTGGAGGGTAATCACAAGACTCTCATCCAAAGCCCAGTCTCTCTTTTGCAAACTCTTTATGCATGTATCAGGGCTGAAAGACGGTGTCAGTGTTTGGGTCAGCCTTTGACACTGAGTGTACCTCAAAGAACAGGGACGCTAATGAAGAATTCATCTTTCTTTGATTAACCTCTCCTGTATTGGACATACAACCACAGAATCATTGTGGTTGGAAGAGTTGTTTAAGATGATCAAGTCCAATCATTAACCCAGACCACCAAGACTGTAACTAAACCATGTCCCTCCACATCTATATATCTTTTACCTATGTGCAGGCTCTGACTCCATCACTTACCTGAGCAGAATGTTCCAGGACTTGACAACCCTTTTGGTGGTAAAGAAATTTCTCCTAATAACTAAGCTAAACTTCCCCTGGCACAACCTGAGGCCATTTCCTCTTATACCATAAAATTGTTTTGTTTGGAGAAGACTTCTAAGATGGAGTTGAGCTGTCATGTACCATCATTTGTTACTGGGAGAGGAGACCAAGCCCTATCTCTCTGTAACCTCCTCTCAGGCAGCTGTAGAGAGCAGGAAGGTCTTCCTTGAGCCTCCTTTTCTCCAGGATGAACAGCTCCAGTTCCTTCAGCCACTTCTCATCAGACTTGTGCTCAAATCAAACAGCTCCCAAACACGTTCTCAGAGCTATGGAGTTCCAGATATGTGTTTTAAAACTGTTTGTGCATGGTCTTACAAGAACAAGATTTGAGATTAGCTTTCAGGCTCATCAAAACATGTCCCAGACTGACAGTACTACACTGCAATCATAATGTTTCATAAAGATCCAGGTAATCTGGTTTCTGTTAATTCATTACAGAAAACTAACAGTAAATGTCTCTGTTTTCTCATCAATGCAGCACATCACCATTAGGATGTGTGCTGCTTGTGTGGAAAGAGAGTTAAAATATGGTTTTGTGTTGTTACTGAATGCAATCCAGTATAGTTGAGCTTTACTGCATCAGCTGGTCTCAAGGGAATTTCTTGGGATATTTAATTCTGAATAATACAGTTCTCAGCACTAAAATAACATTCAGGGTATTGTTAACCCTTCTTTTCCTTTCTTGCTCCATAGTGGCATGTCCACTTTTATGACACCAAGAGGTGGCACACTAATGCACAAGAGAGGTCTCAGCCAGAAAACACAGAGCTATGAAAAGATTTTTGATTCCCACAGCTTTTCCTAACAGATTGTCTCAAAGATAATTATCATAGAAGGACTATATCAAGGACTGCATTGGGAAAGTCTACCTTTTTCTGCTATTTACAATGTGACCTTCAAGGCTGAGTACTTCCTGAAAAAAATGCATCTCTATTTAAACATTTCTAAAGATATAAGTGCTGATTTTCCTTGGCAAAAGGAAAATAATTTGTACATAAACCCTGAGAAAACTAAACACCCTCCAAAAGAACACTGTTTCTTTATGATAGCTCTCAATCACAATTAATATTACTGAAAGAGATATTATTTTTACCAATGTGTATTTCATCTCTGAAGTCTCCCCACTGGTCCACAATACAAATGATCATTTTCAGGCAATTTTATGATGTATTCCTCTAAAACCCTTTTCTCAGAAAAATGCAAGCTGCAGTAACAATGCAGTAACTGGCCACATAGGGTTAACTGAACACAGAATTCCATCAGGATTTTGGGAAGGAGTTTTTTTTTTTTCTCAAAGACTAACAAATTTTTAAATAACACATATAACAGCACTAATTTCAGAAACATGGGGAATCAATGTAATTACTAATGTAAATCTGTGTTTGTATTGTCTTCACTTCTAAAGTGTTGTTGAGGCTTAGGAAAATTATATAATGTTAAACTAACAGCTGAGAAACTAGAGGTGGAGGATGAGGATCAGGGTACTTCCACGTGACTTCTACTGCCCCAGGTGGGTAAGTGCCCAGTGTGGGAACAAATAAACCAAAACTCCCTCTGTTTGGGAAACTCAGATCCACAGAGTCTCCTTAACTGTAATTATATCAAAGAACAAGAAACACATCAGCTATCAAATGCTGAAGAGACTAGCTCTTATCCTAATTACCAAAAAAAAAAAACCTCAAGCAAACAAATCCAGTACATGTCTGCTTTGGATACAGATAAATGAATCGCTGTTTTTATTTAAAATGCAGTTAAAGCAAGAAGAGTTGCAGGAAGAGGTAAGGATGCAGTATTTATTCATCCTAAACTTCTTCAAAGCCCAATGACCACTGAGGGCTAATTAGAAAAAGCCTTAGCTGAGGGAGAGCAGTCAGCCACTTATCCAGTATTGCCAGCCCTGTGCAGCACTAGATGTGCAAGGCCTCTGCTCCTCCAGGGTTGCTTAAATTTAACCCTGTGTCTTTTAATATCAAGGCGCAGCCATAACTTCAGCCTTTGCCACAAGAACCATTGAATGGCATAGGTTGTAAAGGACCTTAGAGATCACCTACTCCAATCATAGCATCACAGAATGGTTTGGGTGGGATGAGACCTCCAAACCACAGCTGGGCTGAGTACTCCAGGTGAGGTCAGAGTGGCAGAATCGCCTCTCCATCTGCTGGCCATGCTTCTTTTGATGCAACCCAGGATGCAATTTGCCGTCTGGGCTGCAAGTACGTACTGTCTGCTCATGTCCAGCTTCTCATCCACAAGAAGGACATGGACCTGGTGGTCCAGTGAAGGGCCACAAAAATGAGCAGGAGCTGGAACGCTTTCTCTATGAGGACAGGCTGAGGGAGCTGAGGCTGTTCAGCCTGGAGAACAGAAGGCTCCACGGAAACCAAATAGCGATCTTCCAGTACCTGAAGGGGACCTACAAGAAGACTGCAGAGGGACTGTTTACAAAGGCCTGTAGTGATAGAATGAGGGGCAATGGTTTGGAATTAGAATAGATTTAGATTGGATGATAGGAACAAATTCTAGATACCATGAGGGTGGCAGAACACTGGAACAGGTTGCCCGGGGAAATAGTTGAGGCCCCATCCCTGGAGATATACAAGGTCTGGCTCAACAAAGCTCTGAGCAGCCTGGTCTAGTATTCTGATGGGTTAAAGTATTGTATCAATGCACTACAAAATATTAGATATCAATATCAATACAAAATATCAAAACAAAATATCAATAGCACACTAACACAGATTCTTGTAGCAGGATTCACAGTGCCTGGGGGTATCAGGTCACCTGTTGTTCCAACATGACAGATGAGTATTGTTGGCCATTGACACATACAGTGACCCATGGAAGAGTCAATGCCTGCCCTGCAAAATCTATTGCCGTATGTAAACTGAGCATACACATCTCTGTGACGGGTTTATGCCATGCCAGTGTGACATTGCAGGCCAGATCATCAACCTGTCTCTGTGAGAGCACGCGAAGACTAAATGCAGAGCCAAACTGGACATAAGATCCTTGGTGTTGAACCCTCCCTCACTCCCAACCCTTAGAAAAGGAACCAGTCAACAGTGTGCTTCTGAAGAGGCAGCTGCCAAACCTGGGGCTTGCTGAGATGGAGAACTGAGACCTAATCCAAACTGAAGGAAACCAAGAAAACCTGATTTTCAAGCTGCTTAAAACCTAGTAAAATAAACACATAAAAATCTAACCTCACCACATCTCTAGTTCTGGAGCCCCTATTAACAAGAAAGATATAGACATGCTGGAACGTGTCCAAAGAAGGGCCACAGGGATGATCAGAGGACTGGAGCACCTCTCCTATGAGGACAGACTGAGACAGTTGGGGCTGTTCAGTCTGGAGTAGAGAAGACTCCAAGGAGACCTTATTGTGGCCTTCCAGTGTCTGAAGGGGGCTACAAGAAAGCTGGAGAGGGACTTTTTAGGGTGTCAGATAGTGATAGGACTAGGGGGAATGGAGCAAAACTAGAAGTGAGTAGATTCAGATGGGATGCTAGGAAGAGGTTCTTCACCATGAGGGTAGTGAGACACTGGAACAGGTTGTCCAGGGAGGTGGTAGAAGCCCCATCCCTGGATGTTTTTAAGGCCAAGCTGGATGTGGCTGTGAGCAACCTGACCTAGTGTGAGGTGTTCTTGCCCATGGCAGGGGGTTGGAACTGAATGATCCTTGAGGTCCCTTCCAGCCCTGACAATTCTATGATTCTATGATCTGTCCTACAATACAAGATATCTGGTTTAAAATTCATCTATCACCTGATTTAGTACTAAGATATACCTTAATTTTTCTGTTATTCCTAAAAATGCCCTATTAGGAAAAATGGAACAATCAAAGTCAGAAGGGTTGTCACTCAACAGTAAGGAGACAAGGATGGAGATGGATAGAGGAATTAAAATGTGCATGAGCATATTGACAGTGTTAGGGCTCTTCCTGCAGTGGCTGTACCTGAACAAAAGTCCTCATTTAACACTTTTCCAAAGCCTTGGATGAAGGCAGGGCTGTGAATGATACGAAAACACTAGTAAAATTGCATTTTCAATATGCTCACTGGTAAAAATATGTCAGCAGCTGAGCACACAGGGTTGTCTAATCCTCTGCTGATCCTAACAGGGACCATGCTGAAGGGCAGCAAGAGTCTGCTTCTTAGCCAAGTGGGAGAACAGAGTAAAGGCACAGTTCCTATGCACCTGCAATGCACATCACCTTGGTCTATAACACAGACCATAACACAGCTGGGGTGTCAGACACCTAAAAATATGGGGTCCATTATTTGTTTTGTGGACTTCAGTAGGTGTTAAATGTTTATGAGCCTGGCAGTGACGCAGATGTCTGCTGTAGTGGCATCCAAGATACTCACTTCAATTTCAGGATTTTTGTGATCTTCCCCAGCAACACATTCAGCTTATTCTTGAGACTAAACCCATTCTTCTCCACTGCTATTGCTGTAAGAAGATAATGACAGTTACAGGGTTGAGTTTAGCTACTGTGAAATGTTTTTCTGGAGAAGAGCACAATTTCTGTCTTGGTCTCCCAGTTGGAAGTAGACTTCAAGGTAAGTCTTAGAGAAGCTTAATAAAGCCTTTATTACAAATAAGGAGAGATGAGGTGGAGAATTAGTAAAAATATAAATTATTTATTAATTTGACTCCACCTCCAATGTAACTGGAGACAAAAGTTATTAAAAAATATAGATTCTGTGTTTAGTTGAGAATATCTTAACAATACAGTAATGGTTGCAAATCGTTTGTGAAATGGTATTTGGGGGGAAAAAAAAAAAAAAGAAAAATCCAAAAGCAGTATGTTACCCCTACAAAACCCTAACAAAAAATTTTCCTGGAGACTTTAGGAATATATCAATTACTCAGAATGCCAGAGGCTGATTATGGAATTTCTCTTTTTGTCTCTTTTTATTGGAAAATTCTTCTGAAACTGCTGCTGCTTATAATCCACGTGGGGAAAACCCAAGAGAGAAGAGCTTTGTACTCTGTGCAGCTCACCTACTTCATACAATCCACACTAATTTTTGTCATGAGTCACCAGATAAGCATTTGTCCAAAGTCAAAACAAAAGGCCAGAAACTGATAATCATCAGTTCTCTGCCTACATGCCCAGACTTGCTCCAGCATGGGGTCTGTGCCTTGCACGTGGCTTGGGGGGAGGGCTCAAGTGAGTCCACTGACCACAGCCTAGGAGGGGGAGGCATCCTGCCCTGTCCCCTCATCCCATGCTTCTCTGCTTTCCTCCCATCCTGGCTTTGCAAGGTGGCAAAGGGGGTTTGGGTATACTGCCAAAGCCTTATCCACACTTTTCTCAATAATATTCCTCAGCTATGGGAGGGCAAAGACAAGACCTTGAGAAAAGAATCAATTAAATTAAAAAAAATTAAATTAAGGAAAGGTCCAGGCAACCACATTAAAAGATGTTGAAAACCTATCAAGACAGAGACACTGGTTATATCTAATTGTCTCCCTCTCTTTGTCCCCAGTGCCCTCAAATTTGAGTTTTGTCTGCAAAGTAAGGCAGAGGTTTGATGTGCCAATCCAACTTTACTATTTTCTATGTAGACCAAGTATTACATCATTGAAGGTGTAGTAGATAAGGATCTGGCCTGTCAGTCATCTGGAACAACTCTGGTATGGTTTAGGTTCTGCTTCTAGAGCAAGCTGTCAAAACCATCAGCTCTGTACACAGAAAGAGAAGAAACATGAAATACTCTTTATGTGAACTGTGTAAAACATTCTAGACCATCCAAGTTAGAAAAGCCTGGAAGGAAAGCAAGAGAGCAAAGCAAAAATGCAAAGGAGGCTGTAGTATGATGCAGTTAGTCTTGTCAAGCTTCATCGACTGCATGCAAGATACATGCAGAAGTTTCCTGTTTGGCCCCTTTGATATGTGTGCAGCCACAAACACATCAGCCTCTGTCTGCACGTGGGCTGGAAAGGTCTTTGCTCAGAGGTATAGTTCAGAAGAAAACTTGCAGAAGATGAAAACTTGCACAAAATAGTGATTTACATGATACAACAGTTTGCCTTGTGACTGCACTGGGGACAGTGGGAAGAGAAGGCCACGGCCGGCTACCAATTCATATCTACTCTTGTATAGTTTTTCAAACTTAATTTCCATTTCAAATTAGGCAATCATTTCAGCCCAGCTTTGAAGCACAAGTCCACCTAAGACATTTACTAAAACATAAACACTTTTGTTAAAAAAGTCTTTGCTTAAAGAACATTTAGCAGGCTACAAAAAACTACACCCAGGAAACGTGACTGAGACTTATGAATGAGAACTCTGAGACCAAGCTTTTGAACAGCACTCTGAATATCTCCATCATGGCAGAGATTAAAAGTCCACATTGATAGATTTATCATGTTTTCCAAATGCAAATAATGGTTTATTAGTCTTTAGTAAAAGTTTGTTGCAAATATTTGTCATAAAGCTAGAACATTTGTTCTGCACTTTAAAGATTCCCTGCCCATTTGACAAATGTCTATTTATAAGCATTAAAAATGCAAAGCAGTATGTATGTTTCATTGATTTTTTTCTCTGAACCTGACCTCACTTACTGAGTGAAAAATCCCCACCAAACTCAGCATTTCAGAAACATAAGGACAAGGACTCTGAGGTATCCCTAGCCCAGAAAACAATCTTCCCCCACAAATTACTCAGACGTTTAGCCCTGATGCATTAGAGTAAGTGGCCCCCTAGCTCGCAGAAAGCCAGCAGATGAACCTGAGAGACACAGCTTTGTATGGCTAGATGTAGCTGCCATGGAAACAGGGCAGCAGCTAATTGCACAAGAAGGTGGCCACGACCCCTCCATCCCTTTCTCTGCAAATGATTGTGTGGTCAACAGAGATGTGCAGCCAATACCCTTCACCTACTCCATCAAAGAGTGTGAGCAGACACCATGCATTATCTGTTACAGTCTCCCATAACATCCTCATAGAAAAGCTCAGGAGATGTGGCATAGATGGCTGGTCAGTGAGGTGGATTGCAAACTGGCTCCACAACAGA
>VXBD01012194.1:155290-171605 GCA_013399975.1 Indicator maculatus | reverse complement strand
GTGTGATACTTTCTCTCTGTAACCAATCATGAATTTACAACTGTAGTATGGACATACCAATGACCAATTACAAGCTGCCTTCTGATGTGATGTTAACCTATATAAAGAAAAAGCTTTGTACAATAAATCGACACTTGGCTTGCATCAGGCCTCGTCCCGTCCCTCGCATCACAGCATGATCCTGCTCTGGCAGGGGGGTTGGACCTGATGACCTCTTGAGGTCCTTCCAGCCTCTGATATACTGTGGGACTGTGGTACTGTGATACTGTGGTTATGTAAACTCATGGCTTGTGTTCACATGGAGGCTGGCACATCCAGCAAAGCCTTGTGGGACAGGGAAGGCTTCTGCATGATGTCCAAGCTCACAGGGATCATATTGAACAGCCCCAGAGTTACACTGAGCACAAGATCACGGTTATTCAGCAACAGCCCCAGAGTTACACTTTTCTCCTCAATCATTCCTGCTGGAAACTTCTCTAGGTTCATCCATCTCTGGATGGATCATTAATTTTTGATCCAGAAAATGAAGTAGTCAGAGTTTAAGGCCTTTAAAAGTAATGAGCTATAGTGAACCAAATGAAACCTTGCCCCTCTTCCAGTATAACATCACATTTCATTTTTTTTTCCAGGAACCATAAGGGACATTGTTTCATTTCCTGGGATAACTGCAGTGCAATTTCACAGGCTGCTCAGACCAGCTGAACAGAAACCTTTAACTAAAATAAAATAAAAGGTGTTTCTTCCTTTTGGGACATCATTATGAGCATCCAAGTATTTAAGTAGCTTACAGAGAGGACAGATAGGGAGATATACTTGAAGGCTCACTAGCAGCTAATCAGCTAATTACACAAAGCAATTTAGGCCTGACTGGTAGCAGATATGCTCAACTGTGGTTTCCTAATAGGAGGAGTAAACAAGATAACTGCAAAGTAGTACTTGCCTACAAATTAACACAGAGAGTTTGGAGAGAGTCTGGGGTTGTCTAAACCTCCCCCGTGTGCTAGAAACCATCTCTCCTCTCATACAGCTGTGAGGGTTTGTTATATTTTTTCTATAGTTTTGCTTTAAATTATATAAGAAATTATCATTCTTGGCATTATAAATCTTGAATTTTTTTTTTTAACATAGAAAACAGTACTTGAACCTAATTTGAAGATGGTCTAGACACACAAAGCTGTTCAGCTGAATTATTCTTGAACACAAATCTGATGAGGAGCAGCAGAAGGTGCTGGAGTTGTTCAGCTTGGAGAAGAGGAGACTGAGGGGAAGACTTTACTGCTCTCTACAGCTACCTGAGAGGAAGCTGTAACAAGATGGAGGCTGGCCTCTTCTCCCAGGTGACAATTGATAAGATGAGAGGAAATGGCCTCAAGTTCTTCCAGAGGAAGTTTAGATTGGATATTAGGAAAAATTTCTTCACTAAAAGGGTCATTGGGCACTGGAACAGGTTGTCCAGAGAAATGATGTGGTGTTTAGAAGACAGATGGGTGAGGGGCTTAGGGACATGGAGATGTTAGTTTATGGTTGGATTGATGATCTTACAGTTGGAAAAGGTCTTACAGTCTTTTCCAACCAGGACATTCTATGATTCTGGGCCATGTGTCCACCTTATGTAACCACCATCAGAATGGCAACTTTCATTGTAACAGTGATGACAGAGTAAGAAGAGATGTGTTTGCTTCTTTGCTCATCAGTTAGATGCTTTACCAGGAGTGGAGGCCTACTGGCATGTCAGTGTGAGGACATCTCTTGTAACCCCACATGTACTGCATGCATTATGGGAATGCAGAGAAACACAAGTTTCCTGGCACAACAAAGACAAAATCTGTCATTTAAAATGATGTCTCTGTTCACATTCTCATTAATATGTGTTAGCTTTGTGTTCTCAGTTTCAAGCTGGGACAAAAATCATTTTAAGGAGCTGCCTTCTTGTATGAAAGAATGTATGGGCAGAATGGGCACACCTGCACTTCCATGCAAAACGTGGTCTCTAACTTTCTATATTTGTGAGTGGAGACCACAGCAAAGAGCATGAGAGGGACTCTCAAGGGTTATCTGCAGCGGGGGGGTTGTATCCAGTGCACAGAGATAAATCTGGAGTAGTGATGCTGGGCACACACCTGACCCATGCAATCGTATCACAGCCCAAAGAGGGGAGAGCGCTACCAGTGTTAGTTCACAAATGTGAAGCAGAAGAAGGTAAATTCAGAGCAAAAAGGCCAGTCAAGATAATTTTTCTGTTTCTGCTCTGTCTTTACAAGGCACTGAATCCTCTAATTAACAGCACTTGGGAATGGGTCTCTCAATAATTATGGGGCTTAACCTAATCCAGCAAGGAAAAGAACATGGACAAGTATAAATTCAGTGCTCCGCTCAGTACTGTTCCCCAAGTACTGAATTTTCCTGGTTTTCCCCTTTGCTGGGTTAGGGGGACAGAGCACTGCCAAGAGCTGTAGCAAAACAAGCAAATCCAAACCTTCAATTCTCTCACAAAAGACCTCTTCATTTCTGGGGGGGGGAAAAAAAGAAAAGGAAAAAAAAAAAGCACTTGTCTTATGATGTTTTATACATCCCCTTTGTGTCTGTGATGCTATGTATATTTTTTCCCTAGATAGGGTATCCTTTCACTATTCTTCTTCTTTTCAATGAGGAGGTAGCAAAGGACAGCAGGCTTATTTAGTGTGCCCTCCCAATGCAGGAAAGCATTTCCTCCTCTCCTTTTCCAGTGGTTCATGAGCAACAGAGACAGTTTGTGAAGATGTAGTCTAAAACTTCAGTGTTTTCTGTAGGGCCATTTGTTTGACTCAAAACCCACGATCTGTGCCAAGCCCACGACATCATGTTCAGAGCCAACAATTTAATGGAAATTGTTTTAAGTTTGTATTTCCTACCACAGGCTTTCTGAAGCACTTTCAGAATTTTCCTTTCAGGTTAAGCTAAAGCTGTTCTGTATAAATATTGATGTAAGGGTGTGAAGGGGGAATCACCTTCCATGCTCCACCCAACAAAAATGTTGGAAAAAATGATGCATTTTTGGTAGTACTTTTTAAACATGTGGACAAGGGCAGTCTTTGACTGTATTTTACTTGCTGGCTGGCTGGCATCCACTGCAGTCTTTGCCAAAATCAAAAAATACAGAAAATATTATATTCTTCAGAAGCTAAGGAGAAAATATTTTCCCTGACCCCTTTAATTATTTTCTGAGCTTAAATGTATGGTTGTACTGTTGTAAAAGTACGACTCCGGCTCAGGAAGTCACATCTAGACATGAGTTAAACACTGCCCCAATTAATTATAAGAAAAATGTCTTTTAATGATGTTTCCACACCGGAAAAATGAAATAGGCTGGTTCTGTAATGGGCTACAGCAAGCAGGTATTCCTTACTGCCTTGTCTCTGATTTCTCAGAAAAGCAGAAGGAGAAAGAGCTCATCATTACGGGCCACAGAACCTAGTGGGTATTGTTCTTAGAAGGCTAGGAGAAACCAGAGGCCAGCTCTGCACACTTTTTGCTTCATACGTGGGGAGTTAAGAATCCTAACATTTCTGTGTCTGTATTTCATTCCTAACCTGTTTTTCTTTTTGCTTTACATTTCCACCATCACATTGGATTAGCTTCAGCTGGGGTTTGCTCTGACATCCAACCAGATAAGCAGTGAAAAGACACAGGTCCCAGAAAGTTCTCACCAGATAAACACAAGTTCTCCAAAACAAGGTCACTATCGAGCTTGGCACTATGGCACCCTCCAAAGCTGGCTCAAACTTGGGGTTTTTGGGTTCTTTGGGTTGGTTGTTTTGTTTTTTTTTTTTGTTTGTTTGTTTGTTTTGGTTTGGTTTGGTTTGGTTTGGTTTGGTTTGTTTTGGTTTGGTTTGGTTTGGTTTGGTTTGGTTTGGTTTGGTTTGGTTTGGTTTGGTTTTTTTGGGTCTTCTGTTATGGAAATGGGTTTGGAGAAGAAAAGCTCAGTGACTGCATACAACTACCAGACAACAACACAGATGTAAAAGACTTCTGCCACCTCTAGAGGTAACTTTGAGGCCCTGTGTTTGCCATTACTCTTTTCACCCTGATCATTGCATTGTGCAGGACAGGTTTTGAACGAATTACTGACATTCAGAATCTGTCACTGAAATGTAAACTTGTTGAGACACAT
Source organism: Indicator maculatus (assembly GCA_013399975.1). Taxonomy (NCBI): domain Eukaryota; kingdom Metazoa; phylum Chordata; class Aves; order Piciformes; family Indicatoridae; genus Indicator; species Indicator maculatus. The sequence continues at coordinate 167,455 of VXBD01012194.1, read as the reverse complement.
TGTCTTGTCAGATCCCAGTCACCCATTGCACAGAGCTATGGCATAATCCTGTGCCCTTCCTGAAGGACAACAGAGTCCTCCATCACTGCTCTGATCTCTCTGTGCTGCCAGACCTATTTCATTTAGTCAGAGGGAGAGACATATGCACTGAGGCTAATAAATGAAAGAATGAATGAAAGCCGCTTCAAATGTGCCATTTAATTCCCACACTCATTTATTGGCCTAATTTATTTTTGAACTCACACAGCTATAACTCTATGTCAGTTCATAGTCACAGTAAGTTTAGATCACTATTTAAGAACCTCACTCTGAACAGATTCGTAACTCCTGTTATATTAAGTTTAAATTGAATTAGTGACCAGTTTTTAATGTAAAAAGTAATTATAACAAGAAATTGGCAGTACAAAATCATAGTTTCAAGACAAGTTGAAAAAAAAACAGTCCATTCATTATTCTCTTACTCCCCAAAAGAATAAATATCGCACCAAAATAATTCTGAAGTATTGTTTTAATCAGATTGCGACCAATCAGTTTGATGGAGTTTGTCATTTGTGGAAATTCTCTGCCAGGTTGAATTAATTTCATAGCCTTTAAATCAAGACCAGATGACTTCTTAACAAATAGCACTTAACAAATGATTGGGACAGAGCTGGAAGTCACTAGATGGATTTTATGGTTTTGTGGATTCCAAATTCTCCGTGAAAGATAATGGCAATTGTCCCTTCTAATGGAAATTGTCCCTTCTGAATTGAAGGGGTTAGGAAGGCAATAGGCATTTCTTGGCTAACATCTTTCTGATCTGTGCTAGTGCTTTACAATAAAGTCAAGTCCTCACAAGTACCAAAGGAAAAATACAGTGGAAATCTGTCAGAACTGGTCCAGAAGAAAGGCAGGAAGATGACAGGTAAGCTCTGCAACAGAGTACACACAAGGGAAAATTCATGTTATTAAAATAGACAAAGTCACTCCAATACTGTAATAGAAGTGGCAAACTAAAAGCCTAATTCACCCAGGCTGAGCCCATCTTGCCAAACCTAGTACAGGCAATTGGGAATTGGTTATTTCTTTGCAATACCTTTTCTACCTGCAGCCTGTGTCCTGAGCTAGCTCAGTCTGAAGGGAAAGCAGGGATATCTGTTGGACTTGCTGATCCCGAGGGTCTTTTCCAACCTGAACTTTTCTGTGATTCTGTAAAGAGAAAATAAGAGACCAGGTAGGGAAGGAGGTGGGGGTTCATGTGCCAATATGTTTGATTTAAAAACAAACACATAAATTCCTGTTTACAGGAATAATTAAACTTTTCCAAAAGTTCTCAGTTCCTTCCCATTTGGGGAGTTTGTTATAAGGAGGACAAAAAAATTCGCTAACTTCTCCAGTTCATTAAGAAAGTGTAATTTTACTAGAAACTCATCTATTTAATAGCCTCTCCTGAGTCTTGCATGATCTTGAAGCAACTGAGGACTGTACACATTTTCATCTACCCTGCTGAAGATGATTTTTCTCATTACCATATGGGAGTGTGTTCCTGCAGAGGTTTGTGTTCCAGACTGCACGGGGATTGAGCAATCTCCAGACCTGTGCCAAAGAAAAGAGGGAGGAGAAAACAGGAGAGCAGAGTGCATTTCTCAGCACAGCAAGCATGGCTGATGTACCCTAGCAGCTACTTTTACAGTGCCCATTTGTCACAGACCAGCCCCTAAGTCTGATTTAATCAGTTTTACCTGGAATTAGGAACAACCACAGAGACAAATATTTTTCTGAGAACATTCAAGAGCATATTTTCCTGCAGAGTGGACATATCTTTCTGGATAAATACCCTTGTGAAGCAGCACAACCTCCTGCTTTGGGGTGCTTGTCCTGGAAAAAGCAGGGTTCATCATCTGTGATGATAAATAAAGCAATAATAACTCATTTTACTAATAAAGCAAATACTACCACCTCCACAAACTGAACCGTGTCCTCACAAATTGTGGTGTCTTTGGCTCTAAGGATCCACCACCCAGCACTCACTCAGACATCTTGCACAACCTCTTGGTGCATGGGACATGCTTGGCACTGCTTCTGACATGCATCTGCCTGGCTGACTGCTTCTAATTCCAGCAAGAGTGCAGGAAACAAAAAACAAAACCTAAGCTAAACAATCCAGGGTAGCTTGTCATCAGTTTGCATAATGGCAATATCCTTAAAGGCAAATTCAACACAGTAAAGCAGAGTTTTCTTGCCCAGATGCACTCAGCCCACAAATTTTGATATCTTTAGGAGTAGACAGCGTTGCTTCCAAGTTTCTAGTTTTAGTCAGTACTTGGTTCTTTGTCATAGTTTGGTGATGCATCTTTGGATTCTTGCCTCACTTTCTGAATGCCCAGACCCTCAAGTTCCATCACCTTAAAAACTCCAAGTGTCTGCACTGCTGTCTGCATCATCCCCTTTCTGTTTCCCCAAGGCCTTGCAGGCAATACCCACTTCTATTTTAAACTAGCAATATTCCTAGTATGGATTTGTAAAGACTCCACGAGCATGCAGCAGACTTGGCTTAAGAAAACAACATCAAAACCTGTGTTATTCTGGGTTTATTTTATACAGAACACTGCAAGTCCTCTAAATGCTATTGTTCTGACACAGAGCATAAGCACCCTAGAACACAAACCACAGAAAAACATGTCATTGTGCTGGGCATTGATATGAGAACTGCAAGCACTGAAGACCAAGGTCTCAGCTGAACCTCAAATGATTCATTGCATTGTGTATGTGACTCAGTTTTTGTTGGCACCTATGTTTGGTTGAATAATCTTTTGGCTCAGGAGATCATTTAATGAAAAAGGACAGTGGCAAGTGTCTGAAAGACTGATCATAACCAAGAAAACAAGGGGGAAACAGAAGAAGGCATCATTTTTCACATTGTTTGGTTAAAAACCACAGAGCTCTTCATTCTGATGTGCCAGCTGCTGAGATATGCCACCTTCAAAAATGTGGCAGCATTCAGGAACTGGACAACTATCAAATAAAGATAACAAAGACCACCCATTTGTGAAAGAAAACTTTGCAGCCTTGAAAATTCAGCAAATTCCTATTATTCATACTGTCAAAACAAGTGCCTGTAGGTAGCTTGTCTTGTATCAAGTGCACCGCACAGCAAAATAAGGAAATCATTGTTCTCTTGTTCTGCAGGGCATCAGGAGTTTAGGAGATGAAGCAACCACTGTCCTGGGAAGGGTGGAAACTCATTTTTAAACATTATCTACTCATGCTGTGTTAGCAGCCTTGTTAACAAAGCCTACAAAGACACTGTGTAAATTGACTTAAGAAAAAGAAATTCAAGACTTTCCAAGCAGAATATGATTTTTTTAAAACAATTCTTATTTCAGTCATGCTTTCAAGTTTCACTTGCTCTTTTTTTTCATACACACAAGCACCAAAATGGATGTGTCCAGCTAGTCCAAGCAACATTACTGATCTGCAAAACAGAGGACACAGGACAGCAGCTATTTATCACATCTCCTAAATTTGTCTTGATAGTGAAGAACAAAACTGGAATTTGGATAAATTCTTTAAATTCTTTAGGAGTCACAAGTCATTACAGAGTCAGAGTCTCCAGCAAGGTTGCTGTCATGCTGACAAATACCCTCAAGATTTAATGACACGTGTCCAAAGACTTTCTAAAAGCCACACTATCCCTTTGCTGTTTTATGGCCATGGATTTGAAGCAACTCTAGGTCCTGTCCTAGCCAGATATCTCACCTCTCCCAAGACAAAGACACAAGTATTCAGAGAGGCTTTTCACAAAGTTCTCTAGCATCACATAGCTTTTACTGAAAGAATATTTTCTTTGTCATATCTAGTGCTGGGACTTAAGATACTGCTTTGAAAATTCAGGAAAAGAACTTCACTGGGAAGTTGAAGAATGTCTCAAACACAGCTCAGACTCTGGTACTGCCACTGCATCTACTTACCTCCTGCCAAAAAACATTAAGCACCATTGTTCAGCTATGTCATAGCAGCCAAAGATTTTTGTGTTAGGTCACAGCAGTGTACTTCAATCAGCACTGAGGTAATAGAAGAAATAATAAGGACCAATCTATTAAAAAAAAAATAATAAAAGCCATCAACCTCCCTCCCCCCCTGCCAAAAAAAAGCACACACAACTAATACTTCCTACTGCAAAAATTCAAACACCATCGATTTCACTCAGGTTTCAAACACTCTCAGGAAATCTGTCAGGAAGATGTCAAGCAATAAATTTCATTGGAAGCCATCCAATGAACATTTCACTTTGAATTGATTTTTGTGACTGCCTGACACTCAATTGCTAAGCCTTCTTCCCTCTTGCCATGAGATCTCTCTTAAGCTGCAGAAAAGAGGTGAGTATAGGCAGTTAGGATGCTTCATTTTTGTACAGGCTGAGTTCAAGCATTTTATTCAACACAAAACCCCTATGCAATCTTACACGACTCGTTTCTGCATGTTGTCTGTGTCACACATGAAATGGAAATTGTTTTCCCCTACCTCATCCAGATTCTTATCAGGCTCAGAGATGCTACAATATGAGTGGCACAGTACTCACAGCAGATGAAGCATAAACCCAATTGTCTGAGTGAAGAGAAACACAATAGGTTACCTCAAAAGACATGTACTAGAGGAGATGATTGATGTGTAATAATCCATACCCACTCTCCTCTGCTAACATACATAGAGAAAGGACAAGAGCGATAGGTACAAAACATCCATCAGAAAACTCTGAAATTGATTTTTTTTTTCCCCCTTGAGTGTGAAGGAGAAACTTCAGGAGGGTCCTCTGGGTCTCAGATTTCAGAGGGAGGATCAGGGGCCATTTGGAAACCAGCAGGAACTCATAAATCAGAGAGGAAGGAACTTTGGGCCCTCAGAGGAGGGAAAATAGAGATCACTAACCCCTTCATCTTAAATGTTGGCTTAGCCTCATCAACTGGACATCTCAAGATAAACTGCCAGACATCTTTTGAAGAGACAGCCCTGCTGCTTACTGTTTCTCGCCAAAAAAACAAGTTTTGTCTGTGTCTCAGCTGGAGTTCACAGCTGTGGTCACAGAAGTCATGAAAGTGTCTTGTCCAAAGTCCTGTCTCACAGTTTAGCACTTTGTACAACACTTGCAGGTCTGCTTTGCTTCCTAGCCCCCGTCTCACACCTCTGTGCTACACCTTCACTGCATACTGCATGGCAATGCATGTTTCATCATCTGGTCTGCTCATTCATCCCTTTGACCTCACAGTGCACTTCAGATTACACTTCCTTTACTGTTATATAGGACTTGAAATCGCTGTGACCCATAACACTTCTGCTGTGGTCACACTACAACTTGCAAGTCTCCCCAAGGCCTGGAAAAGAGAAGTGATAAAACACCAGAGGAGCACAGGCAGCTGTGTGGCTCCTTTTGTCAAGGGAAGGCTTGCTGGTTTAAATGGAGCTGCTCAAAGAGTAAGGCACTAGTAGCTTTGTGTGGTGGTAACTAGCTTTAGGTTCCTGGCTGCTAAGGTTGAAGCCCACAAGGCTGGAGCCTCCAATTGTCAGTGCATAGGTGAACATCTGCCCTTCAAAGAAATCAGCAGAGGCTAAAAAGAAACACACCCTTAGAGGGATCCCCTAGGAGACATCAAAATTTATGCCAAGGGTGGGGGTGTGCCATACTTTTTGACTTCAAAGGCAGCTGGAGTTTTCCAGGAGAGCCTCCAAAAGGTCTTTGAAAAGAAAGTTCTGAAAACCCATGCAGCTGTCTGCTGACCAATGGTGAAAGCTGCTATTTTCAACAGAGACCAAATGCCAGCTCTGTGGAGGCTTGGGGCTCTGCTCAGGGAGGTAAGCACACCAGAGCACAGCCAGGATCTTCCCACCACCACCCCCTGCCTCCACTTTGTCATAAGAAACATTTGACACTCCTTGTGTTGGATTTTCTTCTGTATGTGTTCGTACAATAATTAATACATTTTATTTAATGCCTAGTTCTGCCTAAATGTAAATGCATTTCACTAATATTTGAACTCTACTGAAGTTTGCCTGTTTCACCTCCTAGCTCCATGACTGAAAAAGAAACTGATCTTGTAGTAACCCAATTACCAAAAATAAATACAATCAAAGTAGCTTCCAGTCATTTCACAGGGAGCAAAGTTTAGATAAACAAATTTCACCCTGGAGGAGATTTTATCTGGGAGAAGTAACTTTTGTCTCTGCATGACTGGTGTGTGCTGTAAGTCCATTTATTGAGTTTGATCTTTAGCACTATTCCAGCCCTTTCCATTATTCAGTTAACGAAAAGTACATGGAAAAAATGACTTGGATTACATTAAAGTCATCCTGTTGCAGAAGATGCACAAATAAATACACATTTCCCACTTTCTGACACTCTTTGACAAGTTTTGAGTGGAGATGCAGAGGATGTTGCACTCTGCAAATTCAGCATGGATTTGTCAGTTTATTTTTCTTGCAGGCTAAAGGTACAATAAGGCTGTTTTCACAGCAGCCCCAACGTTAGTGGAGGGACACTTAGTCAGCAAACCTTCCTCTGCTCCCAATTTTCAGGCTGGCTTTAAGCATATACAGTAAGGCCTGACTGCTTTAAGTCACTCAGTGATGTTCTCTACTGGCTTCCTAAAAGGTTCCCTTCACACCTAAAGGGGACCTTAAGGGGTGTTTAGAGGAAGAGATGCTGTACTGGCTTAAAATAAGCACTAAACACAATTGCTTAATGTTCCTTTTGTATGTTTAGTGTTACTACAACTGCTGTATCCTTTTAAACTCTCTCTAATATGGTATAACCAGATGTGCATCTAGCTCTGTGTGAGATACTACAGCTCAGTTTAAAAAATTCTTGGGTCTTCAGGTAGATTTCTAGGGCATTGACATTGTGGGGTTTTTGTTGTATTTTTGTTTTGGTTTAGGGTCTTTTTTGTGTTTTGACTTTGTTTGCATTTGTTTTTTTTTATCTGGGGGGTGGGGAAGTAAGCTGAAACATAACCTTTCATGCAAATACTTCAAATTACAAATTAACACTGTTTTTGTTTTACAGAGTGACTCTGGAGACATATATTTTAAAAATAAATAAGAACCCATGCAAACATTGCAGAAGTCTGTATCACTGAGAGAAGAGATTTGTCAGATGCCATGGTGGATAATTTTTGCCCTAAGCTCCCTGCATGCCACAGGAATTTGAGTAAAACACTGTACTATTTCTAAAACCAGAGTTTGTTTCCAACCTGTCCAGTTTACTGCCACACTAACAAAAATTTCAGTACCAAGGCTTTAAGAAAAGTCTGGGGCTAGGCCAGGCCAAGGCCAAAAGAAGACATGAAGAGAATAAGAAAGTAAAAATTCGCCTTCCCAATAACAAAATGTCTTAGAAAAATTATGAATGTCACAGAAACACAGAATTGTCAGGGCTGGAAGGATCATGTAGTTCCAAACCCCTTGCCATGAGCAGGGACATCTCACACTAGATCAGGTTGCCCAGAGCCACATCCAGCCTGGCCTTAGAAACCTCCAGAGGATGAGACTTCTGCCACTTCCCTGGGAAACCTATTCCAGTGTCTCAACACCCTCATGAGGAAGAACTTTTTCCTAACATCTAATCTAAATCTCTCCTCCAAAACTGGACACTGTACTCCAGGTTGGGTCTCACCAGAGTGGAGTAGAGGGGGAGAATCACCTCCCTCGACCTGCTGGCCACACTTCTCTTGATGCAGCCCAGGATCTGGTTGGCTTTCTGGGCAGCAGGTGCACATTGGTGACTCATTGAGCTTCTCATCCACCAGCACCCCCAAAACCTTTTTTTCCAGGGCTGCTCTCAGACCAGTCACTGCCCATTCTATATTGGTGCCTGGGATTGCCAGGCACCGATATAAAATAACCCTGAAGATAACAAAGTCAAGAAAAAAAAATGAAGGAGTGGGGAAAATTAATAATTTGGTGTCTAATATTAGGAAATTTTTTTTATTACTGGCCAACAACAAGTTGTATCTGCGCTCAGGCAGGGTTTCAAATGGATAAAGAAGCAGTTAACCAAATCAATGAGAAATTTTAGGATTAAAAAAAATATATATATCTAGATCTAAAGATCAGGGGTGGGTGTCAGGAGGAGGGGGCAGGNTCCTGTCCAGACTATCCTAAGTGATCCTGCTTTGGCAGGGGGGTTGGACCTGACGATCTCTTGAGGTTCCTTCCAACCTCTGATATACTGTGATACTGTGATACTGTGAAAAGAAAAATAGAGAAAAGACCAGATGCCTTTTATTTCTGCAGTGTAAGATAGAAAAAACAACACACAATCAAACCATTATTCACATCGAGAGCTGCTTTTCCTGCGTGATAGAGTTACAACCTGATCCTCAAGTGATCCCATATGAATGCAGCTGACTGGACACAAACATAAACATGCAAAACAAGTACTGGCCAGTTGTCAACAACTTATGAAAAGGCTGTTTCTCTCCTAACTCAGCAATGGTCCGCTGCACCGTGACTGCTCTGAGTTTGAGGCTGGATTCCTGTTGCACGCACAGGGGAAAACAAACCCCATCTGGTTGGCATTTGCCTCCAGTACACGAGCCCAGGGCCACAGCGTTGAGGTTGGGTTGCCAGTGGCTTTGTGGAAAGTTTTGTACAACAAGAGAAGATGCTCATTCCTGGCTTCCCTGGGAGGAGCACCACCGGCACTCAGTACCGCTTCTGCAAACCATCTCTTCTGGACTGAGACTTAAACTCGGTATCTAGGCAGGGAATAAATGCTAAGTCCTTCACAAACTCGTTAGATATCAGATTGTTGACTCCAAGGACACGCTGAACACTGGTTGCGTAGGGGTTGTTTCATGTCTTTATGACTACATGAATCAACCCCATTTGAAATGTCACTGAATTAACAAACAAAAGACAACAACAAAAAAGAAAGGATAATTTGCAGGTTACACAAGACACTCCAAATCTTGACTGGTAATGGAAGCAGGCAATCACTGAAGCTTCACAAAATTAGAGCTTCCAGAAAAGATCACTTAGTTATAAACCAAATGGAGCTGTGTTTCTGCTTCCATTGATCTGTCCTGCACTGTGCTGCTGCCCTTTCATGCTGACAGCCTTATTTCACTTCTTACAGTGTCCAATTCCCAGGCGCTAGTATCATCAAACACTGGCTGTGAATTATTTATTTGATTAAAAGTCTGACATTACTTGACAGATAAACACATTTGCAGGGCACTCAGGCAAAAGACATTACTGCCTTGCCCTTTCATGTGACATCATGACTTACAAATAACCTTTGTAATGTTTGGCCACATAATTCTGCACCGCAGGTACTGCTACCAGCACTCCTGCTCAGCAGGTTGCTCTTTCATACTTTGGTTCTTGCTCTTGACACTTGCTGAGACACTGTAAATCTATTTGAAATCACATGCCCACGTTAAACACCATAAAATCACCCTTCTCTGGTCTAGCAGTACTTGTGTAGGAGCAAATATTCTCTCCAGTCCTATTTAATCTGCATCTGACCTTTGCAGTTGTACAGTTGCAAGTTTAAATTCTGGATACACTTCAGTTTGAACTAACTCCTTCTTACAGCAAGTGTCTATGCTATGGTAGTTATGTATCACATGCACAGCACTGACTCTTTGATGTCTCTGAAGAATACATACTTTGTAAAGAAGCAAGAATCTGGTAATTCCAACAAGGCTACTGAGAATATCAACTGTAGAATGTGACTTGTAATAAACTTTTTGTTTAATAACATACATGCACAAAAATGATTGTTTATGCATATATACATATAAATATATCCATATATTACTTTAGATGAGGAAATACCACAATGAGTCCACTATTAGCCCACAGAGATGACTAAGGCCCTGAAGTATATGGAAGGTGGACTAGATGACCTTAGGAGGCCCTTCCAACCAAAACCATTTGATGATGCTATGATTCTCACAAGCAGTGGTTAAAAGAGTTGAGACTGACCAGCCTGGAGAAGAGGAACTGCAGAGGGACCTTATCCACAGGTTTAAGTACCTGATGAAAGGGAGTAACAGGGCCAGGTTGCTCTCAGTGATGGCCAGGACAAGCAGCAATGGGTATAAACCCATGTGAACATAAGAAAGCACTGTTTTCTGAGGGTGGTCAGAGGCTGAATTGAGATGCCCAGAGAGGTTATAGAATCTCCCAGTGTGGACATACAAAAGCACAGGGCAGCCTGCTCTAACTGAATCATCTCCAAGCAGGAAGGTTTGCAGGTTTGCGCTGGGTGGGCTTCAGAGGTGCCTTCCAAGCTCAGCAGTTCCATGATTCCTGGTAACTGAAGATGTGACAGTGCCATGCTTCCAATAAGAATCTCCACTACTTTTATGTGAAATTTAGAAATATTTGGGTTTGTACCTTTTTTTTTTTTTCTGATGGTGACCACTTTTCTTAGTGGGTGTCAGAGATTTCTGTTGCCCCAGCAGTGCTTCATCTACCATGAAGGCAATTAATCAAATGCTCCAGAAAAAGGCCTCTTAGAGCTTCTCACACATTGACATTACTGTCCTACTTAGTCCTGGGAAAAGGACAGAAGAGGGAATCCTGCTTGCAGACCAGGCTCTGCTAGCAGCTCTGAATACCCTGGGATTATAGTGATTAACTCAAGTTCTCAGGTCTATCCAAACTGAGATGAAAGTCTGTCCCATTCTGAGATCTTGATAATGATGTTATGCTGTAAGCAAACAGAGAAGAAATCTAGAAATCAGACAGCTTAGCTGTACTTCTGAAATGCTGGATTCCACTCCCTGCTTATAGTCTCTAGTCTCATTTCTACCTTAAAGCAGAACTCAATACAATATCCACAACCAGAGGTTTGAATACCTACTACTGTGTTTACTTTCTTTCATTCCATATGACTCTCTCAGTTGTTAAACCACACTATTTACAAGGGAACACTCTTTCTTCCCCCAGGCAACCAAACAATTGTAAAAAGTTGCAGTAATTTAAGGTTTTAACTATTCCAGTCACCATTTTCTACATCATTTGTCACCACAAGACATTATCTGACCCAGCCAGCTGCCTTTCCAGGAACATACCACTGCTTAACTGAGCTGAAGGTTCAGGAATATTCCAAGAGCAAAGCTGAGAATATTTTTTAAAAATTATTGTGAGGACTCAGTGCCAGATGTGACATCAAAGCCCAGCTCCTGGGTGCTGAATTTGGTGCACTGAAACCACTTTTCCAAGAAGAAGGAATGGTGGGTGTCCTACAGGCCCTGCTGATTTCCACCTGCCACAGTCAGGTTTGGGAGGTGAGTGTGAAGCCAGATCTGGTAGAAACTGACCTTCTGCTGCCATGGGACATTCAAGATTCACCAGGTACCCTGTACTCCTGCTCAGTCTTGCATCTCCAGAGAGGCATCCAGATTTATCTTGATAACAAGCCACAGAAAATTTACAAGTGCCCCTCTCACTTCACTGGTGATTGTACAGGTGAGGAAAAACATGTTTGCTTTATCATTCATCTTTCACCAGTGTTGGCCATTGGTCATAGCTTCTTACAGTGGTATCAACCTTGTCAGTGTCCATCTGTGGCCATTTTCCCAGGCAATCATCACTATCTTGATGCACACACTTTTCACCACAGCAACACTAAACCTGTGTCCAGGAGCAGGTGCAGGAGTAAGCACTCACTTTCCTGCTTCTACCCTCTGCAGCCCTGTTTCACAAATCCTTGTAGCAGGAAAACCAGTCTGTCTGTACATCTCCCCTGAGCTTCACAGACTTCAAGCATCATATTCACAACAAGCATGTCAGTACCACATCATCTCAGATGGTTTGTGGCAGCATATAACGTTGGTGGAGGCTGATAAGAAACCACAGTCCCTGGGGATTTTTAGCTTTGCTGGGGTGAACCCACTTTCCACAGACACAGTAAACTCGTGTGTTTCATGTGCAGATTCACACACCTGGAGTGGGCAGGGTGGCAGGGAGAGATGTACATAGACTGCTGCAGATGAGGACGCTTTGGCTCACTGAATGAAGCTACTTCAAAGACCTGAGAAGCTTGCAAGTGGAGATGGCTTGCTGAGCCTACACTGTGGGGTATTTTTCCTTACACTTTCAAGTCATCACTCTTTTACCAGCAAATCTGTGTTGTTTGGATCAGATCCTTCCCTATCACAGACACTTCTTTTTTTTTTT
>VXBD01012194.1:126207-155284 GCA_013399975.1 Indicator maculatus | reverse complement strand
TTTTTCAAAAATGCAACAGTTCAACAGACAATGACAGCTATCAAAACAGTATTTCTTTTGATGTGTTGGTGATTAGACTAACAAAGTATATGACTGTAAAGTTTTGAGGTCTGGGCATTTCAAATGATTGCTTGGTAACAAAATCAGCCAAACTCTGCAAATGCCCTACAGGAGAACACATGCAACACCACTGGGTAGCTGGGTGATTTTAACAGAAGTAAAAGGCATACATCTGCTCCCCTACTCCAAAGAGTCTTCAAAGATTAAATAATAAAAAAAAAAAAATTGCAAACATGAATAATTCTGCATAATTTGGGGAAAAATTAAGGCTTCTGCTTTAATAAAGCTTCCGATCTTTACAGACAGGAAAAAAAAGGGTGATAACCAAACCTAAACTTGTCACTGTTTTATTCAGTACCTAATGCAGTGTGACAGCTGAGGATATCAATGAAAAGAGAAGGTGAACAGTTAAAATTGAATCAGACAGCTATTTTGTACAGAAAACATATGTGGTTTATCTTCAGCATCTAGTGCAGCTCTCTGGGTTCATTTGTATTTTCCATATTGTCAGTAATTGCAGAAAGAGGTTGCATTTCTGTAGCAACTTCCACCAACAGTCCCAAATGTCTGAAAACATAATTCTGAGTAATCTTCACCTGAAAAATGGCAATCTAATCACTTCAAATGACCCTCAGCAGGTGTGATGGTTTTAAGCAGGTCTTGCTTAAAACAGAGGCATGCTTAAGTTTAGAGGAGATCTGGAGAAACAGAGGATCCAGATATCATTTTTCAGTTCTGTGACCACACAACAAGAGAAAGAGCAATAGGACAAGAAGAAATGGCCTCGGGTTGTGCCAATGAACATTTGGAATGGACATTAGGAAAAAAATCTTCATCAAAAGTTTTTTTAAACGCTGAAAGAGGCTGCCCAGGAAAGTGGTGGAGTCACTGCCTCTGGAGGTATTTAAAAGACTTGCAGATGTGGTGCTCAGGGGCATGGCTTAGTGGTGACATGGCAGTGCTAGGTTCACAGCTTGGCTCAAAGATCTTCAAGGTACCTCACAGCCTAAACGATTCTACGATTCTAAATTCAGTCCTCTGCCGGAACCTCTCCCCTGTGAAGGGCATAGGGGACTGCTGCTCTCTCCCATCACTGTAATTTCTGGGTCACCTTCTTGGTGCTGGAAGGAACTGACCTGCCTGAGGAGGTGAGCGGGCAGTGTTGGCCAAACGTTAGGACTTGATGATCCCTTAGGTCTCTTTGTACTAACACGCATCTACCATTCTATTGCAGGAACAGATTATTCTCCTTTGGGTAACGTATGAAAGGCATTGGTTATATTTGCTGAGAGGAGCAGACGTCCATGTGTCTGCTGGTCTGTTACAAGCTAACCCGTAACTGCTGCTAAAAGATGTAAAAATAACACAACATAGAAAAAAGAAAGCAAAGAAAAGAATCGCTCTCCTCTCCGCAGCTGCTCCTCCATCTCCCGCAGCTGCTGCCGCCGCATCCGGCAGGAGAGCCCCTCCGAGGCGCGGGGGGGACGGCGGACGGACGCAATAACCCCACCTGTGTCTGACATCTAGCGTCCGCTTGCCCGAAGGACAAGCCGCTGCCGGACCGCGCTTGCAGCCACGCCGCTGCGCAGCAGGGCTGCCGGAGCCCCCCACAGAATCGTAGAAACATTAACACTGGAAAAGGATCATTGAGTTCAACCATAACGCAATACCATGAGCATTAAACTATACTCTACACGCTCCTTGAACACCTCCAGGGTTGGTGACTCCACCACCTCCCTGAGCAGCCTGTTCCAACACCTCACCGCTCTTTCAGTAAAGAAATTTTTCCTGATATCCTGTCTAAACCTCCCCTGGCACCCCAGCTTCAATCCGGTGGCCCCAGCAGCAGGCAGGTCTGCTGCCCTAGCCCTGCCTTCAATCCTCCTGATTTTCTTTTCAGTAGGCTACCCTTCAGTAGCAGAAGTCCAGTGCCAGGTTCACAGTTTGGCTCAAAGATCTTCAAGGTCCCTCACAGCCTAAACGATTCTATGATTCTAAATTCAGTCCTCTGCCTGAACCTCTCCTCTCTGACGGGCAGAGGGGACAGTTCCCTTCTCCCATCACCGTAATTCTTGGGTCACCCTCTTGGTGCAGGAAGGAACTGACATGCCTCACGCTGTAAGGAAAAGAAAAAAGAGTCTGGAGTTTATAAAGGTCATCTAAGCTGTCCCAACCACTCTAGAATCATAGCATCACAGAACAGTTTGGGTTGGAAGGGACTTTTAAATTCATCTAGTCCAACTGCCCTGCAGAACCAGAGACATTGCCAACTAGATCAGGTTGTTCAGATCCCCGTCATGCCTGACCTTAAACGTCTCCTAGGATAGGGCCTTGACCACCTCCCTGGGCAACCTGTCCCAGGGTTTCACCGCCCCTAATATCTTCTTCTCCCTAATATCCAATCCAAAAAATATCCCTATAACTTCTCCCTAATATCCAATCTAAATCTACCCTGCTCTAGTTCTAGTGCTACAGGCCCTTGTGAAGGGTCCTTTCCCAGCTTTCTTCTAAGCCCCCTCCACATACTGCAAGGCCACTGTAAGGTCTTTCTAGGTCCTTCACTTCTCCAAGCTGAGCAACCCTAGTTCCCTCATCCTTTCTTCATACCAGAGGTGTTCCAGCCCCCTGATCATCTTTGCGGCCCTCCTCTGGACCTGCTCCATGTCCCTCTTATACTGAGGGCTCCAGATCTGGACACTGTACTCCAGGCAAGGTCTCCCCAGAGCACAGCAGAGCAGAGTGGCAGAATCACCTCTCTGGATCTGCTGGCCATGCTTCTTTTAATGCAGCCCAGGATGTGATGTTCTGGGCTGCAAGTGCACATCGTTTGCTCATGATTAGGGGCCTAGAACATCTCCCTTAGGAGGAAAGACTGAAAGAATTTTTAGTCTGGAAAAGAAAAGACTGAAGCAGTGTCTCATAAATGTTTATAAATACCTAGAGCATGGTGTCAGGTGGATGTGGCCAGTATTTTTTCAGTGGGGCCCAGTAACAGGACAAGAGGTAATGGGTATGAACTTGAACACAAGAAGTTCCATGTAAACATGAGGAGAAACGTCTTTAATTTAAGGGTGATGGAGTACTGGAACAGGCTGCCCAGAAAGGTGGTGGAGTCTCCATCTCTGGAGACATTCAAAACCCGCCTGGATGTGTTCCTGTGATCTTCTTTAGGTGGGCCTGCCTTGGTAGGCAGTTGGACTCAATGACATCTGGAGGTCCCTTCCAACCCCTACCATTCTGTGATTCTGTGGTTCTGTGATTCTCATCCACCAGTATCCCCAAAAAGAGACCAAAAAAAAAAAAAAAGGAGTGCATCATCATAATACAACTGTTTGATAACAGGTATGGAATTGCTTTACCCATTCTAGCAAGACTATTTCTCTCACAGGATCCAATATAAATTAATCAAGTACACTTCATCTGAGGAGTGAATAAAATAGTGTTTTGCATTTTCTGTTTGTAACCAAAAAAAGAGTTGAGGAAATAAACTTCACTGAGTGGGTTTTAGCACTCTGATTTCCACACAAATTGCAAGGAATGTTAGAGCTGTATTTTATCATATCATTGGGTGTAAGTGTAATGTCCACTACTGTAGAGAGTTACTGACATTTGTCATTTCAGTCCTTGTCAGTGGAGAGGCCAAGTAAATAAAGAAGAGAGATTTTTCAGAAGCTCTTAAAAGAACCACAAAGGAAAACCAAACCAAACAAAAAAACCAAACAAACAAAAAAGGAAAGAAAAAAAAGTGCAGAAAGCAAGCAGGGCTTGTGTCCCTCATTCCTCCTGTAAAACTACACTCAACTTTTCACCTTCTTTAGTATCACACCTGTGTTGGTTATTGTCAAGTGAAAAGCAAAACCTGAAGAGACTTTCTTGATGACTGGTTGATAGGAAAAAGGATTATGCTTTTTAGCATGTGGTGTGTAGTTTCCACTTGAAACGGTATTTCTGGCTTAAGATTAAATTTGGTATTTTAGCCTAGGTCACTTAGGGATATAATGAAAAGTAAAGGTTATAGGAAGATGAAAAGACATAATATAGAAAATAACATTTTTATAGACAAGGGGAAAAGGAAACCCTTTCAATCCTCTGTTCCAAGAAGAAAGCTGAGAAAGAGCTCCTGGGAATGGAGTGTTTTCTTTTTTCCCCTCAGTGCAGACAACGTTGAGGTCAAAATGTAGAAGCTGGAGTCTGACTTGAATCTGCACATTGCTAAATTTTTCAGTCCATTGATATTCAAAGAGCTATCATGCCCTCTATCATGTCTGCAGATGACTGAAGAAAGCTGCTGTAAAATTCAAGAATGCTCTTACTCCATGCAAAAATACCCCCGGAGAAAGTGGGTGGCACATTTTCCTTGCAAGACAGAAGAGAAGACCACCAATTCATAGGCCACCTGAGGTCACTTTTTCTTATGAACTGGAAACATCAACAGATGGAGTCTTTGAGATTCATTTGTCCTGGATTGCCAGAAACCAAATCAGGTTGTGAGAAAGACACTTCATATTGAAAGGACAGTAACAAATCACCAAGCCAATAAAAATAAAACTACCCATATTCAGCTAATAGCAGGAAATAAAACTGCCAATGAAGTAGCAGATAATCAAATGCCCAAGAAACTAATTTAGAAAGTCTTGGCTTGTAAAGCACCGATATTTTAAATCAAAATGCCCCATATCAATGAATTGTTGAGACCATCAGTTTAGAGTCTTGAGGGCGGAAGGACAGATGCTTCAGTGCTAACAGCTTACATGCTCCTTCAGCCAAAGATGATTAAGTCCAGAGTAGTTACAGATGACATAATACATGGCAGGAAAGAAGAAATCCTAGACAACAGCTTCAAACACATTTCTACCCACGGATGGAAAGATGCTTGGGGGCAAAGAACCTGGGAGGATTGGTCAACAACCAACTAAACATGAGCCAGCAGTGTGCTCAGGTGGTCAAGAAGGCCAACAGCAACCTGACCTGTATCAGGAATAGTGTGGTCAGGAGAAGCAGGTAAGTAATTGTGCCCATGTGCTAGGCACTGGGGAAGCTGCACCTTGAATACTGATTTTGGGGCCCTCACTTGCAAGAAAGACTTTGAGGTGCTGGAGCATGTCCAGAGGAAAGCAAGGAAGCTGGTGAAGGATCTGGAGAAAAAGTTTTACAAGGAGCAGCTGAGAGAATTGGGATTGTTTAGTCTTGGAGAAGAGGAGGCTGAGGGGAGATCTTGCTTTCTACAGCTACCTGATAGGAGGTTGTAGCAAGGTATGTAGGTCTCTTCTCCCAGGTGACAAGTGACAGGATAAGAGAAAACATCCTGAATTCGTGTCAGGGGAGGTTTGGATTGGATATTTGGAAAAATTTCTTCACCAAAAGCATTGTCAAGTGCTGAAACAGCCTGCCCAGGGAAATGGTGGGGTCACCATCCCTGGAAGTATTTGAAAGGCATATAAACATGGAGCTGAGGAACATGGGTTAGTGGTGGACTCGACAGTGCTGGGTCAACAACAAGACTTGAAGAGCTTGAATGTCTCTTCCAAACAAAATGGTTCTGTGATTCTCACCTCATCAGTGACAAAGCAGAAGCAAGCAAACAAACAAACCAGCAAGTGCTGGGAGGCAAAATCTCAGTTACGGTCTATGTCATTGACTTTCTCCTGGATATTGCTCTATGTATATTTCAGCAAGAGTGACTGTTTTAGGCTTAATTGGAGTTTACTTTTGTTGATTATGTTTGATTAAAAAAAAAAAAAAGATAATGTAACAACCACAAGGTCAGTGGACACTAATCTTTAGGTTAAATTACACAGACTATCATCAATATTACCTAGAAAAGATACCTCTCTGTCTTACACCAGGTAGCTTTGACAATCAAATGAAGATCAGCTTGCCACTAGCTTCTTGAAGCTTTACTTATTTTTTATTTATTTACCTTATATTTATTGCCTCCTGAAGAGTGAAATAAATTAGATGAATGTGACACATGAAGAAAGCATAATCTGAGTGCCACAAATTTACTGGAAGAGTAAATAAATCATTTTCTTCCTAGGTTTCTCTGTAAGTATGCACATAGGAGCATATTTTAAGGGATATTTTGTCATAGACAGTTTATCCTTTGGACTGATGCAAGCTCTCCTTTACAGTGTTCCTGGAAACTTTTCTATCCTTGCTAGTTTTCCATCCGTTTCCCCAAAAGCTGCAAGCCCAGCACCCAATATTTGCCTCTTCCATCTAACCAGCTCCATTTCTTGCCCAAAAGAGACAGGATTTTCTGAAATGTAAAGCTCACCTGATCTTTGCTCCCAGCTAAACATCCAGGAACTTCAAGGGCAATGAGTCAGTGCTCCTACAATTCCCTCTCCGTTGAGACATTACTGGTTTCTCCTCCTTTTCCCTTAACTCAGCCACAGAAATCCTTAACCAGAGCTTCCCTGAAGGGGAAAATCCTTGTGTGTGCACAAATGGTACTGAAATGGACCCTGTGCTACTTCAGTAAAATGCACAGGCAAGAAGGAAAAATCACCTGATGTTTTGGGATTGTTGTCTTATTGGGACAGACTAAGAGCTGAGTGCTTTATTTGCTGTACAGCATTTGCTGCTGCTCTCAGTGAAGAGGAGGCAAACATTGCAACACTTCATCACTTTTTTTTCCTTTAGTTATCTTTGGCTTTGTATTGGTAAACAATGCCTCTGGGCATAATCACAGTGTCACGTTATCACAGTACGTTAGAGGTTGGAAGGGACTCCCAGAGATCATCAGGCCCAACCCCTCTGCTAAAGCAGGATCACCTAGGGTAGTCTGCACAGGAATGCACTCATGTTAATTGTATTTCACAATAAGATATTTATTATATTAATAAATATTGGAGCAAAGCCTCAGATCCCAGGTGTGATCAACCATTTAGTATTTAGCTTGCACAAGTCCAAACCTACTATGAGGAAGTGCTAAAATCTTGTAAGACCAAGTTCTTCATACTTATGCAGTTCTTCATGACCCTTGGAAGCAAGTATTTCCATGCTGTTAAAAATGTGGCTTAATTGTCATTGCTTGTGCTTATGGTTAGCAATTAGTACCCTTATTTTTTAAGCTATGGAATTTTTTCCTTCCTGGCACTACTCCATGTCAGACCAGATTATATAAATTGGTTGATGATACAGAACTGACATTCTACCTACCCAAAGCAATCCATCCTGAACAGCAATATTAATTCTTCCTGACCAAAAATGTTGTAGATTTACAAGACATCCTAAGGTTTGACTCCTTCTTGATTAATTTCCAGTAAAAAAAATAAAACCAAAACCAAATGTCCAAGCCGCTAGAGAATCCATCATCAGCCAGAATAATTTTTAAGGCAATGAGTTCTCCCTAATAGTATCAAATATCTCCTCTGTTAAGGCTATTTTTCTCCTTCAGAGACTTTGGGAAAGAAAAAAAAAAACAAACAAGGAAACAAAAACCCACTATTATTATTCCCCTTTTCTTTTTGCCCTGATTTTTCAAGTCTTTTTCCTCCCACTTTTGAACTTCAAGTAAGCAATTTTACGTTCAAATAAGTAATACAGAGAAGCAAATTAAGTTCTTTCACCTCTAACTCCCTGGCTGTATTTCTGAAGTTAGGCAACTCTGTGTCTGCTTCAAGAAGGATACAAATTTCCTTAAAATGCAGTTTTCCATTCTGCTGTTGTTACCCTGCTGGCTATTCCATCCAGAGGTGTTTTGCCCCAGGGCATAACTACACAAGTTTGATTTTTGTGTTTGTGTGAAGCTGAAGAAGTCATAAGCTTTAATAAAACCCATGACATCCCATACTTCTTGGAGCTTATCTCATTCTGGGATGTGGAGAGGCTGATCTTGGATGACTTAACTACCACCCACCAAAACTTATCCACAGACAATGATATTTTTCATAACAGTTCTTCACTCTTGGTCTTATTCCTTATCCAATCATTATACATTCATACATTTATATTTGTAATATTTGTGCTAAAATTGATGTTTTCTCCCACTGTTAAGGGAAGGCTGAATGACATGGTCCTTGTGGTTGCATTTCCATGTATCATGTTAGCATTTTCCCCTAAACCTGCTGACTGGAGATGAGGGATCTCAGGTGACATTTTCAGCAGTGGCAACATATATTCCTGCTCATTTAGGGTGGAAGATCCCAAGCAAATACAGCTTGTGGAGGGGGTGGTTTGTGATCATATTTGTACTTGTGGAAGAGTGCAAGCTGCCTCTCTGCCTAGTAGATACAACTTGCCACTACCACCATCCATGAAGGGTAATAAACCTCCTGCCACCTCTAGCTGTCCACACTACTGTGTCAATAATGGATGTAGAGGTTTGCATTAGACCTCAGTTACAGTGTGCTCCAAGGCTAATAAGTGTAGGAATAGCTCCCAGAGGTCACCCCAAAATTTTTGCTAAATGGAAGTAGCTACCCAGCAAGATGTGTGAGTAGGTTGGATTTGAGTTGTGCTTGTCACAAAAGAGCTGAGAGCAATTAAAGTGGGTCCAAAACTACAGTGGGTCTGAGCCCCTTGATTTGAGAAGATGCCTTTTCTCATTCAAAGGGAAAACATGCACATCATATTTATTCACACACTTTCTGGCCACAAATGGTTTTGTTTTCTGCTGCAAAAACACATGACAATAAATCATAGGAAAGGATTTGTCCTCTGTCCTCTGATACTTCCAGAAATTATTTTGCATGGATCTTTCAGCTCATTTCTGTGTCTTTATGCTATCCTCAAACTCGCACTTCATAGGTGGTGTAAGAGTATCTGGGAATAAATACTGGAGAGCTCTGCTAATGATCTGGTACTTATAATGGTACCTTCATGCTCCTTCCTTGGAATCCCTGCTAAGCCCTCCTATGATGAGGAATACACAAATACATAAAATACTGGGAAACAGCTGTTCAGTGTTTTGTTTAACCATTGCCTGCACCTTTTGTCATAAAAGAGATCATGACACAACTTCCATATGAAATGTCTCCAGCTGGACTAAGGAAATATATCTGATAAAAGGAGAACTTGATTTCTCCAGCTTTGAGAATGCAACATCCAATTTGCTCTTGGTTGAATCTGTTCTTAAAACACGTGAAACAAATATTTCACACAAAGATTCACACTCCAATAAAGTGAGATGAAA
Organism: Indicator maculatus; assembly: GCA_013399975.1. NCBI lineage: Eukaryota > Metazoa > Chordata > Aves > Piciformes > Indicatoridae > Indicator > Indicator maculatus. The sequence goes on along the minus strand of VXBD01012194.1, from coordinate 146,085 downwards.
GCTACTAAATCTTTGCACATCTCTCCTTACTCCAGAAGAGATGACTCTTAATATGACACACATTACATAATTGAAAAAATAAAAATAAAAATCTCTCAGCATTTATTAATTTTTGAAAGATGAAGAGCATTAAGTAACGAAACACAGTTCTTGGGTGAGATGGAGGGATAGCTGTTGAAGTATATTGAAAACTGTTGTTTTATCCAATACTTGACCACGAAGGGTCGAGGTTGTCTATTTACTGTTCTCATATCTGAAGACACACAGGTCTCAAACAGATCTGCCACAAAAAGTAAGGAAATAGGGGCAGTTAAATGCAAAGAGTAATGTTTACATAAATAGTGATGTGGATGAGAATGGAAAAAAGTTTTGTACAACACAGAATTTACTTGTTTCCCTTTTGTGCTCTTTATTCACCATCTGTAGAGCATAAGTTGAAAATCCACAGCCAAAAAGGAGTTTACATGATGTGAGATTAGCTGGAGGCTTTTATGCTCTGGATGTCACAGAGAGTATATACAGACAAAGATCCAAAGAGGTGTTTCTGCCATGAGGAGGTCACAGCAGACATCAAGAGGCAGTCCTGGATTTTCAGCAACAGACAACATTGTACTCTCACGAGAAGGTAAGATAAACAAATGAAAACAAAGCAACGTGTTGACTTTGGATGATCGCTATCACAGAGGCTGAGAGAATTGTTTTGAATGTCCAATATTATTTCTTTGCCCAGGAAAAGCAAGATCTCTGAACTTCACAGAAGTGGAGCTTAGCAGCAACAGAGAGAATAGCCTGAAGGAGATATAACCTCAAAGAAAGTGGCCACACCAAGCCATGATTGCAGCAGAGAGCTGACTTTGCTACTTACAGAGACAACAGCTTTGATCTACATCCATTTTGAAAGAATGCAGAAAGACACAGAAATGATTTAGCAGAAAGACACAGAAATGATTTAACAGAAAGGGGATTTGTTCCTCAAGAAATTAACTGAAACTGCCCTTGTAGCCTGGTGATGTGTTGTACCATGTGTACTACCTTTGCTGAAAATTTAACAGTGGTTACAGCTGCATTATCTTGGTGCATGTAGGGTTGGGTTAGCCTGAAAGGAATGTCCCAGCTCCTTAATTCAGCCAACACCACAAGTCACATCACATCAGGGAAGCTTCAAATTTGACTCCTGCCAGAACAAGGTGATAGCTCTTACGGGCTTTCCAACCATGTTTCCATGGGATGGGGCTCATCCAGGCAAGGACTTTGCTCCTGTGCTGTCTCATTGACACCAGCCTCAGTTATTCTGCTTTCTCCTTCTTATGGCAATTGCCTGGTACCCCATGATGGCACTGCCCTTCTGCTGCTCCAGGGGCTTGGAGGACATGGCAGCTGATCAACAGCTGCAAACACAGCAGTCCTAGAACTATTGTCGGCAGCCTGGAGCAATCCTCATGACATTTTAAGATTAGACCTTTGCCTGGGAGTCAGCTGTGGCAGGGTGAGAGAACAAGGGTTGGAGTCCTGTAATTCTATTCCTCTCCTCTTTGGCAAATCTCTTTTTCCTCTGAGGTTAGCCCTGATGTTCTTAGTAATATCTTGGACTCACTGTATTGTCAATCAAAATACACATATCTGATTATTTTAACCCTGAAAAAAAAGATTTACTATGTATGTAACTATAAAGCTATGTCCTAAAAGGTAAAGGTAAACTTACTTCTTTAGGTAATTACATGTTAGCTGCTGTCTGGTGTACTGTAAAGCTCAAATTACTTTTGTAGACTAAACCTCAAGATTTTTCCTTAACTTTCCTGAATACTTGGAATCTCTCCTTGAGGAAAAATCTCCCACTCAGGAGTGTATAGTTACTCTTAGGACATCCAGCACCACTTGCAGTGATGTAGTCCTAAACTCTAAGCCCAGATGCTGATGTCCTAAGCCCTTTCGTTTTGAAAACATTTTACTTCATCAGTAAGCTAATGTCATGTCAGGCAACCTGAAAAATCTGTGTCCAATTACCAGTAATTTCAAACTCAAATGCTTGGCTTTACAAGTACAAACAACTGCTCCTAACAGTTTTCAAGGGCTGGGAAGTGACTAAGTGTAGTCCACTTGTGCAAACACAGGCTGAAAAGTTCTGTCCTAAATAAGGTCCTGAGGGATTGCAGCGGCTTTCTTAAAAAGTGCAAAGAAAAGCTACTATCAAAAAAGGGCACACACATTTAGGGTAAAAACTACAGTAGTGTATGTTTTATATTCTCTGTAGCTGCTATATTGATGTGTTCTTGCTGGGCATATCGCTGCCTGTTTTGTATAAAATCATTGGTATAAATTCAAATTCCTTCCTAATAGAAAGTTAATATGAATTGGTTTTTCATTTCCAGATCAATATCTATGCACTTTCCCCTCTCATCATTCTTCCTGCATTTTGATCTCTGACATCACAATTCCTTTTCCTTTTCTGATGATTTTTGTCCTTCTTACTCTGCCTTTGAAATTGTCAGTCTGGAAAGCACACGGGGAAGAAGCCAGGCTGATGGCACAGAGAGGACATGGGGGAGGAGGGATCAAAGCATCTCTTTTCCCAGTCATGTCTTTTTCCTTAGAGTGTCTTTCACTGGTCTCTGCCACTGATGACATAGTGCAAGCAGAGACTCTTGTGCTGACATGTTGTAGATCCTTTTATGAAGATACCTAAAGGAGATGATTTCTGAAAGACACAGCTGAATGTATTTGATTTAGTACCAACTCTGTGCTGGGTTTAGGATTCTTTTTATAATCTGAAGACATGAGAAAATCAACATGACCTGGTCAGCCTTCTGAGAGAAAAATACCTTTATTTTCAACCAAAGCAAAGGGCAATAGCTGGCATTTCACCCCTGTATCATCAGCTCTTTTCAATGTGTCAATACCAGCCTGGGCACAGCATGGTTCAAAACACTTGCAAGTCTATGGGTTTTGTTAACAGAGCACATGTTTCATTGAAATGCTCTCTGGGGAGACATGAGGCACTAGTTCCTGCCTGGCACACACACCTCTGAGACACCACGTGTTGCAAGTACTGCAGGTATGGTACCACCTCTGCAGCCACCTGAAGCTGGGGACTGCCTCCTTTTTCACCAAGAGGTCAAAGTGGAAAGCAGAGTAGGAGCAGTCACTGTCCCTGTCACCCTGCCATATACTGTCCTCAGGCAGGATCTAAACATGTCTAGAAACTGCCGTGGTTTAAGATGAACAAGCTGCAGCAGAACAACAGGTTTGGTTTTCATGATTAAAAGGAATCTTCATTCAGCAAGCAAGTTGTCTGCTGCCTTTTTTTTTTTCTTTTTCCCTTCTCTAATGTTCTTAAAAAAGAGAGAGAGAGAGAGAGATAAAGAAAGAAAGAAAAGACAAAGAAGTGGTATGTGGTTGGTCCCAGGCTTTAACTCTGAAGAAAGTGAGGATGAGGGTAGGGGGGTAGTGTGGAGATACTACTGACTTTGGAATCAAAACTTTCATCACTTGCTTAGAATGGTCAGGGTTGGGGATTTTTAAACCTCTGAAGGACCCCCAGTAAACATGAATACATTGCTTGGGTCTGCTGCAGATTTTTGTATATTGCCTCTGCCAAGCCTCTGTGTTATGTTTTTTTTTTTTTTCTCTACCACATAGGAAACACTATCTGTAACTACTACCCCAAAGGCTCTAGTGTAAAAACCACACAACTAAAATTCCTGCAATTCACCTGCTACCAAAGACAACCACACCATTTATTCCCTTTCCTTAACTGGTTATCTGCTGTATATAACAAAATTTTTACTGTCACAGGACATCTCAAAACAGCTTAAAACCAGTAATTGCTCCCTAGTGTCTGCAGGACCACCAGGGTTTGCCTTCATTTTACCATCTTCATTCTTCTTACCATCCCAGAATCAGGCTTCTGGGCCATTACCAGCTTGAATTCATTTCTTTTGGCTACTGGAAGTTGGAAATCTGGAGGCATTTTAGTACTATCATGTATCCATTCCCACCCTCATAATAAATTCCTTACTAATGCACCTCAGGGTCCCATTTCTCATTTTTATCTGCATTTACACAGTAACTTAGCTTCTATAGCAGTAACAGCTGATGGCTCTTCACTGGAAAATATTTATTTGCTGTGAAAAATTTGCCAGCAAATAGTGTTTTACATGCTTTTAAATTTCCTTCCAGGTTTACTGCTAGAATGTTCAAATGATACAGCTTTTCCTGGATGATATTTCTGTTCTTATTTGCTGACCCTATTTTTGTCTGTCCTGTGTCCAAACATCATTTTGAATCTTTCATTGTTTGTCAGGAAAAATAGTCTGCTCAGAAAGCTGCATGCACATCGCTGGTCACAATCAATAATTCCTGTTGCATGTTTCCCTTGAACAAGAACGCACTTTGCCATTGTGCAATAACACAGGTGCACTGAACCCAGAGATTTTTCCAGTCATTTTTGGTATTCAAGACCTTAAACATTTCCTGGTGAAGGGGTGATTTCCTACCTAGAGAGCTGAAGCCTACAGGCAGCTTGAGTCATCTTCTACCTCTGGTGTATAGCACAGCATGTTGAAAGCCTTTTAACTGAGCAAAGAACATGACCACCCTTTTACCTTCCCATCTCAAATAAGAAACAGCCCTGGTTCATGCTAGGAGCAATTCATACCCCTCTGTCTACAAATGCCATTGAAGTTCACACATATGCCTAGAAGCCCCAGGAGGCAGCTTTGTAACTGCTTTAAGATCCCTTCTAACTCAAACCATTCTATGATTCTAGGAAAACTTCTCAGCAGACAGAACCATAGCTCTTCCAAATCCAAAAAATCAGAACTTGCAATGGGGAAAACAGCAAAGTTAAAAAAAAAAATTCTAAACTTGGCAGAGGGTCAAAGCTTCACTGAGGATTTAATACAGCTGTGAGTTCTTCTCTTTGCAGGATCTGGATTTTCAGAAGTTACATGATAACATTTACACTGGTAGCTGCTCCTTCTCCTCTTGTTGCACTTCCTCCTCTGTCACTCAAGTCTGCTGTGCTTTTTAGAGCTCAAGCTTGCACCAGCTGTTGCAGTTTCAGCTTCCCACTGCCAAGAGAATGCCTGTGCGTGTGTGTGCTAGCTTCTGTGTGTGGTCAGAGCAAAGATGCCACCTATAGAAATTAAGAGTTTTTGCTTAAAAACATATTACAGAGCTTACCCACATCTTGAACCTCAAAGCTACTCCAGCCCCTGCCCTGGCAAAGCAATTCCTAACTGCCCTCTTTGCAAGGTATCCTCTCCATTGGCAGCCACTTGCCAGCCTCTTGTATCTTGCTGGCCCACCTGTGGCACTTCCAGAGACTTGTGTTTTCTCCTACATGCATGGTTCATCCATCCCCAGTTGCTGGCAAATCGCCACTCGCAGCCACATCTCAGGCTAGAGATCCCATAGAAATCAATGCTTCCTAAGGAGATCTGTCATCACAGTGCTCTCTCTTCCTTTCCAGCTTCAAGATGTTGTGCATTTTTTTAGGGCACAGCTGAAATACAGGAACGTTTCCACTAATCAGCACATTCTCTTGCTATTTGAGAAGCTCTGTTGAAATAGGTGGCCTGGCTTATTTCTATCCTGTGTGGTGTTAACCTCTGCAAGAGATGAGCCCCATGTTCTGAAGCTCATGTGGGGAAATTAAATGCTGTCAATACCTGAAGGCAGAGGAAGATGTTCAGAATAATCATAGCTACTCTGTAGAGATTTTTACTGACGTACAAAAATGCAGTTTCTCATGTGTTGCATATTGAGCTTCACACACAAACCAGCAGCCTGAGCCTTGGTTGAATCAGATGCTCCATGTGCTCCTGGCAACCTAAGATGTGCAGTTTAAATCTGAACTCCTTTAAGCTAATGACTTTATTCATCAATGCCCTGTCCTCTCCTAACCTTTCCACCCCCTGGTCTACAACCATTTTTTTACCCATTTGAATGCCACGCAGAGTGTTAGCAAAGACAAAGAGTTTAAAATACATGCAACAGTGGAAGATTACTACAGGAATGCCACTCTGATATTTGTCTTGCCTCTACTTGTAAAGCACAATTTCAAGTGAACTCTTCTACATCTGCAGCAGACACAGGGTAACTTTAGAGAATTTTAGAAGAATTCCAGTCTAACTTGAAAGGTAAGAAATCAAAGGTGAGAAAGACTGGCTTCAAAAACCTGTATTTGAATCTCTAGGTTTCATCCAGTATCCCGATGCTTGAACCCCAACACACTTCTGCATACTGGACTTTGGAGATGCTCTGTACAAAGGAACCACAACACTCACAGCAGTGCCCTGGCTTCACTCCATGTGTGCATTTTGCAGGAGGGTGAAACATTTCTGGTTTAGATCAGTCCTAAGAAAATGTCTCCAGAGCTGAATAAGGTTCCGTTCTCTGTCTAAATAAACAAGCATGGGTAACAGGGTTGTTGTGGGGTGGGGTTTTTTTGCTTGTTTTTCTTTACCTTTTTTTTTAATAAGGAATGTTGTCAGTCCTATTTTATTAAGCATAATAGAAGGTGGTGAAAAAAGAGGATCAAATATAAGCACCGTATCTAACCTATTTAAAACTACAATCACAATGTTATCTGAATGCCTTACAACATTGTTCAAATCCAACAAGTAGACAAGAAAACAACAAATCTATGCAGGGCTTTTTATACATATGCTGAGAAAGTTTGCAAAGTGTCAAAATATATTTTTCTGTTCTGTATGTTTCTGGTACAAGGAAGTGAAGTGTAGAATACTGTATAGTTATGAACAGAGCCTTGACTTATACAAGCAATAACCAACTTCAAAACATACAATGTATATCTTAAAATATCCCCTAGAGCTGCTCGTATAAAGTCAAATCAGCATCTACTAAAGTTCAGCCAGCTGACTCTCTTTGACTCCAGTGGGCACTTGACTAAGCCCGTGGTAACTGTGAAGTACCTGACAGTCTAATTGTAGTCACATTGCATAGATTTTAAACAGGATGACATGCAATAACAAGACAAGTCACAGTATAGCAAAACCTTGTTTCTTTGGTGAAACAGAAGCAGATATAAAAGTTACAAAGATTTTAGACTTTCGTTCACAAAAAAAAAAAAAAACCAAAAAAACAAAACCACCAAAAAACCCCCAGACATTCACATTATACACTATACAAGATAATATAAATAGAGAAAAGTATTATGTGCATTGTTTGGGGGCAAGGGGTGGGGAATGAACCAGCCAACACAGTGACACTCTGTCACGTTGAACGCAGACAGGTTGGGTACACTTGATGGAGAAGTCACTGCTCTTGTCTGGAAAGGTAATTACTGCTCCCATGAGCTATAGCAAGGTCCCTTCCATGGGCAGCTCTGCCTAGTACAAACTCTTACAGGTTTGCTGGGTTTCTAATCTTTGCCTTTGCTTTTCAACATCTATGCATCATATCCCCACACTAACACAAAGGTGTAAACCTCCCATCTGTGTTCATGTATTTAATGTTATTTTAGAAGGTATAACATAGGCAACACTTACTGTTCTTTACTTTCACTTTTCTTTCACTTTTCTCTTTTTTTTCTTTTTTTTTTCCTTTTTTTTTCCCCCCATTTATTTTTTCCTCAGTGCCCAAAGGTGTGCAAGACACTTTGCAGAAATTAAAGTCCTTTTTGTGGAGAGGTCGTTTCAAACATTGCCTTCTACGTTTACTGTACACATCCAAATCAGTCATCGAGCTGACCAGGGTAAGAAATCATAACAGAAAACTCCTACATAGACACTGCACCAGCTACAACCTACAATCTTTTTGTACACACACTTCCTAGAAAGCCAAGATTCTGATTCTTCTGTAAGTCACACAGTTCTCACCCATCTAACAGCAAAGAAATGTTCCTGATTAGCAGGAATTTGTTCTGCAGGGAAATAGCAGTTGAACTGGAAGATGGTTCCAAAAGTGGAGCTCAGGGGCTGATACTGCACGTGGTGAGCTCTCTTAATCTCCTTTGCATGGGTAAAATAACATCCAATAAATTAAATCAGTATGGCTTACTTCATTTATTTATGTACGCTTCACAGCTGCAGCATTCATACACAAACATTCATTACTTTATAAAAAGATTAAAAAATGGTTATATATACAAAATTATTTACTTTTTTGATTTTTTGCTTGTTTTTTACAAAAAAAAAAAAAGGTTTAAAAAAAAAATCCCCCAAACACCAGGCCTACCTCCACTTTAGAATGGAGACACCTGTGATACAGACCTTGTGGTTAATGTTGTGAAAGTAAAAAAATTTCTTTCTTATTTTTGTTCTTTTCTTATTTTTGTTCTTTTCTTATTTTTGTTTTCTTCTCCTCAAAAAAAGGTGGCCCTGGTTGATAAAGTTAATGTATTAGCACTTGGGTTTTTACAGGCCCTCCTCATCACACACAGCTCCTCCAGGCAGTCTCATGAATGGTGAAGCTGGAATGGAGAGCAGGAAAAAAAAAAATCCCACATTGTAGTTCCTAGTTCATGCTTCATGCCACTTATATGTGCTCTGTCTAAACTTTGCATCACATGGACAAAAACTGTACCTTGGATGGGAATCAGCAGAGTTCCCATTAAGAAAAAAAAAATAAAAATAATAACGAAAAAAAAAAAAGTCATGTAACTTGTGTGTTTATCTTCACCTGATAATGTCAAATTTCAGTCAGTGAAGCTATTTCAACCATTTCCAGCCTAGGTAAACAGCACAAAAACAACGCCATAAATGACTGAAGGCCTCTGAGGCCATTCTAACCATAAATATGCCTGAAATTAGTGTGACTTTTCATTTTATATACAGGATTTAAAAAAAAAACAAAAAAACAACACACAATTACACAACATTAAAATCATCTTATTTACACTTTCATTGGTGCTAAAAATTGAGCTGTTTAAATATTGCAGAAGGCTGGTAGATATCATAAAATGGTCCACACTGATGGCATATAGAAAACTAATAATCTTTACAGGCTGGAAATGGTTTCCTTTTATCCCCATAAGCATGTCTCCTTTTTTTTTTCTTTTTTCTTTTTTTCTTAAGATTTTCTGATAAACACCCTATTTTTGCAAAATGCTTTGTGAATACCGCAGTCCATAGTTTCAAAACAATTTGATAATACTCCTATAAGTGATAGAAAAGGCACAGGAAGTTATGACTTTGGCTGAAATGGTGGAAATCCTCATTCACCATTTAGCTCTCAGCGCCTTGAGTCCTGCCACGTCCTGATCCAGCGATGATAGTGTTTTGATGAATTTAATGATGTCCCCTTTCCTGACGAAGAGTGTTTATAGTAGTATTTCTTAGAGTAAGTCCTTTGGTATGTGGATGCTGCAATGAGAAGTGGGGGGGGGGGGAGAATTATTTAATTTTCACAGAATCACAGAATGCTAGAGGCTGGAAGGGACCTCGAAAGATCACCTAGTCCAACCTTTCTGCCAAAGCAGGATCACCTATACCAGGTCACACAGGAACATATCCAAGTGGGTCTTGAATGTCACCACACAGGGAGACTCCACAACCCCCCTGGGCAGCCTGTTCCAATGTTCCCTCACCCTCACAGTGAAAATATTTTTTCTCCTCTTTACATGGAACTTCCTATGCCTCAACTTCCAGCCACTGCCTCTTGTCCTGTCATTGGGCATCACTGAGAAAGGCCTGGCTCCATCCTCTTGGCTACACTTCACATTACAGTTGTGGTTATTATAGGTTAATTAGAGGGTTAACATGATTAACTGTTACTATGACCATGTTACAGGCAGGAGAACTCTTGCCCACAGATCACAGCTATAGAAAGTATTTTACTCTTATTAGGAGCCTTTTGATTTTGAGGGTTTGTCAAAAGTGTTGTTTACTTTAAAAGAATCATAGTAGCTTTTGTTAAAATAGAAGAATGTTATTTTCATTAGTTTTGGAGACCTGAGAGTATTTTTGCCACCGATAGAGTGAGCAATATTGGTGTCATAGAATCACTAAGACTGGAAAAGACCTTTAAGGTCAATGAGTCCAGTCATAACCCTGCTACCATGATCACTAAACCATGTCCTGAAACACCACTTCTACACGAATCCTGAACACCTGCAGGGATGGTGACTCTACCACCTCTCTGGGCAGCCTGTTTCAACACCTCACTACTCTCTCAGTAAAAACGTTTTTACTAATATGCAACCTAAACCTCCCTTGGCACAACCTTAACACATTTCCTCTCATCCTATCACTGGTTACTTCGGAGAAGAGACCAACACCAGCCTCACTACAACGTCCTTTCAGGTGGTTGTGGAAAGCAGCAAGATCTCCCCTTACAACTCCAGCCTAAACAACTCCAGCTCCCTCAGTAACCCTTCAAACTCCTCACCAGCCTGGATGCTCTTCTCTGGACACCATCCAGGACCTCAACACCATCCAGTGTTTTCTGCACTGGGGCACCCAGAATTGAACACAGGACTCAAGCTGTGGCCTCAGCAGTATTGAGCAGAGGGGCACAATCACTTCCCTGCTCCTGCTGGACACACTGTTCTTGAATTAGTCCAGGATGCCATTGACCTTCTTGGCCAATTGAGCACACTGATGGCTCCTGTTCAGCTGTCCACCAGCACCCCCAGATCCTTTTCCACTGGGCATCTTTCCAGACACTCCTCCCCAAGCCTGTAGTGAGGTTGTGACTAAAGTGCAAGAGCTGGCACTTGGTCTTGTTAAACCTCATGCCATTGCACTCAGTTTGATTGAACCTGTCCAGATAGTCTATCATACCAGGCTTCTAATTCTCTTAAAATATAAGTTCATTACTTATTAATCTTAAATTAGTCTGTCATTTCTGATCCAGCACTGGTGTGCATTCAAAGAACTCACGATTCATGCAAGTAATTTTAGGCATATCCCATCTTCCATTCCCTTGGCACCGGATGGTTGGAATGTGACGCTGGATGAAACCATCTTTGCAGTGATATCTAATGAGGGAGTTGATCTCATAACGAGGCTTCATCTTCCCAAAGGTCTTTGCATTTTCCACAACAGGAGGCTGACCACAGGCAACTGAAAGGAAGAGAGAATATAACCTCAAACACTAGTTTATAAGTGCACTTCTGAGTATGCTACTGACCTATAAACCCTGGTTAGGGGAAGGTGTTAAGGTACCTCAGACTCCCAAGAAACACACCCAGAAAATGACAAGATCAGTCTTTCCTGTAGTTTTCCAGTCTTTTAGACCAAATACAGTAATGATGAAAATTAGAAAACTGTATATAGTAAGGTTAGTATTGCCTTGCTGGTTTAAATTCCTAATGTAAATTTGAGCCAAAAAATGTTGGCATACTCACACAAAGAAGAGATTCCCACTGGAAAGACGAAAACCTGAAAACCAGTTAAGTTTTTACAGGCATTTAAGAAATATGTTTCATTTTCAATACTTGTATATTCCTCAACAATAGACTATTTTAAAGCACTTAAAACTGATGGATCTGTCAAGGCTTAGAGAATATATTAGCAGAAAGTTGTAAATGGCATTTGGGATCAATGGAACACACACAAGATTTTGGCTGTTACCGTTCTTTCCCATTCTGAAGAGACAGAGGCAAATACTAAAGTATTTTTACACAGCCCCTGTTAACCAGTCAGGTTTCCTTACCTTGATGAGTGAAAATTATGCTCAGTGAAAGCTGAAAAGCTAACACACATCCCAATGGTCAGTTGCCTGTTCTAACTGCCTACCAGCATTCTGCTGACCACGTACTCCCTAGTGCTGCCATCCCAGGAAAGAAGAGTTGCCAATGTTTTCACAGCATGCATCAGGCCTGCCATATACATGAACATCTCTTTTGCTAAAATTTATATCGAAGAAGCAATTTTCCTGGTTACAACCAAGAGTTTCAAGTGAGCATACTTCTGTCCCTGACTCAAAAGCAGATTAGGTAAAGATGTAATATGTGGTTACAGATGAAGGATGAGTTTGTGCCACTAGCTTACTTGAGGACTTGTTATACTGGTTACCAAAAATCATCTAGAATTTGTCATTTTACAGTATCATATTTAGAGAAATATGCTGTTGTTACTGAAAAGTTTGTACCTGTTCCTTTCTTGCAAGTATAGGTAAGGTGGTAATTGCATGGTACATCATTCCACTGCCCGTTCTCATGCCATATTATAACAACACAATCTTCTCCAGCAGAAAAGAAGCTGTCTGGCTGGTTTGGTCGCCAGTTCTCATATTGCTGCAGAAAAGAGGAGCAAAATTATTACTGCCTATGCTGAAGTATATTTGCATTCCATTTTACAGAAGAACATGCATTATTACCTTTGGTGAAGAGCAATTTCAATTGTTTTATTCAGGCTGTAAAGCATGAACTAAACAGAACCAGGTTCAAAATATCATCTCATTCTACCAACAGGTTATCTCAATGGGAATAAAGAACTAATCTAACTTCTCTCTTGCTGTGAACCGATGTCAGGTGGATGAAATAAAAATGACAAGCAAAACCTGATCCTAAGTGTGTTGAAACAATCCCTTTCATACACAGACATGAAATGGAATGCCAGGAAATGCAGGAAAAAGTACATGACCCCCATTACTCCATACCTACTAAGTGGCGAATTACAGGCTAGTTTCTCAGATTCAAATTATTTATTTTCTGACCTCATCTAATGAAGTCTCTCAACGGGACGACATGCAGAATTGGGTGTAAAATAAGTAAAGGTGTCAGAATATGCCCCCAGATCATTACAGAATGATATTTCCATTAAAGAGGCCTAGGTGGCAGACTGAGCATATACAGCTGCCTACTAGCTTTATAAAACGATCATTTGGATTCTGCCCTCTTTAGAAAAACTAACTCCAGACATCTATGAATATACAGGAACACAACCAGAAACTAGCTCACTAGTTTCAGTAAAAATCTGATTATTGGTGTGTGTCAAAAAAAGCTTCAGATGGCTGAAAAATATCTTTAACATGAAAAAAAACAACAGGGGGGAGGAAGGGGTGGGGGGGGAGAAGGGCAGGGAGAATAGTTTCTTAGCCCTGTATCTGGGGCACACATCTGGCATATCAATTTGGGCAGACTCTGTTCTTTGGGATGCAAGCTGGCTATATGCAAGTCTGCACTTCCTTAACTGCATAGCTCTGCATCTTTCAGCTCTGCATCTACCTAAAAATATGTCCCCACCAATAGCTGTGGATGCTGGCTGCTGTCGGGCTGTGCCCAGCTTTGTGCATGGGCTGAACCTGCATTTATTCCACTGTAGAATAAATTCCACTCTGCGCTCTTTGAAGCATGGCTAAGTTAATCACTGTGCAATGTCATTTTGGGGTGAAAATTAGGGAGGATTAAGTCTGCTTTCTCATTCAATAAGCAGGAAAAACAGAAAGAAAGGGAGTGTCACACAAGTTGGAATCTTTTGTAAGGGGCATACAGCCCACTGTCCTTGTGGTCAGAAGAGGTGGGATGATCCTTATCTCACTTCTTGTTTCATCTTGCTCCCAAATGAAGCACATTATATTTGCATAATGTTATGTAAAAAAAGGCAAAGTGAAGGTATAGGAAACTATTCTTAGCAATTTTTCTTGGGATTTTTGTGGTGCCACTCAAAGAAGAATTTAATGAAGGATAAAAATAGGTATTTGAAAGAACTGGAATTCACATAAATGCCAGACATTAACCAGACAGCTAGCACCTTGTATGGTCAAAATGACACTGTTTCTACAGTGCTTATATTTTCCTCAGTGCTTACATCTTTCTGTCTAGAGCTGACCCATATAAATGTAATAAAAGTTTAGCTTTCCATTTTCTTAACTTTATGAAATGAGGACCCTCCACTGCCTGGGTGACCACATTCTAGAAATAAAATTAACCTACCCCACACAAGTAGTATTTACTTAGCAATGAATCAAAGTATGAGAAAAACAAAGTTAAACACTTAACCTTTTCCTACCACATGTCACCTTACCCATCACAGGCTTTAATTACCCAAGCAATTCTAAAATCATGGTCTAAATAAATTTGTTCTGCACTGCACTGAATTTATTACCTTTAATACAACATCTCCCTTTTCATGACAAAATAACTTAATTCCTTCTCTACATTTCAGTGTTTAATAGTCCTAAACTACAATACACACTAACTCATTTACTCAGCATTTCACATTAGCTTATAAATCAGAGTGCAAGTTTTGCAAGCATGGTAGCCAAATCACACACATGAGTCAAATGGGATTCGCAGTGTGTGTTCTAGTAACACCTAGTGCAAATAAAGAAAAGCAGGCTCTGTGCCTGTCTACTGATGCAGGGAGAAGGAAACCAGGGAGGAAGGAATATGCCTGTCTGTGATCAGTATTTTGCAACTTAGAGGGCTCCAAGACACCTTTTCCAACAGAATATTGTGGAATGGCCACTGAGCTGAAGGTCTAGTACCTTTTTCACAGCAGAACTGGTTAATGATGCAGGAATCTGAGCAGAAAAGGTAATGCTACCACAACGCAGAAATCTACTGCCAACTAAACCAGGGATAGCTGATTGCTTGCACACACTGAAGGCTTAGGTTTGCCAGTGGTACTGCTCCATCTGCTCTATATGGGCGGCTGTGATGCACCTTCAGGAGCACCACAAAGTACAAGGCAGTGAAGGAAAACATGTAGCCTTCAATTCCCCTGCAGGGAATTCTGTCTGGGTGTTGCAGAGGTGGGGTAAGCAGAAATGCATTATTAGCTTTCACTTTCACCTCTGAACAGCTTACTACCCAATCCCACTGGAAAGTCAGATCTGCTAATCTAGTCAGGAGTGTACGTGTGGGTGGTTACACTGCTCAGGTGATGGGCAGCAATTTCTGCAACTGAGGCCATCCAATCTCTTCAGGAATATACTCAGACATACAGACACATAGAGAAATTAAAGAAAACAGCTAGGTTAGTGGTAGACAAGTTTAATCAGCAATGTCCTGACAGAAAAGGAAAGATTTAGCAAGAGTTGCAGCTGTTTCATGTGGAAATGATAATAGAGAGCTGCTTGATTCCTTAGGGATCAGAGCATGGGAATGAAGGATATTTAATGGTTATGGGAGGCGTGTGAGCTAAAGGTCTCATCAGCTTGCCAGCTCCCATCATAAGCACATAGACTCCATATGCTCTCACTTGCCTTGCCATAATGTCTCCAAAATTTGTATTTGCTTTGCTGGCAGGGCTGCAGCGTAATGGCAAAGGATTATATCTAGGCCCTGAGGTTTATTCAAGAATGTCTGATATCCTCCAGCATGACTTGCTGTTACCTCACATCTGATATCATCATTGCCTGGATTTATTTTGGCTGAATAACTCTGATTTCACTTGAGTTTAGTGCCAGAATTGCTTAGCAGAGGAAGTTCCAGACTGCTGAATTGCTTTCTTAGGTCTCCACCCAGCTCTTCTGTAGTTTTTCAATTCCTTATTTAGACACTGATAATGGGATAACGATACAAAAAGATTCTCACAGTTCAAGTGGACTAAGTTGCTAGACAATTAAACTAATATTTTGCTTTGCTCTTATGGGTCATTACATTTTTGCATAACCATGAGCATGAGGTTGGTTTTCACTCACACTAGTGTAATTTAGGGGTAACTGTTCTACTATCTCTAGTAAACTGTCATCAGCGAAAGAATTAATGGGAAAGAACCAATTCCCATAAGTCACATGCTGATTTGTACTGTTTGTTTTCAAAGGTTTCCCTTAGAATCTCCCATCCCAAATGTGCTAAGACTCCCTTACATTTACAGTAAGTGCAGCAAGCATCTAAGGTCACCACTATTCTGTTGGGAAACACTGCTCAAAATATCTTGAGCAAGATGCATTTTTTGAAGTGGCTATGTCATTTGAGATCCTTGTATTTCAATGCATTACTGAGTTTTAGAAAAGTGTATTGTACCAAAAAGAAACAAACAAAACAAAACAAACAAACAACAAAGAAAAAACAAATAAACAAAACCCCAACAATCCACAGAACAAAACCAACAAAAATCTTTCATTCTTGACAACACCATCCAGATTTGTTTGTTTTTTAAGATCACATCCAAAAAAAAAATCGTCCTTTCTCAAAAATGAGCCAAAATCTCCTGGCATTGTTCCTGCCAACCTGCTACTAGGTCGTAGCTTCCTATATCTGCTGGTTAATGTCTCAGCCCACCAATGAAACTGCTCTGAGAAGCACTGTGTTTGAATTGATAAAGCTCAAGACAACCTGCTGCCAGCTGACACCTTTAGCAATGCACTCCTAAGAGCATCATCCATGAGATATGACTTATGTTTCTGAAAACCTCAATAGATTCAAATGTTAATACATGGAAGAAAAGATGCTAAGACCTTTTTAGTCCTCGGCAGAAATACCTGCCCTGGGTGATCTCACAGAGGGACCTAAAAACTATTACCATCCTGATTCTTAAGCAACAGTACTATAACCTGTGAAGCTTGCACCTGGATTAAAATTCAAACACTTCCAGACTGCGCATTTTAGGATATATAATCTTAATTACATGACTTAAAATGTGCTTCAAGAGAGATTTGGCCCACTGTGCTTTTCTCCTCCAGCTATGAAGAGTGCTTTGCTGAGGTGGCTGTGGAGAGAGAAGTTCAAAGCAATTCGTGGAGGTGAAGCTGGAAAGCACACACCTCAGCCTGAGGCAGACACCACTGCACCAGCCACTCTTCAAAGCTCTCAGCATCCCTGATGGCAAGAGACATGGGAGTTTTTACCAAAATGAGGTTTCTGTGTGATCAGGTAAGTGCAGGACCTACCCTTGGGGACAGGATTTTGTCCCTATGGAAGCATTTGGTGCTGTGGTAGCAACATCACTACTCTGCCTTTCTATCCTTTCAGGCTGAAAACTTGAGCTCCTGTTATGCATTTTATGCTTTTAATTATACTGTGATAATTAATTAATCTCGCCTTTACAGTTGTTTGGGGTTTTTTTGTTTGCTTTTATTTTGCTTTTTTGTTTCATTAATTTTGTTGGGGTTTTTTGTTTTGATGTTGTTTTTTGTTTTCTTTTGCTGGTTTTGTGGCTGTTGTTGGGGTTTTTTTGCTGTTGAAGTCGAAACCTGCACTAACACATTGGATTTATGTGGTAATGATGATTACAGAGACTTATGAAGATGTTTTATGAAGTTCCATATATCTGGGGAAGATCTCTGTGTAATATTGAATTAACTTACAGCCATAATCTGCCAGTTGGGTGACACACTAATTTTTCACATCAATTAAATCTAAGAAAGACAGGGTTATAGCAAAAGATGTAAGGCAGCTAACTTTATTAGCTAGTCACTACTTTTTCTCATTCATAATGGCTGCTAATTAAACTGAGTGAGCAGAGCCTTCCCATCATAAGCAAGTTCCTACTTTGTGGGAGATTTGGTATTTTAATTTTCAGATAAACAGCCTCATATGAGGGTCTCATTTCCTTATTAATGAGTAATTGACTCAGCTTTTTCAGATGTTTGCACTGTCAAGGTGAATCTAGCAGTAAGCAATATCTCAGCTTTGTGACGCTCATTTGGAGATTTCAGCCATTCCTTTGCCTCTAAAAGGCACATCAAGTGGCTGAGATCAATCACTTGGATTTTCCATTCCAAAATAGTCAACAAGCACTGTGCTTAATGAAGCACAGCAAAATAAGCTACTGATGCAAACAAAACTTTACTGCTTGACCTCCTTATTGTCTAAAGGCCAATAACCTTTTGTATATAGCTAAAGCTGGGAAATAATTTACTTGAAACACACCTATTTAGGACTTGCAGGGTGAATGTGTTTCCTTCTGGAAAAAGGAAGCATGTTTTCAGCATGTTTAAATCAGCTTAAACTACAAATCTGTCTTGGCACTTTTTGGCACTTGTAAATTCCATGTGATTTTTATTTTGCTTCGTTCTGGCTGCTTCCCTATCTGATTGCTTCTTATTGCAAGACTAATAAGGAAAGTCAAGACAAAAACAAAACAAAACAAAAAAGGAAGAAAGACTCATGGATGACTGGATACCCCCTGTGACATTTAATCTTCAAGTGAAGGGGTATTTTCTGCCTGGTATTTATCAGTAAACAAGCTAAAACCATCACTGCAAATCTTACTGGTAGTTGTCCCTTTTTTCCCTCCCCATAACTCTGCCAATATGTGGAATACACTTTCTTCACAATGTATGACAAACTCTTAGAGATCTTTACAAATCCCTTGCTGTGGAGGTTCTGTTATAACAGCATGGCTTAACTAAAAATTATATCTCAGTTTCAGTAAGTCCTGGTAGTTACCCAGCTTTATGGGTTGGCTGAACTACAGCAAGATCAGTACAAGGTTACAATCAGTGTATAGATCAGTTCAGAAAATCCTTATTTGTGACTTATGTTGTTACACAGCACTGATTCTGTTACATGGGGCATTCATTGGAAGTTTGAAAGGAATTGAATTTCCCTTTGATAGGAAAATTAAAAATTAGATTGCTGTGAAGATTTGGCAATGCCTAAAATAATTCCATTAAATTCACCTAGTATTTAAATGCATTTACACTCTGGGAAAGACAAGAAACCACCTTATAGCATAGGATCTGTTTCACTCCAGTTCTGCAAAGGATTTTTCTGTTTAATTTTATGAATGGAGGCAGTCTAACAGAACTCACCAAAAACATTCATGAGATTAGAAACTCTGTTCAGTGAGTACTTAAGTACATACCATGCTGTAAAGATGGAGGTAGTGCTCTAAATTCTGCTGAGTAGATCACATGCATAAATCAGACACAAGCCAAAACTGACTGAAGGAGTGTTGGTAAATTTGCTGGGAGAAATTCCAGTCCATTTGAAGACAACTGCTATATTTAAGCTTATGTTCCAGTGTATGCAAAAATTGCCTATTTCGATCCTGATATGTTATAGATTACATTGAATGACTTCCCTCAGGCCCTTAATCTGAGCTTTGTTTGCATGGGATTTGGGAAACTGGCAGGATTTGTATCAGGCCAACACTTTTCATTACAGAGCCGTAGTGTGAGCAAGACAAACTCCCAAGACAATCTTGCTAAGGACCTTTGGAAAAGATTTAACTTGAAAGGATTTTTCTTGGTAACAGAAGCAGTGGAATGTACTGAAAAACTCTTTGATTTCCTGTGCAACAGTTTGGGGGGAAAAAAAAGTACTCTGAATAACATACACTTGTGTATAGCCATGAATATTCATAGTCACTAGCTGCAGATTGAACATGCTGTAAAGTATATGCAAAAAATTAAATAGTTTAGGGAAGAAATGTAAGGAATACAAATGAAACGAGTGAACAAGTCTAACTGATGAAGCTGAAAGATAAAAAAAAAAGCACTATCAATGCTATCTTTTGGGGGGGAGCTGATCCTGCGGTGTAGCAGATGATGTTTTTAAAAAGAAAACTAGTGTGACAACTTTTCCATGAGAAACCACTCGGTATGGCAAGAAACTCCCACTAGATGGCAATGTCTACTCACTACTGAGTCCTGATACTAAGGCGTTCCAAAATACTAATTATTCAGAAAAGATACCTCTTTTCTTAACCCTTTCAAAGCTAATTGAAGCCAGTGGACACAACTCCATTGACTTTTATGTTTCCTGGACCAACATTTCGTAGTGTTGGTAAGTTTTGTCATCGTTTACACACTCATACATAGCTCAGCTTTGTGTGTACTGCATGTGCTGGGCTTTCAGAAGTCACCGTAGTAAAGAGACTGCAAAAGGAGTGGCAAAGAGCTGGAGATATTCTCTAGCTAATGGACAGGTGTTTTACCAGGAAAGGTATGGTGGGGTGTTAAATGCTGCTTGGTATAATACATGTCCTTCAGGAATCAAGCCAACATAATTGTATACTATCAACTTGATCCAAATTTCATGGTGTGTGACTTACTCTTTCTGTGCACAATTACCAG